>CAIGQV010017386.1:3576793-3600362 GCA_903798115.1 Danio jaintianensis
ATAGACGTGGATTCGTCATGGTCGGGGCTTCTGTCTACCCGATGACTTTAGCTTTGTTGCTAAATGGCTAACATGGATTTTATTGAGATACTAGCTGTGCTTTATGTGCTTTAGGAAGGCTGAAATACAGCGTAGATTCGTTCTGCGCCATGTCTGAGTGCTCTAAATCCTTTCAGAGGTGCACCCAGCTCTGTGAGTTTATCAACATCTCCAGAAACTGTACCTAGATGATGGAAGCTTTTAGCGATGCTTCCGACTGTGCCCAGTCCAGTTTGATGAGCTTTTGTCAGGTGTCGGCAAGAGAATTTCCCCTCAGGAGAACAACAACAGGCACTATGTCATAATCACTCCCCTACAAGAGCAAGCGAATGAGGCGGCGCAAATGATGATTGGTTAACGTGGCACAAATGTCCGCTGAAGTTCAGATTTTCCAACTCGAGCAATTCGCGCATTAAGTGCGTCAAACGCTTAAAACGCTGAACTTTCATTTGAGCAAATCATGCTTTGGATGTCTATTCGCCTTTTTGCATTGACTTAGCATGTAAATCATTGGTGCTCATGGTGTGAAAGCACCATGAGCCCCCCTGTGACTTTTTTTCTTTTTCAAATATTTTCCAAATGAGGTTTAACAGAGCAAGGAATTTTTCACAGTATTTCCTATAATATTTTTTTCTTTTGGAGAAAGTCTTATTTGTTTTATTTCTGCTAGAATAAAAGCAGTTTTTTTTTTTTTTTTACCATTTTAAGGTCAATATTATTAGCCCCCTTAAGCATTGTCTACAGAATAAAACATCATTATACAATGATTATCCTAACTTGCCTAATTAACCTAATTAAGCCTTTAAATGTCACTTTAAGCTGAATACTAGTATCTTGAAAAATATCTAGTAAAATATTATTTAGTCATCATGGCAAAGATAAAAGAAATCAGTTATTAGATATGAGTTATTAAAACTATTTTGTTTAGAAATGTGTTGAAAAAATCTTCTCTGCATTAAACAGAAATTGGGGGAAAAAATATACAGGGGGGCTAATAATTCAGGAGAGTTAATAATTCTGACTTCAACTGTATATGACATACAAGTTTATATTAGGATTTCACATATATATGCAATATTTCGTCATATATGTTGCACATATGACATATTTTATGTATGTGAAATCCAAATATGAACTTGTACGTGATTTATGTAACATCACAGTCTCTACAACCTACGTATTGATCTTTTTTTCATGCAGCATGGTGTTCTTTGAAAATTCTAGCAATTAAAATGGGTTTAGAAAACAAAATCACGGTTCTTCATAAACTGAGTGCGAAAGCAGGCAAATGTGCACCTCCACCTCCAAACGTTATCAAGCTGTCTTTAGCATTAGCTTTGTGCTTTAGGGCCTGTTTTGCATTTGCTGTTGATGCTCTGCCTGTAATTGAGGTGATTTTTGTGAATTTTAATGAAAAATGTCATCCAGGCCTAAAACTAGATTCTAAAGCAATTATGGCGTGACTGTTTTTTTTTTTTTTTTTACTTCTCTGAGGATATTGCACATTTTACATTACGTGATGAGGAAGATTCTGCCAATTGAATGTCGAATTTGTGGGATAAGTTCTTTGTGCGCTTGTATTCTCCCAATTCAATGAGCATCCAGGGCTAATTAGTTCAGGGAAACTGTTCATTGTTTTATTTTGTAGACAACCTATAATAGGCTGCCAGGGAGCATGTAATTTCGATTGCTATGCTTCTCTTGTGGGTAGGTTCTGTTGTCCAATATATTATAGCTTGGAATTGCCTCGCTACACTTTCCACTCATGTTATATTTATCAGATCGTGGTCATGTTGAAATTAGTTTGCGAATGATTTTGCTGTTATGTAGTTAATTAAAGTGAAACTCCGCCGTTTCCCTGTAGCTTTTCTCTTGAGAGCTTTACTGTGATGAATTAAACAAAAGAAATCGGCCAACTAAAGTTAGATGGCTTACATGAATGTAAGCCTGTATGAATCCATATGCTCATTCATTGGCAGCTTTGGCTTATGAAGGGGATAAATCATTTTAATTGACATCTTAAAGCAGTGGTTCTCAAACTTACTGACTCCGAGAGTCCTTCATTGTCCACTACAATATTTTAAATCCTTGTGACATTTTTAGCTGTTGATCATGTTCTGAATTTGGGTTTTTGTAAATATTTTTACGCACTATTTTTTTTTTCCCCAATTAAATATTTTGGACTATAAAAATGGCTATAGAGTTTTGAAAGTTCTTGACTTAACTGACTTTCCTGCTCTGGAACTACATGATTTATTTATTAAGCATTATTTTTTATTATTTTATGTTTATATTAAGTCTTTTAGTGGCTCCTTAGACATTTGCTGGGCCCCTGATTGAGAACCATTGACTTAAAGGACAGTTCACCTAAAAATAAAAATTCTTTCATCATTTACTCAATCTTGACTTGTTCCAAACCATTTTGTTCATTCTAACACACAAGACGATTTTTTGAAGAATGTTGGACCCAATCGCAAGCAACAGTTACTGAGGTTCAAGCCACTTTAAGGCCTTTGGGCCCCATATAGAAATCTGATACATGGAATTTTATGCAAATTACATATATGACCCAGCAGGCACACAACATCATAAGACATTAAAATTAGGTTTGATTTCGGTCGTGACGTCAGGTGACCAAAATGCAATGTCTAGCATGTCAACATTATTTTGACGTCCAGTAATGACGTCAAATGACATACATTGATATTTGTTTGAATGTAGGTTGTGTTTGAAAGTGACCAAAATCCGATGTTGAGCCAATATCTTAAAACAATGTCATATTGACGTCAAATACTGACATTTATTCATCAGGTATGGCAGCCAATATCCAACGTAATAGTGGTAACGTCCACACAACGTCAAGCTGTAACATCATTAGACATTGATATTTGGTTGATTTTAGGTTGGACGTTGGACATTGACGTCGGCTTGACGTTGGGTTCTGACGTCAACCCAATTTTCATTTCAAACAAAATAGGGTACAATGTCAATCTGATATCATGTTGACGTCCACTGCCTGCTAAGGACATACAAGTTCATGTTTGAATTTTACATATATACTTTGTGACGTTACATACAGTGAAGTCAAAATTTTGTTCATTCTGAAACACAAGAAGATATTTTGAAGAAACCTGTAGTTGACTTCCATAGAATTGTTTTTTTTTCCAATGGATGTCTAAGGTTACAGTTTTCCAGCTTTCTTTAAAATAGATTCTTTTGTGTTCAAACGGAAAAAAAAAATATCTCAAGTTTGGGTAAACAATGACAGAATTTTCTTTTTTTGGGGGGAACTATCACTTTAAAATGTGGTCATTTTAATTAAATTACACCAGCAAAAATGATCTGTACTATAGTTCATGGTTTATACTATAACTGGAATGTAGAACAGCTCACACAAAAGTCCCTTTCAAACCAAGAGCTTTTCGATTGGTTTCTATTTCTGTTTCTATTGCATGACCAACTTGAACCTGACGCGAAATTGTTGTGGTGAAATGATTGGCCCTCAAGTGAAACCCCCTATTGAGCAGGTTCTTTTGAAATTACTGTTTCAGACATGAAAATTCATCAAACAACTATGACCTTTAGATATAATAGCCTGCTCTTTAGCACTGCTTAGTTGGCTCATGCTTCATATATGTTGTCATATATATCTTGTTATAACTCATGCTCATACAGTATATAAACACTGACCCTGCTGGAAAATCCATCTTAAGATGTTCAATCTTTTGAAACATGGTACTGTACAACGCAGAACAGTATGAATGAACTAAATCAATCAACTCTTGCAACAGTGAAAGTAGCACAATGTTTGTGTGTGAGGGTGGAGATGGTCATTATATTATCCAAATGTGTCCAAACTAAACATTAAATGGTCTAAGCTAGTTGTTAGCTAGTCAACGTTGGTGTTAGCTTGTTAAGGCTATAGTCATAAGTTGACTATAACTGGTCCAAGCTGATCGTTAAATGGACTATGCTGGTCATTAGCTAATCAATGCTTTAGTATTAACTAGTTCTGGTCGGTCATATCATGGTTGATAATTAGATGGTACAGGCTAGCCAATAACTAGCCTTGACTGGGTATTAGGTTGTTCAGGCTGGTCGTTGGTTGGTCAAATTTGGTCCAAACCAATCTTTGAATGGTCAAAGCTAGTCATTAGATTTTTAATGCTGAGTATTAGCTAGTTCAGGCTATTCAATGCTTTCCAAATTGTTACAGGGTGATCATTAGATGGATTAAGTTGGTCATTAGCCAGCCATTGATTAGTAATAGCTAATCCGTGCTAGTTGTTAGTTGGTCAAAATTGGTCAGAATTTTTCGGTGGATGGTCTAATCCAGATATTAACTATTTCAGCCTGTAAGTTTTTGATCCAAGCTCATCAATTAATGAACTAAGATGGTTATTAGCTAATCTATGTTACATATTTGCTAGTCCAGGATGGTCAGTAGTTGGTATAGATTGGGTCAAGCTTATCATTAGATAGTCTTTACTCATCATTAGCTAGTTTATGTTTGGAATTAGCATGTCCAGACTGGTCAATAGTTAATCTAAATTATTATTGGATGGCCTAGGCTAGTCTATGCTGAGTATTAGCTACAGTAGCCCAGGTTGGTCATTAGCTGGTCCATTAGCCATTAAATGATCTAAGTTGGTCATTAGCTGGTCCAAGCCGGTCGTTGGTTGGTGCAAACTTCCAGATGGTCTTAAACTTATCAACAAACCAGCCACCTGTTAGTCGTAACCTAAGGTGGTCAAAAAACATCTGTCATATTCTAAATCTGGCACATTTTAAAACATCTTAAACTGACTTTTTCAGCCGGGTACACTTTATGGGATATCAGAACTGTTGTGTGGTGGCTATCATTCTATCATTCATTCTCTTAACTTTTTTTATAGACCCCATCTACCCAGTGCTCAGTTTAGCTGGCTGCTATGTGAATGGGCAAATCTTGGCTCACGGTGACCATTGGCGCGAGGACGACTGCACCTTCTGCCAGTGTGTGAGTGGAGATGCCCGCTGTGTGGCAGCTGCCTGCGGCCACAGCTGCCTCAATCCTGTCACCGTGCCCGGAGAGTGCTGTCCCGTGTGTGAGGGTAAGAACAGATTAACTTTATGAATGTTGGTTGGTGTTATAGTCTGTTGAGTGTATAATTTTTGGACCTGAAACATTCTCTATTGAAATATGCGAACAAATGTTTGTAATTATGTGCCATGAAATGTGTCTGATTATAGTCATAACGCCATTTTAGTATGAATCACATTCTTGGTATTGCACTGCTGTAGCAAAGTAAACTAAATGATTCTATAGTCATTTTCCTTTTATGGTCAACCAATATTACAGTGGAGCTACAGTTTTAGTGTTGCGGTTATTTTTTGCAAAAGTTGCTATGTTTATGGTGACTGAAACTCCATAAACTCCATAAAAAAAGTAGTCCATAAACTGGGCACACATTTTTTATTATTATTTGGGCATATCTAGCTGCCTTTATGCCATCTCATGGTTATCTCTGTAATTAAAACCTAGACGTCATCATTTCCTCAGAACAATTCATTTCTATACCTACACCATTAATGGCAAAATGTATGTGTAATAGTAAACAAAACACCAGTACAAGTACTTTAACAACACTTTTTTTCAAATTCTTTATTTATAATTTCATATTTATTTAGCTTTTAAACTAAGATTTCAAGCTTTATGTACAGTCAGTTTATTTCTTATGTTTGTGAGGCAAGTATTCGCTGAGATTCCAGTGTGTTTGCTGAGATCCCAGAGAGTTAAACGGGTGTAAAGAACACTCAAATGGACCAAGCGCCTTACCTGTAGAATTGTCAGTCTATAGCAGGGGTTCTCAAACTCGCTCCTGGAGGATCAGTGTCCTCCAAAATGTAGTTCCAACCCCAATCAGACAGACCTGGGCTAGCTAATTATGCTCTTACTAGGTTTTCTAGAAACATCCCATGTGTTGAGGCAAGTTGGAGCTAAAATCTCCAGGACACCGGCCCTTCAGGACCGAGTTTGAGAACCCCTGGTCTATAGTAATCAATGATTGGCTCCTTTACTAGAAAGTAGGGGTTGGCATATTGACTGTTGGATTTTTCCCCATTTAAAACAATACAAGTAAAACAGCTTGTGTATTCTATAGTCTTTGATATTACCCTGCAGACAAAGACTGCTCAGTGAATCAAAGCAGGGATGAGCCAGGTCAGAACCTGGGTAGGGGACCTTCTGGGAAACTAGGTGACTGCTGGAAATGGTGTAGTGGGCTACTTATCTTGTGGTCTGTGTGAATTTCAATTCCCAAGTATAGTCACAGGAGCAAATAAAACCAAGTTCCTAACTTTCTGTGGTCATTGAAAATCCCATGGCACTCCTCATGAAGAGTAGGGGTGTAACCTCAGTGTCCTGGCCAAATGTTTCCATTGGTCTTTACCAGTCATTGAGTGCTAATGATCCCTATTCTGTTGTTAGACTCTATCACTCTGTCATCTCTCTACCTCTGGCTGGTGTACTGTATAGTAAGCACAATGGACCCACTGCTTTTTGGCTGCCATTTCATCATGCAGTTGGATGCTCCAATGAGTCCTCCAATGAGTCTAATCTTAGGCAGGGCTCTCAGCATCTTCCCATCTGAATCCAGCATTTAATGGATCTTCTTTGAAAGTTGAGCACTATGATTTGACTTGATTGGACTTGTTTATGCCTACCCCGATTATCTAAATATGGCAAGGAATATGACCTGCTAAATGCATTCAAAATTCTGCCACAATATTCTGCCATTTCCTAATCCAGCATCACTGCAAATTTCCCTCATTGGTAACTTGGGAGTGTCAAGTAACTCCCATAATCCTGCATAAGGGAAATTTATTAAATGAATTAACGACCCCTAACAATAAAAATGGCATTATTTCAGACCATCTCATTTGAGTCTGAGTCCAAGTCCAGGACATAGTTTTAATAGTCCATTTGAAATCAGAGATCAAGTCTAATTCCATGGCCATGTCACAGCGAATACTTCACAGGAAAATATATAGTTGGACTTGATGCAAACTTCACGTTAGCCCAATTGATAACATTGAAGGGGTTTTCATGACTGTCATGACACCTTTATAATCATGACATGACACATTTCATGAATATGAATGAGATTTTATGCATGCTTATAACAACTGTCATTAGTTTGCATTAGAAATTAGAAATGCAATGACATTGTTTGAGATGTCTTTGTTATGAGTAACTTTGTCATTACCTTATAATTGTTGTGAATATTTTCCTGATCATTAACTTTCTCATTAAACGTGTCAATACTCTGTCAATAATTTTTTACCAGAATCATTTATTTAATGACATGTTAATGACAAGAAAAGTCAAGAAAAATATTAATGATGCTGTTAAAATTCATGCCACAATTATAATGCCCTCATGGCAATAATGTTTATGACAGATTTATGACAAGTTGTGTTGTCTTGATAATGTCAAGCTTTCATGACAAAGACAGGTTGTGATGTATGTAAATTCTCATTAACAAAGACATCTCAAACAATGTCACCTTTGCATTTAAAATGAGATTATAAAGGTCTCATGACAGTCTTATGAACACCCCCTTCAAATAAAGTGTTACCGCCCAATCCTGTGCGCCACAGTGAAAAATCTGTGAATTATTATTTTTTTTTACTTAAAATGAACTGAAGTGTCTGTGTGCATGAGCAAGCACCTTTTTTTCTCGGTTTCCTTTCAATGTGCTCTAGCACTTGTTTTTTGAGTTCCCATTCCGGTCACATACTGTATGTGTGAATAATCTACCAGACTGAGAGCAGTGCAGGCAGGTGTATACCTGGATCCCCTGGCAACCCACTTCCAGCACAACCAAAACATCTCCATCGCCTTACATTTCAGCTCTATATGTGTTGATTCTCCTTTTACTGTCATGCAACGCTACACCAGAATCCTTCCTGTGAATTTCCCTCCATTAGACCTTTCTCCCTACCCTCAGCAGAAGCAGTGGAATCTCATATCCTGCCTGTCGTTGTATTTTTCATACTGCTCACAGATCTGTATAGAGGCAACCCCTGGGACTCCCACTCCCACTGCAGCTGGCTGGGCTCTCCTCTCAGTGTTTTGTTGCGAGCGAGAGGTTTGCATCATTTTGTATATCATAAGCTTTGATTAAGCACTGGTGAGGTATGGATGCATACCTTGGTATGCAGGAATGCAGGTCGGTTCACCGGGGCATGGACTACATTCTTGTTGAGAGGGTTTGTAAAGGTTATTTCACACATGGGAAGAGAGCGAGTGATGGATGAGTGGCAGGTATGTTGGATAATGAATTTCTCCTGGGATCGGCTGTGTGTGTATACCGATGACATCATCCTTTTGAAAAGAGCTGGAGAATATAGATTTTTCCCGTGTCTCTGTTTGCAGTCTGGATTTTCAAATCACAAAAACTGCATGATGTTCTTTATTCCCCCATTACTCATAGACTTGGGATCGGTGGGAAAGGAAAAACTTGTTCAGAGCGATTAACAATCTTATCAGACCATCCTAAATGCCACACTGAAAATATATGGAGGAGGTTATGAAAAAAACATACTAAACAACCATTTTTTATTTTTTTTGTGGCTGTGGGGGCGAAACTCCCCCAACTGTCGTGTTGGTTATGATCAATGCTGTTCCAGTGGAATTGAGTCACACCGGGGGTAATAGGATTCCTGTCTGTCTCATCTACCCTCTGCACCTTCAGCCCCCTTCCAATTAAAGATCCAAGCAAATGAAGCATCCTTCTCCTGCTCCGGCTCACTATGTTGAGAGAAAAACAATGCCTGGAGTGTTTCGTCTTATGGTGGTGCTTGGTAATAGTGGAGGCAAGCAGCACTATTACTATGGCTCTCACTCGGGGTTAGGGATGTCAACAAATGTGCTACAGACATGAGTGATGCTTCAAATTGTGTGGCTTGTTGAGAGGGAACTAGCAGTTTGACTTGATATTTTCACATACTGTTTGATAAATCTGTCTAAAAATCCCAAAGACTTTCTAGTGGGAATTTACTGATTTAAAAAGAATGTAATCAACTGAGATAACGTACAATACGTAAAGAATTTTTATATTCTTTACATGTGTACTTCATTTACATACATACTATGTAAAAATACTATGTATGTTTGTATATGTGTGTGTGGAGTGTATGTGTACAGTATATATATATATTTATTTATTATATAATGTTATATTTTTGGGGTGGCACGGTGGCACAATGGGTAGCGCTGTCGCCTCACAGCAAGAAGGTCAATGGTTTGAGCATCGGCTGGGTCAGTTGGCATTTCTGTGTGGAGTTTGCATGTTCTCCCCGTGTTTGCATGGGTTTCCTCCGCTTCATTCCGCTGTGGCGACCCCTGATTAATAAAGGGATATAGCCAAAAAGAAAATGAATGAATGAATGAATTATATTTTTAGGTGACTACTACTACTACTAATAATAATAATAAAATAATAAGGTTATTGTTAGCTAAGAGGTAATAGTGTTTTCATAAAAGAACAGCACATGTCATGATAAAAGATTTTGATGGTACTAGATTTTGATAAATAAATAAATGAACAATTCTTGCATGAAATAGTCAACAATATCAACAGAACGTTTATGTGGTGCACCTGAATTGGTTAGCAGAGAGTGTGTTTAGTGGCCTGTGAGACTTGAGGTAGTTTGAGCCGGTTGGTTTAGCAGGAGAAGAGGGCAGGTTCAACTAGTAGAGGCGGAGGGGAGGACGGACAGAAAGTGACAGCAGCATGTATGCAGACCTGAGCTGAACAGCTTGCTCACATTCAGCCCTTTTCAATTAATCTTTCATACGCCTTTCGGCCTGTGAAGCAATTAGAGGTTTAGATGGGTCTGTCTGACCGTGGAGAGCACTCACTTCGGCACTGAGGTGAAGTGAGTCTCTAGTGCACTATGGCTTTCCATACAAAGCTCCATACACACAATACCCCAGCTGCATCGCAAAGCACATCTCATATCCAGCACTCTCGCTTTATTTGAATTCTCTCTTTCTCCGGGCGGTGCAGAGGTAGATCAAAGGCAGTGTGTGTGTGTCTGCTCATCATCACGGACTGCAGTGAAAGGTTAAGCACAGATAGACTACATGAATGTGAAAATATTCAAACGCTTTGGAAATCCTCCCACTGTGACGGCAAGGTGACTAACCGCTTAGCGCTTCATATGAATTCATCACTCTGTATTTTGCTAGTCGGATGGTGTAGCGTATAGTGGTTAAAGGAATAGTTCATCCAGAAATTGAAATTCTGTCATCATTTACTCCCCCTCATGTCGCTCAAAATGATATGCTGTTCATACTTCTGTGGAGCTCAAAAAGATAAGTTTAGCAGGAAGATTTAATCTTTAAGCTCTACTGTACTCTAAATGGAGGGGAGACCTCATGGGAAAGCTAGGTTGCTGCCGGAAGTGGTGTTAGTGAGACCAGCAGGGGGCACTCAACCTGTGGTCTGTGTGGGTCCTAACGCCCCAGTATAATGATGGGAACTCTATGCTGCTTAGTGAGCGCCCCGTCTTTCAGATGAGACGTTAAACCGAGGTCCTGACTTTCTGTGGTCATTAAAAATCCCAGGATGTCCTTCGAAAAAGAGTAGGGGTTTAACCCTGGCATGCTGGCCAAATTTGCCCACTGACCTCTGTCCATCATGGCCTCCTAACCATCCCCATCCACTTGTTAAGTTGTGACGTATCAGTGACGTATGGAATACTGTTTCCGGGTCCAAGCCGCTGCTCATTTGAATTGAGAAAATATTTGTTTAGTCCCATCACACATTAAAGTGAATTTTATGTAAAATCATAGTGTACATATCAGTCTCTGGGCTTGCTGTATCACAAATACCAAAATTTTAACAATTTATAAAATATTTATCACTTTCTGGCCATCGGATATTAGGCATGGATATATATATATATTGCGATCGTGATTTTCGAAAGTATTACATCACTTTATAAACGTTTATTATTACCATTTGATGAGCCTCCCCATACAGTTTGATAGAGTGCTTGGACCCGGAAGCCACTTCACGTGACGTCACACTTAACAAGCGGATATCATAATTGGCTGCTTCATTGTCTTCTCTCCACCAATCAACTGGTGTGTGGTGTGCAGTCTGGCGCAATATGGTTGCCGTCGCGTCATCCAGGTGGATGCTGCACACTGGTGGTGGATGAGGAGATTCTCCCTAATGTGTAAAGCGCTTTGAGTGTACAGAAAAGTGCTATATAAATGTAAGGAGTCATTATTATTATTATTAAATGTGAAACTAAAGCTGTCAAACTGCAAAAAAAATATCTGAAATGCACAATAAAATTGGTCTGAATTACTGAATTCCTGATCAAAATATCCCTCGTGCTGTACAGTACCAGTCAAACACCATTTGTTTTTCTTCATGGTATGTTGCAGCATCAGGAAAGACTTACAGTCAAACATTCTGCTTATATTATTCTGTACTCTTTTTGAGCCATGACACACCAAACAGACATCAAAGAATTAGACACAACAAAAGCTGACTGCAGTGTTGTCTGTGTGTAGTCCATAGAGGTTTGCTTGAACACACAAAACACAAAAACTAGCCAGTGGGCAGCTACTGTAGCATATACTTTCCACATCTACGTGAGAGTATACACACTGATATACAAAGCTGCATTTGTAATATAGCTTCTTTGAATGTAGTTGCATCCCAAATGACACACTATACTCTGTGCACTTATGCACTTATACACTCAACCATGTAGTGGATGAGTTTAGTGTCGTCCCAAATGCAACACTAACATTGTTTTACTAATAGTCTCCCAGGCGACATTTAATCGTTGCCAAATTAGTGAAATAAACCACCAAACTACCAAATAGTACCTGTCATGACTATAACCACATTCACCATTGCCAGGTGGCAAAATCACTTACACGAAAGACAAGAATAGTGCATGACTATGCAATTTGAAATGCACCTTATGTTTGATAAGTTGCTTATTTGTTTGCTTATGTTGAGTTAAGTTTACAGTTCTTACTAGATGAGCCCATGTTATACTCACCCTCCTAAACCCCATTCCCATCCGGGTCATGGTACCAGTGTGTCCACTTCAGTTGTACTGGCGTTGGTCTGAGTGGGATTCAAACCAGTGTCTCCATTCTTGGACTGCATGCACGCTTAAGGATTCAAGTTTATTTGCACAGTTCTTACTAGCTGGCCTTCATTACACTCACCATCTAAACCTTGCTCCCATCCGGGTCACGGCACCAATGTAACCCATTCAGTTGTCACCCTGAGTGGGACTCAAACCAGTGACACTGGCATGGGAGACTGAAGTATTAAAATGGGTGGTAAAAATGCAGCCTCTCTGGCATCAGCAACTAGTGTACCTCTTGTAACCAACACAGTGAGGTTTATTTCCACAGTTTTTACTAGCTGGCCTACTCTATGTAACCCCTCCTATTCTAGTTTTGGATTACATTTAGATTAATTTTGTGATAACCATTTGTTTGATTGTATATAGAATTGGGATAATCCTGTACTTTTTGACAGATACAAAGGTATAATCTATTATAGTCTTTATCACCAGCAAGAGCTTCTACAGCTTCATTTTAAATGCAGTGTATGGTCACTTAATCCTTAGACAATACTAACACTAATATTCCTTGCTGTTTGTGTTTGCTGATAGTATAACTGAATATACCAAAATCACATCTTATGATTTTAAAACTTACTTAAAATGACTATATTTAGAAAACAGCAACATTCCAAAAAAAAAATCTATATTAAAAACATGCAATTCACCAAATTTTCCAATTTAGAAACTTACTAGGAATTTATGGGAATTTACAGCAATTTATGGGAATTAATTAGACATTTAGAGAAATTTATTTTCCAAGGATCATGTGACACTGAAGACTTTTGGGATTGGCTGAAAATTCAGCTTTTCATCACAGAAATACATTATATTTTAAAGCATATTAAAACAGAAAATCTTTGTAGTAATAATAATAATAATAATAATAATAATAATAATAATAATATTTGGCTGCACGGTGGCACAGTGGGTAGCACGTTCGCCTCACAGCAAGAAGGTCGCTGGTTCGAGCCTCGGCTGGGTCAGTTGGCATTTCTGTGTGGAGTTTGCATGTTCTCCCCGTGTTGGCGTTGGTTTCCTCCGGGTGCTCCGGTTTCGCCCACAAGTCCAAAGACATGCGCTATAGGTGAATTGGGTAAGCTAAATTGTCCGTAGTGTATGTGTGTGAATGAGTGTGTATTGATGTTTCCCAGTGATGGGTTGCAGCTGGAAGGGCATCCGCTGCGTAAAACATATGCTGGATAAGTTGGCGGTTCATTCCGCTGTGGCGACCCCAGATTAATAAAGGGACTAAGCCGAAAAGAAAATGAATGAATGAATAATAATATTTCACAATAGAAGGCGTAAAATACTTTTTTCAAAACATAATTAAAATATTAATGTAACAACAATAGTAAATAATAAAATGTAAAAATAATAGTAATAATAAAATGTCAAATTGTCAATGAAATAGTGCTAGCTTTCATTTACAAAATATTATTTTCTGGCTGGCAATCTACAACATAAATACATTGTGGTATTTTCTAGTTTACTCTAATAGTCAACTCTATTGACAAAATATATTTACACAAGTAATATCAAAATCTACTTGATTGAATTTAATGTTCATACTCAAATGCAGAAATAATGGCTTCACTATGAAGTAGTATAGTGTGGTGTTCAGAGCTTTGTCGGAATCCCTATTCCCCTGACTGAGTGTATGTGATTGATAAATGTACAGATTACAAATTTAACTGATGTCACATTACATTAAATCTGGTTGTTTTAACCAAGATTTGTTTTTTTATATTTAACTACATTCCTTTTATAAGCTAATCTTCGTTTTTTTTGTAAATTCACAGTTTGATTTCACTTTAATTCTCATATTATCCTGTTAACTCCCATGGAAAGTTTCCAGACTTGTAAATTCCCAGAATTTTGTGGACCTACTCTTGAAAGCAAAGCAGTGAGGTTTGTTTGCACATTTCCTACTGGCTGACCTCTGTCAACTCTTCATGTACAATCTAACCCCTCTGCTTTTACCTGCACTCCTTCAAGTGGGATTTGAACAGGCTTTACCACCAATTTAACAAGCACTGTGAAACAAAAAGCAGTAGTGCCACAAAAACTAGTCAGACAGATGCTCAGTGACATCCTGGTCATGAATTGAATCTATTCCGAAGGCTTGGAATGTAGATTTTAAGATCATATTGACTGCCTTTATTGAAACATTGTGTTTTTCCATGTGTTTGTTAGTGAGCTTTTCTTTAAAGGCTGGATACACACTGAATGATTTTTTTTCGATCTTGCAAAATGTTGGAGACCTCAAATATGAGGATAAAAACATTTACCATTTTCCTCGTATAGTGTGTGGTGTGCCACGACGTGACAAAGACAGCACAACACACACCAACAGTTTTTCATTTATTCTCTACGGCCTCAGTGTAATGCAAATTCTTTAAATAGATGTTTCAGGTTCAATACAGGTTAAGCTCTTTCGACAGCAGCAGTGGCCTCTTGTCAATAACTAAAGAACACAATTTAGGCTTAATTTAATAAAACAGCAAAAGAGTTTAAGCCACTAACAAATGTCCACGGTGCACTCTAGAAAGCTAAAATACAGATTTAAAGTTTTAACACTGTCTTTGAAGAATTTATAAGATTGGTCAAACTTTACAATAAGGTTTCTTTAGTTAATAATAGTTATTTACTAACATTAACTAATAATGAACAATACTTATGGAAGGACATTAGCGAACGCACAGTGACTGCCACATTTCAAATGAAAAAGCAAAGTCCATTTGCAAATGCATTTCCCATGTCTTACGAGCTATGAGCCTGACATATGAGCTTGTGTGTCGTGCATTTAACCTGCCAAAACTCAAATGGAATCACAAATCCTTTTGCATTTGAATTTCTGACGCCTATATGGAAACCTGTCAATCAAATGACAGGGGTGGGACTATTTCATTGGGTGTGTTTGTATTGGGAAATGCAAACAGTAATGCGGGGTTTGCAATAGCATTTGGATTATGTCACAATTTATGCGTCCACATATTGAAAATGCAATTGATATTCCAATTTGCAATTGCATTTGAAAATTGTCTGGAATATCCTTTCTATAATTACTTGTACTGAATTTATTAATCGTAACTCAACACACATTAGTTAATGCACTGTGAGTTAATATGAACTAACAATGAACAACATTCATATTTCATTAACTAACTTTAACACGGATGAATCAATACTGTAATGAATGCATTGTTCATTGTTCATGTTTGTAAATACATTAACTAACATTAACTAATACAACCTTATTGTTGCTGAACGATTAATTATACATTTTTCAATTAAATATAAAATATAAACAATGTCAGTTCATGTTTTTGTGACTCTGGTCTCATTTCAATGCATGTGCACTGTGCATATTGTGCTTTATACTTTATGCAACATTAAAGGTGTATTACATTCATATTTGTTTGTTGTCTTGAACTGAGGAATAAATTTAAATTGTCTGTCACGTATGCTGTCAATAAACCGCAACAAGTTGTAAACCTAGAACTCTCTAATAGCTGAATGTGTGTAGGAAAAGCTCCTATGTCATGATGGACAACAGTTTACTCTGTCCTTGACTCTATATTACATTTAGTTTGAAGTCACACACTCTGCTTTGTTTTTGTCACCTTGATGGTTCCTTCCATAACCGAGCCTCTTGTCTCCCGTTGTCTGAACTGGAGTGTGACAGCAGTTCTGCAATCAAAAATAAAGAGGACTGATACTCCATTCAAGGATGAACTCTTTTCTTTTCTTTTTTTGCTTGTCGGATAAAGCAGAGGAATGGCCTTACACATTCTGCAGAGCCATATGTGGCCCTATTACGAGATGGGAAATGGGGAAATAAAAGGCAGTAATGATGCCTGATATCCCCCTTGATAGAGGTCTTAAATAGCCATACCTGTTGGCAAGGTCTAGAGAACTGTGCTCTCGCTGCACCTCACATTTACATGTGGCATGTTACATGTAGCCGTTTGGGAAGGTGGTGGAAACATTCCAGAGCTGTTTCCCATCTCTCTTTCTCTCTGCTCTTTGCTTTTATACTGCAGTAGTACTGGAGAGCCATTGTGGACAGTGAAAGACAAATGTTAAAGGGAAACTGTTTTGCAAAAATCACTTTTATAAGGGGTTTAAACACAGTTGTGTGGCAACAGTGTGTGAATATTAATTCATTCTATTTTTTGTAATTACACTTGATAAAAACAGTCTGCAGAAACACTTTGATTGACATTTTACCCTTTGTACATGTCATCAGAGGGGGAAAACCCTGCCCATTGGTGTCAGTCTCTCCCTCATTAGCCCTGAGTGAGAAGTCGTCCACCATTAGAGTTTTCACACCATACCTGCTGAAGATAATGTCAGCGAATAAGAGGCATTATAAATGTGAATCTCATTTAAATTTAAAGCGACAGTCACCAAAACAGCACAATTTGGATCAAAGCTTAAAATCTGCCGTTTCAAAGAGTTAAAAAAAATTATTTGTGGGGTATTTTGAGCGGAAACTTCACATACACACTCTAGGGACATCAGAGACTGCATCTTGCAAAAAGATTCATAATGGGTCCCCTTTAAGTCGTGTAAAACATTTAACCAGATTTGTATGAAAATGATAAATATCGTTATGCCTTTTTATAACCGATGTGTGAATTAGGGCTGTCCAAAAAATCAAACTTTGAATATTCGTTGAATTTATTTTAAAAAAGACATTCAAAAATCTGCATTCAAATTTTTATGTGTGTCAAGACGGGCGAGACATGATGATGTCGTAACCGCCGTGGTTTGTTTTTTGTTGATTTATCCTGCATTGCAGAATACGTAGAATTCTGAGAGTTTTCCTACTTGGAAATAATTTCTAGAATGCCACTAGAAGTCACATATCTGACCTGTGAACTCTGGCCAGATTGAAGAACCCTGTCTGTAAAAGAAATTGCAGCATAAACTCTCAAATAGTGCAATTTTTGAAGGAGCAGCCATTTCTTGTGGTGTCCGAAACATAGTGAACGTTATGAAGTGCACTCAAACAGTTTCCTTCAATGCCCAGCAATAACGAGTCTACAACCCATGTACACTCAACAGCTAGAAAATCCCCATAATGCACTGTCAGAGTTTGTGCGCCAAATGAGTTTCCACATCTGACCACAAGATGGCATCTAAAGCACAAACCTAGCAGTGTGAGTTTCTAAATAAAATATTTTTTTTTAATTTAAAGTAACATTTGTATACATGACAGAAATCAAAAGTCTTTGTTTCATTACTAACATACAGCTTGCTAACTGTTATACTGTCACAGGGTCTGACCAAGAAGTTGTAAATCGAATCCATCTGAGGGATTCATCAAACAGCAAAGCACAAACATATATTAGTGGACTAATTTAGGGAGTAGTGAATGAGGATATATAGGGTGCGATTTCGAATACAGCACCTGACTTCAGCGAGATGCAGCATTTGACATCCCTTCACTGCTTGATGTATCGCTATGACATGTTTTAAATAACGGTGATCTTAAAAATAACACGTGATGGTGGCGAGGGGGGGGGTATTTAAAATGTACTGATGTGAAATGGTTAATAAATAATTGTTTTAATTTATTAACACTTGGATGTGAGTGTAATCAGCCTGATCTCACGAGGAAACGTAACTATTTAACGTTTTGTCAGTTTAGGGGCTAATTCGTTCAAAAATGTATGATTTTAAAAAGGAGGCGTGGCACACAACCCCACCCCTAAAGCCAACCATCATTGGGGGATAAGCAAATCGTACTGAATAGTATGAATGAGATCGTACAAATTCATACGAATTAGCCGCGTAATCAAAAAGTTACGAATTGCCATGAGATAGCGTTGATATAATTCATAAAGGAACCTATATATTGAACAAAAGCTGACAAAATTATTGGTTTCAGAATGATGATCAAAGCATAGATAGAGTAGATAAAGCCTACCATATTGTAGAATGTAAAGATGCAAATTAAGCAAAACAAACAAATCATAAATTCAAATAAAATAAAACGAGTCAAATACATTGGTCCGCATGCGATAATAGTATTTCAGAATACGTGTAATTGCGCCTCCTTATATATACCAGTCAAAACGTGGATTGCTAGAAAATCCCGTCAGCCCCACGGAAATGTTGTCTCATAAATGATGGAAACTTCTAGTAACGAATGAGTGGCTGTTGTATGAAATTAAATATACTGTAAATTTTGAATATATCTTAGCAGTGTTCATTTTGAGATCAAGTTTTGATTTAGTTCTAGTCATAGTTCTTTGACTAAATTGTCATTAAGTTTTAGTTATATTTTAGTCCTCTGAATCATTTTAGTTTTAGTCGACTACTATTTCATAAGACTGTAGTGGACTAAATCTACTGTAGATTTAGCCCAGCCCAAGCACCAGTGTGTTTTGTCCACATTTGTGAGCAGATGCGTCCACTGCAGTAAGAGTTATTTGGCATTGAAAGTGTCTCATGGCTGCTGGTGTGTGTCCATGTCCCGCTTCAGTCCTGCCTCTGTCCTCTGGGCCCTGTTGGACACAGCCCTGACTCCGTCCCCCCGGTCCCAGGACAGCTTAATTTAGCTCATTTGCCAGCTGCCCTGCACTCTGTGCATTTTTATTTCCTAATTATTATTTGTTAGAAGACCTCATTTCCTCAAGGTGACACCCTCTCCCTGTCAGAGGCAAGTTATTGTACCAGACGCAGCGTGTGTAATTAAGCAAATGAAAGCTGTCAGGTTAGGTTGAACCCCCAAAGATTGCACATCACATTTTGAAGCCATTAGCGCTTTGGATTGGTATTATTCCATGTTAAGTATGCTTTATTACGTGCCTTCATTTTCACAAGCAATGCCGTTTTCGCTGTCTTTGAATATGAATATGCCCCGTTGGTCGTGAGGCCACATAGGAAGAAATAAAATAGCGCCAACCCAGATATGGCCTCAAATGTTACAGGAGTGTTAATGAAGCAGCATTCTTTAATGAATAGGAAAAGCGGATGCTGCTTTTTGCCTCAGGTTTATATTTAGCACTGAGAGCTTGTTTTTATTTTTTAATTAAATAACCATATGTACTTATATTTGAAACAAACTGGGGAGAGGAAAACAGCAGCGGTCTCATTATTCCTTATGTTTATCTGATCTTTTCTAATAAAAAATGTGAGCTTTTATGAACCAGTGCTTCCTTGAAAACTGGTATAAGCTAAATGTTTTGCAATTACTTGATCAGTTGCTTTATTATATGTTTAATGTTGGTAAAAGGAGCTTTTTTGTTCACCAAAGCTGTATTCATTTAAAAAAAAAAAACACACAGTAGAATAGCTATATTATGAAACATTATAGCATTAGCTTCGTTTCCATCACTGTGTGTTCATGAGAAATGAGTGATGGAAATGGCAAATTCTGAGTAAAAGTTTTTGCACTCGCTTAAGAAGGTTTTGAAAAAGGATCAATGCGAATAATGGGGTAGGAAATGCTTTTGGTAAATTAATTCTGCCATTTCGAACATTACATCCATAAAAGCCAGTCAAACACCGGATGCACCAAGTTGCGCCACGTCTATTTCACTCTGGACACAATTATTCTATATGCGATAATAATGTTATTTAATATAAGACTTTAGATGGTGCTCTGTGGCGAAACAGGAATTTGAACAGCGTCCTGAGTGGTAGCTCAGGCACCACAGACAAATGCAGAAGATGTCACTGGTGTTCTTTAACATAAAGAAAACAATGTTTAGACATTTTTAAAAGAAAAGAAGAAAAAGAAATTGTGTGACACCTGCTTCTGCTGTTTCCACTAATGGTGCCTTGTTTACTGTTGGTTACTAGGTTACCAATACCACAGTCAGCCACTCTAACAACCTGATGGAAACACACTTAATTCATAATTCACAATTTTTTGTATATATATATTTGTTTTGCGAACTTTGAAAAGATTTGCTTCACGTTAGGATGGAAACCCAGGTAAAGTAATATAAATGTGACTTTTTTTTCTTTTTATTAGTTTACAACCAATTTATTTATGTGATGACAAATATGATTTTTTTTTTCATAGTTATTGTAGTCTTCATTATCACAGGATTCTTCAGAAATCATTCTAACATGATTTTTTAAATTATCTTTACACATTTGTGTGATTTATACTTAAAAAAAAAAAACAAATCTGGTAAATCAGTATGTATGCTGTAAGTGCTCTTGGGTTTCTTTTGCAGTACAGTTGTTTTATTTCTTCAGATTCAGTTCATATATACAGTTGAAGTCAGAATTATTAGTCCTCCTGAATTATTAGCTCCCCTGTATATTTTTTCCCCAATTTCTGTTTAACGCAAAGAAGATTTTTTCAACACATTTCTAAACATAATACTTTTATTTACCCATTTCTAATAACTGAATTATTTTATATTTGCCATGATGACAGTAATTAATATTTTACTACATATTTTTTAAGACACTAGTTTTCAGCTTAAAGTGACATTTAAAGGCTTAACTAGATTAATTAGGCAAATTAGGGTAATTAGGAAAATCATTATATAAGGATGGTTTATTCTGTAGACAGTCTGAAAAAAAATTGCTTAAGGGGGCTAATAATATTGACCTTAAAATTTTTTTGTTTTTTTTTATTAAAATCTAGCCAAAATAAAACAAATAAGCCTTCCTCCAGAAGTAAAAATATTATAGGAAATACAGTGAATAGTTCTTTGCTTTGTTAAACATCATTTGGCAAATATTTGAAAAAGAAAAAAGAAAACTGTATATGGTTCATATCCTAATTTATTTTTTCTTTAGCATTGTAGACTCCATAACAGCACAGTAAACACTTGCCACGTGTCCAAATGCTGTCTTGGATGTATTCAAGGGATAAGTCCTTCTCATCAAATGAAAATCAGGATCATTTACCTTTATTTGAACTCAAATCCATATGTTTTGTTTTTTTCCTCTGTGAAACAAAAAATCCCCGCTTACCTTTTCCATACAATAAAAACACTACCCAACTCTAAAAGCCAACACAATCCCAAAGTTCAGCTCATGACAACTGTACTTACGGCTGTACTAAACTGAACCCAACAACTGCTTATTAATGCACCGACGGCACTCTCTTTTGGCCACTGACAGCCTGTGTGTCTCTCTCTTCTCCGTGTGCTGTTCCAGTAGATCAAAAGAGGTACGTGTCTTGACTCATTTGCAAATTCTGACACAAGTCTGTGTCTCTCCACACCAGTGTGTCTCAGCAGCCGAGCCAAGCGGTCCAGGGTCGGCCCACCAGAGACAGCCTGCTGGTTAAAAGAGCAGCTTAATGAGCATAAACAAAACACAGCGGGTCTGCTTCACTAATAATCCTGTACAAGCGGCGCATGCACATACATTCGTCGCTGTAATGTTAATGATTCCCGATTATTCTTTACGAGAAAGCGTGTGTCTGCAGTTACAAATTAGCATAATAAACGGCCAAACTATCTCCATATATTTCACTTTTTAAAGAAGCGCCTGAGAGAACACACTGCAGGATCACAGTGGAAAGCATAAGGGGTTTAATTTTTTTTGTGTGGGATGTCCCTTTAACAGTTTTTCCAGAATTTTGCAGGGACACACATATATATACAGTCAAGCCCAAACTTCTTCATACCCCTATATACAGGCCTAAAATTTGTTGCAATATTTTCTTCTATTCTTGTGTTAAGAAGGTTTTTTTTTTTGGTATTGTGATGCAGTTCCTAAAGAAATGGAATATTAAATGAGAGAACAGTGGGCGTGGCTTGTTTTTTTCTACTGCAAGCTGATTGGACGTAGTAAATTTGGCATTTAATTCAGAAAGATCAGGAAAAGGGTTTCGAAAGAGTTTTTACAACCTATCAGACACCTTCTCCTCACCATTTCTGTTTGTTGTCAAAACTGACAGTTTTAGGGGCATGGTTAAGTATGTTAGCCACACCCAATACCTCAGACAGACATAAGCTAAGAATTTAATGGAAAGCAAACAGGACGTGCATTTTCAGTTTTCAATTTTAGATTATAAGAGCAAACTTATTTTTTCTTAATGACATGCACAGAAAAGTTTTGTTCACCACAAAACTAGCAAAGGTTTTACAATGGATTATCTGCTGTTGATCATAAAAGATTGGAAAGTGTACTCATGTTCACTGATGTACTCAATCACAATATTGATTCTCTAAAGCAAAACTGCACTGCATTCATGCAAAAAAAGAAAAGAAAGGTAAAATAAATGAGAGAAGCTGCTTATTGGAGGTGCTGTTTGCCAGGCACAAAGCATTTAGTTCAATTAGTAATTTTAAGATGTATTGCAAGCTTTCAGGTTTGCTAAGAAAGGCAAATTATCAGTTTAATAGTGCTGGGCAAAAATTAATATTAGTTTGTTTTGACATAATATATGTGCGTGTACTGTGTATATTTATTATCTATATATAAATACACACATGCATGCATATACAGTTGCAATCAGTATTATTTTACCCCCTCAATTATTAGCCCCCCTGTTTATTTTTTTCCCCAATTTCTGTTTAACGGAGAGAAGATTTTTTCAACACATTTCTAAACATAATAGTTTTAATAACTCATTTCTAATAACTGATTTATTTTATCTTTGCCATGATGACAGTAAATAATATTTTACTACATATTTTTCAAGACTTCTATACAGCTTAAAGTGACATTTAAAGGCTTAACTAGGTTAATTAGGTGAACTAGACAGGATAGGGTAATTAGGCAAGTTATTATTATTATTATTATTAGTATAACGATGGTTTGTTCTGTAGACTATCGAAAAAATATATAGCTTAAAGGGGCTAATAATTTTGACCTTAAAATGGTTTTTAAAAAAATGTAAAACTGCTTTTATTCTAGCCGAAATAAAACAAATAAGACTTTCTCCAAAAGAAAAAATATTATCAGACATACTGTGAAAATTTCCTTGCTCTGATAAACATCATTTGGGAAATATTTTAAAAAGAAAAAAAAAATCAAAGGGGGTTTAATAATTCTGATTGCAACTGTTTTATATACATTTAAATATCTATGCAACAAAATAGTTTTTTTTATAGTTTTGTTTTTATCACATATACATAATAAATATATAATACACACACATATATTTTGTCAAAACAAACTTTTAATCACGTATACAGTACATGCAGCCTTCATGGTAATAGACATCCAGAAATCACATACAAGATCTTGTTCTGGGGGAGATAAGGGGTTTCCTTGAACTCCAATAGCACAGTTTACTACCAGTTTACAGCAACAACAAAAAAAACTATTATAAACTGAGAAATCAAACTTATTGGCTGCAGAATAATCAGAGGCTAATCAGCTTCTATTTAGTCAAGTTTTCTCTCTCTCTCTCTCTCTCTCTCTCTCTCTCTCTCTCTCTCTCTCT
>CAIGQV010017386.1:3601681-3636447 GCA_903798115.1 Danio jaintianensis
TTGTTGTTGTTGTTGTTGTTGTTGTTGTTGTTGTTGTTGTTGTTGTTAGCTAAAAGTGAAACTAACAGTGATAAAACATAATTAAAAATCATGTCCTTTAATTGAAATCAAGTTAATTAAAATGATGCTAATTAGAATTAACATAAAATACAAGTGTTAGGTGAAAAAGGATCATTGGCAACTAATTGAAATGAAATAGGGTTATGTTGAGGGACTAAAATTAATATAAAATAAACTATCAATAATATACAAATAAAGCAAATGTATTGATATTAGTGGTAATAATACAAAACGAACATACTAAATGTTTTAATCACAAAACCTAAAAAATAAAGCTGTGTGTGTGTATATATATATATATATTTGCAGCTTTATTTTTTTAGTTTTTGATTAAAACATTTAATATGTTCTTTTAGTCTATTAAATATAATCAAATAAATAATGGAAAATCTTTAATAAATAATAAAAAAATCTTTAAAATGGAAATATAAAAAAGGCTTAAAATCATTAAAACTTGAAATTGACCAAACAAAAATATCAAAAATCAAAAAAAATTATTTAAAGTAGTAGAAAATACTGAATTATTATTTAGCAATACTAAAATAATGCTGTTCTTTAGTGCAAAATGGGCAGAATATTGTGCATTTTTTTCATGTCCAGCATGTGTATGAGGCCAAATGATAAATGACACCAAGAGTTTTGTTTTTGTGCGAACTCTGCTTTTAACTGTAACTAAAAGAAAGCCTAAGAATAAAAGTGCCATAACTCATAAGTGTAGAAGCAGTCGAGCTCCATACGTTCCCCATTTTCTTTCACTTTCTCTTTCTCTCAGTCTGTTTAACTATCTGACTTGCTCAAGAGTGACTCACATCCTCTGGGGGGATTTTGTGTGTTTTTTCCAGAACCCACCTACATCACGATGGCGCCCCCTGCCTGCGGCTTGCTGGACAACTGCACGCTGCTGGAGCAGAGCTGCGCTTTCGGCTTCAGGCTGGACCCCAGCGGCTGCAGGACGTGCGTCTGTAAGAGCCGTAAGTCCTTCATCTTCCTCAGCTTCACTCCAGACACTGAGATGTTTATGAGGATAAATAGTGAAGGACGGCTGGATTAAAGGATTGTTTTTATGCTGAGATGAGACTGCGTGTATCTTCTGACTATACGCTTGCTAACAAATTGTGTCTGTATGTGTATGATTTTTCTTTTAATTATTATATTATATTATATTATATTATTCATTCATTCATTTTCTTTTCGGCTTAGTCCCTTTATTAATCTGGGGTCACCACAGCGGAATGAACCGCCAACTTATCCAGCATATGTTTTACACAGCTTTTCATCAGTTTTCCATCACTGGGAAACATCCATACACACTCATTCACACACATACACTACGGACAATTTAGCCTACACAATTCACCTATACCGCATGTCTTTGGGCTTGTGGGTGAAACCGGAGCACCCGGAGGAAACCCACGCGAACACGGGGAGAACATGCAAATCCCACACAGAAAAGCCAACTGACCCAGCCGAGGCTCGAACCAGCGACCTTCTTGCTGTAAGGCGAACGTGCTACCCACTGCGCCACCGTGCAGCCTATTTCTTCTTTTAAATATAATATAATATAACATTATATAATTGATTGCTTCACAGATTCAGTTAAAATCAAAACAAATTCATTTTAAATTAATTAATAAAGTATTATGCAAATAAAAAAAAACAATAGTTAAGTTTAATAATGTGCAAAGAAAACATCATTATATTATATCATATATTACATATATACATCATATATTATATTATATTATATTATATTATATTATATTATATTACATTATATTACATTATTTTATTTGAATGGCATTACGGTGGCGCAGTGGGTAGCACAATCGCCTTACAGCAAGAAGGTCGCTGGTTCGAGCCTCGGCTGGGTCAGTTGGCATTTCTGTGTGGTGTTTGCATGTTCCCGTGTTTGTGTGGGTTTCCTGCAGGTGCTCCGATTTCCCCCACAAGTCCAAAGACATGCGCTATAGGTGAATTGGGTAAGCTAAATTGTCCGTAGTGTATGTGTGTGAATGAGTGTGTATGGATGTTTCCCAGTGATGCGTTGCAGCTGGAAGGGCATCCGCTGCGTATAACATATGCTGGATAAGTTGGCGGTTCATTCCGCTGTGGCGACCCCAGATTAATAAAGGGACTAAGCCGAAAAGAAAATGAATGAATGAATATTATTTGAATTTTTCATTTTTTATTTTCCAACCTTCAGGAGAGGAGCTGTGTGGTGGTCTAATGGCCAGCTGTACCCTGAAATGCCCTTTTGGCTTCCAGACTGACATTCACGGCTGCGATGTTTGCCAGTGCCGTCCACGTCACAAGAAGTGCAAGGCTGTGGCGTGTGCCAAGGACTGCCCGTTCGGCTACATGTAAGAAAACAATAAGAATGCCTTTATGAAAAACCTTGTTTTGAGATCAATGCAAGTCTTGGGTGTATAAAACAAAAAATGAGGGTGAGCAATTAATGACAGAATTGACATTTTTAAGTGAACTATCCTTTTACAGAGATAGCTCAACCAAACATGAAAATTACCCCATAATTTACTCACCCTCAAGCCATCCTCAGTGTATATGACTGTCTTCTGTCAGATGAACACAGTTGGAGTAATTTTACAGTTTATCCTGACTATTCAGTGTGTATAATGGTGTTTGTATAGTTGGCATTTTTTTAAGCTTTCAAAATGTGATAAATTAGTTGTAAAATCAACCCATATTCCGCCAGGGGGTTAACACGTGTCTTATAAAGTTGATCAACGTGTTTTTGTAGCAAAACATATTTCACATTTTGGTCACACTTTGTTTTAACGTACAATTCACACTATTAACAAATCATTAACTAATAATTTTAGTTCAATAAACTACCAATTAGCTGCTTATGAATAGTTAGTAAGGTAGTAGTTGGGTTTAGATATTGGGCAGGATTAGGGATGTAAAATATGATCATACTTTATAAGTGCTAATAAACAGTTAATATCTTAATAATAGACAGGTAATAAGCCAGTAGTTAATGGTGTGAATTGTTACTTAAACTAATGTGCTACCAAATTTTTTAATTAAGTTCGTAGCGGAAGCTCTAGGAATAAACTCGTGGAAACCACTTACTTCACAGTTTACCAAAGAAGACAACAATGAAAAAAAAAGAGTTGGCTTGGCATTCTGTATAATATTATACTCTATAATACTCTTCCAATGACGCATTCCCACGAAACGCATCTATTTCTGAAGCTTCAGCTATGAAGTTCCTGGAAGTCAGTGATTTAGGTTTATTATTTAAAAATGTGACATATTTTTGTTGCAAAAACTCATTGATCTACTTCAAAAGACATGCGTTAATGGATTTATGCGCATTTTATGCAAAAAATGACCCCTACCCAACACCAGTATACTGTACAGCATGTAAGAGGCAGGGTACAATGTAAAACTATATGCCAAACTGTGTGTGTCTGACAGAAAAAAAGGGGAAACACTTTACTTTAAGGGGTGTTTATAAGACATGTCATTAAACCTTTATAGTCATGACATGACACATGTCATGAATGTAAATGAAATTTTATGCATACTTATAACAACTGTTATTAAGTGTCATTTGCTCCGTTATGTCATTTTAAATACAAAGATGTTTGTTATGATAACTTGACATAAACAAATACATCACAACCTGTTTTTGTCTTTATGACAACTTGACCTGCATTACCAAGACAACAAACTTGTCATAAATCTGTCATAAACATGAGTGTCATGAAGCCGTTATGAATATTTTATGAATTGTATAACAGCGTAATTTTTTTAACTCAACTACAGTGGTACAAGCTGAATTTGTCATTAAAATGTCATTAAATATTAATGACACTCTTAAAAATGATTTGACAATTATAAAGGCCTCATGACAATCATGTTTATGACAGGTAGTTATGTTGTCTGGGTAATGTCAAGTTGTCATGACGAAGATGAAGACTGGTTGTGATGTATTATTTTATATCAAGTTGTCATAACAAACTGTCATCTTTGCATTTAAAATGACACACATAAAATCTTATTCACATTATTAAGGTTTCATGATGCTCTTATGAACACCCCTTCAAGTAAAGTGTTACCAAAAAAGTTATATACACTAATGATGGGTGAGGGTGAGTAAATTATCATTTTGTAGTTTCATTTTTGGGTGAACTATTCCTTTAAGCCAGACTAGTCTTGGCACAATGTCAGGCAATTTGGATAAAAGTTCAACAAGCACGGTTCAACTGCTGTAAGGATTAGTAAAAATATGTCCTACTTTTCCCTAACACTTCCCCGTTCACCGAGGTAATAATATGCTTCTGTAATGTCCCAGATTATTGTTATTTTTTTCCATTTTGCATCATTGTTAGCCCAATGATTTTCTAAATTATCAGGACAGGCAGCAGTCATTAGCTGTCACAAACGGAAGCAAATCCCGCACTGTTTCTAGCACGGTCTGGACAAAATTGTGAATGACAAAATTATCCCTTATGCCATGCTTCGCTTGTTTGTGCCCGACTGCAAGTTTGGAGCTGACAGCTAATTAGGGCCGGCTCAGATCAGCGCCTCTGATTGTGCCGCGTAAAGGATGAGCTGCGATAGCGAAGCTGAACACCTAATCTACACAACACCATGTCTCGACGCTGCTTCGAATAAACACTGCTGTTCCACATAGGCAAAAAAAAAAAAAAATGTTCCAATTATGCAAGCAGATCACCGAGCCAATTTGTAAAAACTTTTGTGGAGCTGTGAAGTCGGCAGGTTAAAGAGACATCTTGTGACAAATGGAGATGAGAAAGAAGAGTGCAAGAGAGTAGATGCAACTTCTTTCAGGGATTGATGCCTGATTGTCACAAGTTCTTACTTTTAATGAAACTAAAGTGAAAGGGAAGAAAGGGGCCAGGATTGGGAACTGTTGTGAGCCAGATTTAAACTCAAAAAACAGTATGTGCACCACCAGTCAGTGATGTGTTGGAAAGTGGGCTCCAACAGACTGTGATTCCAGTGATTTGTCATTTTGTTGTGGCCTTCATTTAGTGCAGAGGTGCCCAAACTAGGTCCTGGAGGGCCAGTGCCCTGCAAAGTTTAGTTCCAACCTTAATTAGACAAACCTGGTCTTACTAAGCTAATCAGGGTCTTACTAGGCTTTCTAGAAACATCCGTGCAGGTGTGTTGAGGCAAGTTGGAGCTAAAATCTGCAGGATACCGGCCCTCCAGGACTAAGTTTGGGCAGCCCTGATTTAGTGTAATGTTTGAAGATGTTGTACTAAAAAAAGTGTTTTACACAAAACCACAAAACCATACCCTAACCAAAGCTAGCTGGCACAAGTTCTGTCATAAGTTCAGCAGTTTAGTTGTTTCCCCAAAAAATGGTATTAGGAAGTTGTGTTTGGAAATACAGGTGTTGAGATCTTGAGTTTACAGTACCGTTTCTAGACATAGGCCTAGGGCACCACCAGCTGCACGGGCACCAATGTATAGATTCAATTATAGATTTTTCTTTTATGCCAAAAATCCTTAGAAAATTAAGTAAAGATCATGTTCCCTGAAGAGACCTCGAAAAATTCTTACTCTAGATTTACCAAAACTCAATTGTTGATTAGTAATGGACATTGCTAAGCACTTCATAAAGACAACTTTAAAATAGATTTTTTTTTTTTTTTTGCACCTTCAGATTCCAGATTTTCCAATAGTCATATCTCGGTCCAATCCTAACAAAGTTTGTTTATTCAGCTTTCATGAAACATAAATCTCAATTTTGAAATTTGACCCTTGTGACTGAACTGTGTTCCAGGGTCCCATACTGTATTTGAGGTGTGTTTGATTAGGAATGGAGCTGAACTCTGCAGGACAGTGGCCCTTCAGGACCAGAGGGCCCCACTCCATCTTTAAAGGAAAAGTTATGAGCTCTACATAACAAAACCCGCTATGACAAGTGCAGGGGAAAAGGCAGTAGCATTGACCTGTCTTCCATCTCTATAGTCTCCTATCAGAGAGTCATTCCCTCAGGTGTGGTTGAATAAAGAGGAGTCCTTATTCATCAGAGTTCGGCCCCTGGCCCAGCGTTGTCCCCCCCCCCCCCCCTCAATCCTGCCATCATGAATGAGCACACAAGTGCAAATGCTTGCATCTCAGATTCTAATTTTAGATATCTATTTATGCCCCCTCAAAGTTATGGCCGAGGATCAAGCTTGCCGCCTGAATAATGCATGCAGCTTAGCGCAGACTCCCTCCTCTTGCACAAAGAATATTGATATTCCCCACCGCTGACATCATACCTGATAGCTCCTTATCACCAAACCAAATACGCACTGCACATGGCTGCTTCTCAGCCCTATTATTCATCCGATAAGAGCGGATAGGGGGATAAAGGATGGGGACAAGCAAGTGTGTGGATGAGATGGGCAGTTGGGGTCCAGGTTAAGGAAGATGCTTTAGCCATCGGGGAGCATTTTGATTGGTCGTTTTGGTTAGTCCTCTTTAATGTGCCATCTGCTGACAGGACTCAAAGTAAGGTCAACAAAGGTCTCTCTCTTTCCTTTCTCTCCTTCTCCAGTGTTAACAGATGACATTGGACCATGCCTTTGGCACCTGCTGTATTATGCCAAGATTTGATGTGCCAATGACAAATTCTGTACTGACTGTTTAAGAAGTCTTAACTCTTTCTCTGCCTTTGACAAGATATCTCATCAATTGAGAGACAATGCTTCCCCGCCACTGACGAGTTTTTACGGCAATCCATGTTTTAGGTTTATTACAGTAAGGGAAGCCCTAGCGCATAATGAGTTACAGGATTTCTGGGACCAAAATATAAGACAGGTGTAGATCGGATCGCATGTAAAACTTAATAGTTATACAAGTTGACTTTGGATTGCTCCCACACAGACACATCTAAACATAGATATCACCTATTTACTATTTAACTACAGGTTAACTAGGTTAATATATAATAACTTTAACTGATAAAGTTATTTGTAATTAGTTATTAGTTCATTTGTGAAAAGCGCCACAGAAATAAACTTGAATTGAATTGAAAACTTGAATTACTCCATCATTCTTTATTAGGGATTACCACAACGAAACGATCCGCCTCCTTTGATCTGGGTTATTTGTGTGTGTGTGTATGTGTGTGTTCATGTATAATATACTATGTATGTTGAAAATGAAGTACTTGCTGTAAAAAAAAATGAATAACAATAGACATTTTTGTCAAAAATTTTGCAGTTTTGATTAAACCTATCTGCATTCAAGTGGTGATAAAACATGAGCACATGAAGATAGAATGAAATGTTTTGTTTGTTTGTTTGTTTGTTTCTTTCTTTCTTTAAAAGCAGAGGCTCTTTATTTTCATTTAAAATATACTCCTAGCAGAAAATATTCTAAGAGCTATCAAATTTGGGTGAAAATCCTCAAAAATGTTGACGTGACTGTTATTTTAAAAGTACACTCCAGTCATTTTTATAACAGTATAACAGACATTTTGAACCAATACTGACACCTTGTGGTGTGGATCCAGCAATCCATAAACAAATATGGTAATCACAGTCAACCATGATTAAATTATTCTATTTATACACTTATATACATTATTAATAGTTTAATCAATGATATACTACAATATGCCTCTTAAGCTTTCTTTATCTTTCTTGTTTTCTCTTATCAGTAAGAACAAGCATGGCTGTGATACCTGCCGTTGTAAGAAATGCCCTGAGTTGCCATGTGACAAGGCCTGTCCAATGGGATTCCAGCATGATGAATTGGGCTGTCTGATATGTCAGTGTAGAGGTAAGTCTTTATTTATGTATTTATTTTGAATAATTTTCTTTTATTTGGTTAGACTACAAAATGACATTAAAATGAAATTGTAATGTACAAAATACATTATAAATAAATGTATCTTCAAATTTATCTTAAAGTCCCCCTGAAATCAAAACTAGCCATATGATTTTGTTAGCTCACATTGCTAATTTTGTGGTGAACAATTCTTTTGTTTATGTCATTAAGAAAAAAAAATTGAAATCTGAAAATGCACTTCCTGTTTTGTTTTGTTTAGTTTTTTCAGTAAAATTGTCAGATTGCATATATCTTAGGAATTGGGCGTGGCTAACATATTTAACCGGGTTGCTCCAACTGTCAGTTTTGACAACAAACAGAAATGGTGAGAAAGAGAAGTCTGTTAGGTTTTAATAACTCTCCCCAAACCCTTTTCCTGATCTTTCAGAATGAAATGCCTACTTTACTACATCCAATCAGCTCGCAGTATAAAAATCAAGCCACACCCACTGTTCTCTCATTTAATATTCCGTTTCTCTAGAAACTGTGTCACAATACAGAAAAAAAAAACAGTTACAGCTTCCGGTTCATGTGGACTTTAAATCCTTTTTTTTAGCTTATTTATTTATTTATTTAATTATTTATTGCAAATTGTAGAACAATGAACATACAAGGGCAATAACAGAATACAATACAATAATACAATAAAAGACATCAAAATATGAAAAGTAATAAGAAAAATGCAAACCAATTTTCAAATTTAGGTGCAAATAGTTGTTGGAATAATTAATCAGTTCCATGTGTGTTCAATAAAAAAGGTCAGGAGAGGTTTTTCTTCAAGGTTTAACATATTAGCAATTTATTGGATACAAATGAATAATTCGATTCACAGAATTCTGTTATCCTCAATGCAAAAGTTACATTCAGGAGGTGCGCACCAAATTTAATTTCCTGATTCACGCTTTTATACGTAGCTGATATTAACAGATGGAGTTTAGTGGAATTCGTCACTTGTCAGTCATTCTCTAGTCCTCCATTGGCCGCACCCATACATACTTCCTCTTTTATGTAAAACTTCAAAAAACGTCAAAAAGCACAAGACTTCTCAACTGCAAATTCTGTGCTCACAGAAAGTTTCGCTGCAAAGCTCAAGTTAATTTTAGACAAGCTCCATCTACTTCTGCAAAAATGCTTCATTAGTATGCAAAACATATCTCACTCGAGAAGAGGTTCAGTTAATATATCACCTTCAAGCAATACAAATACAATTATTTAATGAAAAGAAAAAGAGACAAAAAAATGTTCCTTTGTAATTCCTTTTTCCCAACATAGTAACAAATTATTTAAAAATATCTTAAAATCTTAGAAATTATTTTCTATTTTAAAATGAGCAAAATAGTATTTACTGTCTATTTACACTAATGAATAAAGAGTTTTCCATAAATAATGACTGAATTAGACATTTAAAATCACCAACAAAAACATAGTTTGAATTCTGTGTTCTCCTGTATGCACTAAACTGTTGCTTGGAACTTTTGTATCATTCATATATTCATATATTGTATAACGCTTTATTTTAATATTTAAAATATGTATTTTAATTTAGGCTTAAGTAATATTGTTATTTGCTTTTGATTTTGTTTTAATTTCATATATAAACACTTATTTTTTACTTATAGTTGATTTTCATCATAATGCTGCTGTTCCAATTTTATAAGCCACTGAATGGTATGCATTTCCAGATACATGTAAACCAATGTTTTTCCATCACGTTCCTGGAGGACCACCAGCTCTGCACACCAAACACACCTGATTCTGATCATCAGCTCATTAGTAGAGACTGAAAGGCAAATGAGACATCCAAAACATGCAGTGTTGGTGGTCCTCCAGGAACGTGGATGAGGAACACAGATGTAAACCATAGTAAAATCACTGTAGCTTGTATCTTATCTTATCTTTTATTTCAGTATGTTGATGTACTTCCAGCTGAAACTGAATATTGAGTATAGTAGCGGTGCTTTTTTTGCGGATCATTCCCTCATACAAACTAACGGTTAAAAGAGGATATTAATATGCAGTTGCTATAGATGGACCGCCACTCCAAACGTGGAAGCAAATTTGCAGACTTTCATTGAAGATTACCAAAACAAACCAATTTTTCCAGTGGATTTACTTGCACAGATTCATTATTCACCTTAAGAATAACAATGTGAGCTAGCAAAATAAACATTACAATTTTTGATTTCACATGGACATGAATTAAGTCCATTTTAACCCTTGTGTGCTGTTGGGCATGTTTTCATCCATTCTGAGGTGATTTAGAGAACATGGCCACAACCTTCTCTGTGTGTCAGCAAATGGAATGATTTTTGGTGACAAATCTTATTTTGACACATATTTTGGCAAAATGCTTTGCAAATTTTCAAAAATTATCCTTTGGTTATGTTCGTGGCTGTGTTGCCCCATTGACTTCCATTGCAATGAACATTTTACAGTAAACAGTAAAAAATACAGATTCTTTCCAACAGGGAAAACCACCAACAACCAAGAATGTTATGATTATATGCTGTCATGGCTTTGCAATCAAAAAATGTCATTATAATGGAAGTCAATGAGGCAAAAACATCCACAACACAGCCACAGGGTAGTAAATTTGAACAGTACACAAGGGTTAAAAAAATTCCCCACTGTAAATCAAATTTTGTAACAGTCCCTTGTAAAAAAAAAAAAAAAAAAAAAAAAAAGCCAAATAAAGTGTAAGTAATATAACCTAAAACTTATTTTCCCCCTTGATCTATAGTGCTATATTGGCCCCATCCAGCTGAATCGATATGCTGAGGTGTTATTCCTTTCATTTCCAAGTGTCAGCCATGTGCACACAGAGAGAACCGAGAGCAAGGGTCTCCAGCATGACTCATTCCCCCCCACCTCCCCAGATTTCCCATTTATTTTGAAGACCACCTGTTGTATATACAAAAGCCAGGCGCGCAGTTACTCACACCCCTCCATTATTCATGCGGCTCTTGTGTTCCCATTTGATTCATCTTCAATAATGAAGCTGGCACGTGAAATATTCACAAGCTCGGTCCGTTTAATGAGAAGGGAGAGCGAAGAAAAAGACCCCCTTTTTTTAATCTTCCTCACGTTGAATTTGTTTGAAAGTGTGCATCCTCGGCGTATCAGCCAGACAGGGTTTTAATCAATGTGAAATGGTTGTGTGATATTGACTGGGGCCTGGCTGGAGCCATGGAGAGGCAGTGAGAGGTGACGCTCTTGGCAGATAGATGAGATTTGAGAATGTTTTGTGCTCTGGGGTTTGGAGCGTGCGCCGCATCAACTTGCATATTTTGTCATTTCACGCCGCATGTGTAGCAGCCGGTGAAAATGTTTTACTGAAGAGGTCAGATGCCTGGAATATAAATGTAAAAAACGATTCAGGGAATCCTCTGGATTTCCCGCTTCACCATTAGTATGCCTAAGAATCCGTCGGGACTTGACTCTAAACAAACATCTGCTCTGTGTCCGGAATGAAATTTTCATCCAAACACGTTTGAAGTGGGATGCGGTTTTAATGCAGGAGCAGATTTTCTTAACTTGTTTTGATTTAGGACCATTAGTTGATGACACAATTCAGTATGTGACACTGGACCACAAACAGTGTTGCCAATTATTTTCAATGAAAAGGAGCTAAGCTCTGCTTGAAAAGTTGCTAAATGTCGCCAGATTATATAATACGTCAATTTGCATATTACTGATGTCATCACGTCCAGCAGCTTCTGTTCGTTTAACAGCCTATGGTTAACAAAGTATTAGTAAAGATATTTATATTTGCACTACGCTTTACATATGCATGTCAATTTAATTACATTTATTGTTGTTTGAATACAGTATATCAGTATAGATGTGTAGTGAATGTGCAGTAATCTCTCAGATGTAATAAACTCACACAAGTTCACAAACTGTCACTAAAATCTCTGTGATTATGAACAAGAAAAGATTCTCGGGCTGCAGGTGTGAGAGACAACTGTGGTATGGGCCACCTTTGAGTGCTCTGAGGCGGGGGAGGGCTCAACGCCATCACCCGCAGCTCGTTCAGAAGAGTAGGAACGGAACAGTACGGACAGATGAGAATCTATAAAAAATCTCCAGTAACATCCAAAAAAGTCACTAGATTTGTCGCTAGTTGCTTTTTTGAAAATTTGTCGCTAGAGGTGTCTGAAAAGTCACTAAATATAGCTACAAAGTCACTAAGTTGGCAACACTGATGACAAAACAAGTTAAAATAGCCAAAAAATGTATTGTATGTGTCAAAATGATACATTGTCCTTTTATGCCAAACATCATTAATATTAAGTAAAGATCAGGTTTCTTGAAGATATTTGGTAATTTCCCTGCTGTAAATGTATGAAAACTAATATGCATTGCTAAGAACTTAATTTGGACAACTTTAAATGTGTTTTTCACAGGATTTAGATTTTTTTAAACCCTCAGATTCTAGATATTCAAATAGTTGTATCTCGATCAAATATTGTCCTATCCTAAAAAAGTATACATTAATGGAAATCTTATTTGTTCAGCTTTCAGATGCACCTCAGTTAAAAAAAAATTGACACTTAACAACTGTTTGTGGTTCAGAGTCATATATTAGTATTGTTTATGGTACAAAAAAAATCTATTTGTCAAACAATTTGTCAAAAATGAAACATTCATTCATTCATTCATTCATTTTCTTTTCGGCTTAGTCCCTTTATTAATCTGGGGTCGCCACAGCGGAATGAACCGCCAACTTATCCAGCATATGTTTTACGCAGCGGATGCCCTTACAGCTGCAACCCATCACTGGGAAACATCGATACACACCCATTCACACAAATACACTATGGACAATTTAGCCTACCAAATTCACCTATACCGCATGTCTTTGGACCTGTGGGGGAACCCGGAGCACCTGGAGGAAACCCACGCAAACACGGGGAGAACATGCAAACTCACACAGAAACGCCAACTGACCCAGCCGAGGCTCGAACCAGCGACCTTCTTGCTGTGAGGCGAACGTGCTACCCACTGCGCCACCGTGCAGCCCAAAAATGAATCATGTAATTAAATAAAACATTACATGTTTAGGCCTACATTAAAAAAGCGAAGAATTTTACAACAGCAAAAGTGCCGTTTACACATTGTTTTGTTTAAATGTCAGTTGAATTTTAGTGGTTGAGTTGTGGTCCGATCAAATTATAGCTGTATTTCCATCCACATATTTATGCACATTGTGGGGTATCACATTTAAAACATTTATTTTGATGAAAAAAAAAAACTGAAAATAAATGTAAAAACTCGAAATTAGTCAATAAATAAATAAATAAATAAAATAATAATAATCTAATAAAATGAAGGTAGAAAACATTTTTTTAATGCTAAGAAAACATCCAGTTAGCCCTTGCCTGTCCCTTTTTTATGTCAGTATGAAAGGAAGTTACTATAATTTTCTTGCCTGTTGTGACATATCTGAGTAAAAGGTATCATATAGCCCTAGTGCTAATGCACAAAAAAAATGAATAAACGAATGAATGAATAATGTGTATGGATAAATTGTGTGTATTAATTACATTGACTTCTTGGTGACGCAATTATTGTTAATAGTAATAGTAGTACATATTACTAGTTAATTACTAGTCACTAGTCACTTCAGTAAAGTTTATTGGTCACACTTTATTTTAAGGTACAATTCTTGCTTTTAATAAACCATTAAATATGACTTTTGCCTCAATAAACTGCTAATTTACTGCTTATTAATAGTTATAAAAGTAGTAGTTGGGTTTAGGTATTATGTAGGATTTGGAATGTAGAATAAGATAATGCAGAATATGTACTTTTATAGTGTATTGAGTACTTTGTATTTACACTGAGTACTAATAGGACTAATAAAAAGTCAATATCCTATAGGCAGGTAATACGCCTCTAGTTAATAGTGAGCATTGGTACTTACACAAAAGTGTTACCATTCTGTTAAGTTTCTAATTATGTATCAAATATACAAAAAATATTTTCTTTTAAATACAGATAAATCAATCAAGTTAAGAGTACCATGATATGTTGGATGATTGAGCTTGTACTGTTTTGTTGAAAGTAATGATCATGGTTGTGCTGCAGTGTTTTTGTGAGTGCTGGGATGGCAGAAAGTGATCTGATGTGTCTGTTGTTTGTTTGTCTGTGCAGATCAGAGTTCGTCGTCTGTGACTCCAGCAGTGAAGCTGGGTTCTTGTCTGTCTATGGACGGCCGCAGGCATGAGAACGGGCAGAGCTGGCACGACGGATGCAGGGACTGTTACTGCCATGCTGGGAGAGAAATGTGTGCCCTTATTTCTTGCCCAGTGCCCCTCTGTGATAATCCTACCATCCGACCTGGACACTGTTGCCCCACATGCCCAGGTGATTCAGTGCAGCATATTTACTCATTGGCAGACAAAAGTTTCTTAAAAGGATAATTCACCCAAAAATGCAATTTTATTCACCGTTTTCACACTCTCAAGTGGTTCCACACCTTTATGAGATTCTTTATTGTGTTGAACAAAAGAAGATATTTAGAAAAAAACAGTACCCATTGACATTTATGGTACAAAATAAATAAAAAACTAAAAATGCTATAGAACTCAATGGCTAACAGTTTCCAAAAATTTATACAGGATTGAAACAAAAAGCTATATCCATTCGTACTCCTTGACGCTTTAGTTATAAAACAAGCCTGCAATTAATTGATGCAAAATATGCTAAAGGTTGTAGTATTGTAAAATAATATTACAATTTAAAGTAACATTTTCTTTATAGATTATATTTTTGTGATGGCAAAACTGGATTGTTATAAGTCTTCAGTGCCACAAAACCAACAAAATGCTGTTTACCAATGTTGAAACATTGTGAATATTACTGCTTAATTCAATTCATATTTATTGAAATTATTTTTACAATGTAGATTGTGTTAAAGCAGCTTAATGTCGCTTAATGTATTAGTAATTGTAGAAACAGAGAAACTTGTTCTCTGTAGAAAGAGAATTTTTAAAACTAATATCATACAAATAAAGCAGACGTTAACTATATTTAACTAAAACAATATCAATGATTCAAAAAATAAACCTTGACGAACCACTACTAGTTTTGTAGTTTTGTTTTTGTTTTGTTTTTTAAGAAATTTGTACATTTTTAATTCAACAAGGATGCATTGAAATGGTTTAATCCTACACAATATTTCTATTAGAATAAATCCTGTTCTACCCATTTACTTTGATATATGACTATATATATAAAGTTGTTTTAAAATGATATATTTATGGTGAATAGAAGAGACTTAAAAAAACACTTCAATTATTGACTGCCATTGTTTATATGATCTCTTCCGAACACTGAGAAGTAACATGTCTTTTTATGCCTTTCTCTGATCATCTCTCTCAGAAGAGTCCAGTTCCCATAAGCCTGAGCTGAGCGAGGCATCAGTGTGTTTGGCTCCGGGTGGAGAATATTTTGTGGAAGGAGAGACTTGGAACATCGACTCCTGCACTCAGTGCACCTGCCACAGCGGCCGAGTGCTGTGTGAGACCGAGGTTTGCCCACCCCTTCTCTGCCACAGCCCAATCAGAACACAGGACTCCTGCTGCCCTCACTGTCCAGGTGCGCTGCCAACCAAAACATCTATTCTCCCTCAAATCAAAATTAAAATTTTTAGGGTGTCAATATAAATATGTTGGTGTTAAGGTCATCTATAAAGGGTCATTCACACCAAGCACGACAACTATAATTATAACAATAAAGATAGAGCTCTAAAAATCATTCTAAATGTATAACAACACTCAAAAAATGACTTTTGTTGCTTGTTCAAACTACTGATTTAAAATGAATTGAAACAACACAATTCTTAAGGTTTTTTTGGACAACTTAATTGTTTTATGTTCAATCCACCTAAATTTGTGATAATGATTAACAATTGGGACAACACGAAGGAATTGTGTGGAGCCCAACATTTTTTACAGTGAACAGCAGTTCATATCACAACTATAATGGTAAAGATGTAGACAAACGATATCTTTGGGATCACTTTCAGACTTTTTCCAGCTAATAAACAACTAAACGCCAATCAGAATCCACTGAAATAAAAAAAGGGTTTAGACAATTTAGGGTGCTTTCACACTTGGTTCAGTTGCCTGGACCGTACCCAAGTTCAATTGTCCCCCCTTGCCACCTTCTCGGTTGGTTTGTGTTTACACTGTCTTTTTTCCTTCTGAACCCCGGTACGCTTGCGTCATCGAGCTGCTGTTTTGTTTACGGCTGTTGCTAGATGACAGTCACGAAAGCAAAGCGCCAAAATGAAGAGACGTCTGCACATCGAGGTTGTTCTGCTTTTGCTGAATCTTTTGGTTTTGGACATACAGAAAGCGACTCGTGTCTATCTGCCGCAAAAATATTATAAACGTTCAGAACATCACACAGTGTCTGCAAAAGCTGTTTTTGGAGGAGATAAGCAGACATTATCACTGTGTTTGCCCTGGCTCAGTCCCGCTTGTCGTCAAGGTACAGTACGTGATACACAGACACACACACACACGAATGAACGTTATGCAAACGATAGTTTGTTGTACAGTTGGCGGTTCACTTCCGTTATTTGGTACGATTGCATTCATACTAGAAGTGAACCGGACCAGAGTTCGCGTGAACCGTACCCCAGACCACCTCTTTCAGGCGGACTCGGGTACGGTTCGTGGGTGCGCACCCGAGTTCAGAAGACACGTTCACACTAGCTAAACATACCGTAGTCTGACGTCAAACGAACCCAGGAGCAGACCAAAAGTGCTAGTGTGAAATCACCCTTAAAGTTACAGACAACATTATGGATGATTAAGATGACTAGGTTAAGATATGATTAAGATATGATTAGATTATGATTAAGATAATGACTATCATGGAAACAATTGGTTATACCATGGGAAATAATGATTTAAAAAAATACATAGAACCTCAGGTATCTAGTGCTAGTTTTGGCATCTTCGTTTTGCCTCCTTTACAAATGCTGAGAAAAATAATGCATGTATTTATTCCACTACTACACTGTATAATTAGATCATACTGTACAAGCTGATTGCACAAGCTGGATTCACTGGTCAGATGCGCTAACAACACACCGAGGACACCTACAGGTTAGAAGGAGTAATGCCAAATGAAAAGCATAAACTAAAAACAAACACATCGTTGTTTGTCTGTTTGGGCACAAATATATTTATTGTTATAATTATATTTATAGTTATTATGCTTGGTGTGACTGGGCCTTAAGCTAGTGTGCTCCAAACCAAGACAAAACTCGCATTTAGAAGATATAAGCATTTAACACTTTTTTTACATGTTTTCCCTTCTGCCAATAAGAATCAACTGTTTTTGACCAATCAAATGCTTTCTAGTCAAGTCATTCATTCATTCATTCATTTTCTTTTCGGCTTAGTCCCTTTATTAATCAGGGGTCGCCACAGCGGAATGAACCGCCAACTTATCCAACATATGTTTCACGCAGCGGATGCCCTTCCAGCTGCAACCCATCACTGGGAAACATCCACACACACTCCTTCACACACATACACTACGGACAATTTAGCTTACCCAATTCACCTATACCACATGTCTTTGGACTGTGGGGAAAACCAGATCACTTGGAGGAAACCCACGCGAACACGGGGAGAACATGCAAACTCCACACAGAAATGCCAACTGAACCAGCCGAGGCTCGAACCAGCGACCTTCTCGCTGTGAGGTGATCGTGCTACCCACTGCGCCACCGTGACGCCTCTAGTCAAGTCAAGTCAAGTTTATTTATATAGCGCTTTTCACAATGTAGATTGTGTCAAAGCAGCTTAACATAGTTCTAGTAAAGTCCAGATTTCAGAGTTGAAGTTTAGTGTAGTTTAGCCCAGTGTAGTTTAAACCTCACTGCTGAAAGTTCAAACACTGCAGAGCAAATCCACCAAAGCACAGCTCCACAAGTCCCGATCCGAGCAAGCCAGTGGCGACAGTGGCGAGAAAAAAAAAAAAACTTCACCAATTGACGAAGTAAAGGGAAAAAAAATAAACCTCGAGAGAAACTAGGCACGACCATTTTTCATCTGGCCAAACTTCCTGTTCAGAGCTGCAGTCTAGGCGCTGGAGGTTGAAGAACTCTGGCAGCTGCGTTTTGTACTAGCTGAAGTTTATTAATAGAGGATGCTGGGCAACCAGCGAACAGAGCATTACAGTAATCTAGCCTAGAAGTCATAAAAGCATGAACTAGCTGTTCTGCATCTGAGATGGATAGCATACTTCGTAACTAAGCGATATTTCTCAGATGAAAGAAGGCGATTTTTGTGACATGGGAGATATTATTTTCAAAAGTTAAATTGCTGTCTAGTATAACACCCAGATCTTTTACAATGGAGCTAATGCTAACTTTGTGTCCCTCTAATTGCAGGTCGAGTTGTGAGATCTGCTGTGCACAGGATTTAGGCCCAATAAGTAATAATTCTGTTTTGTCTGAATTTAAAAGAAGGAAATTGTTGGTCATCCAGTCTTTAACATCTTTAACACATTCAGTTAGCTTAGACAGTTCAGACGTCTCATCAGGTTTTGTTGAAATATATAATTGAGTATCATCTGCATAGCAGTGAAAGCTGATCCCGTGTCTTCTTCTAGTAGCTAAAGTCTTCCACCCCTATAAGACAAGGATGAATTCAATCACATACTAACAGCATTTATACTGAGGGTTCACCTAAAAACTTGAAGGCTTCAGAAAATAATAAAAGTTAGTTGGCACAGTGTTGTTGTGAACTCCTCCATTTTTATTAATATTAATAAGAATGAAGGGAGAAACCCATACACAGTCAGAATACAGGCAACTAAGACATTCAAAACTACACTTTTTCGATATGGTCAATGGCACAAAATGTACTACTGTATATACTGTAGGTAATAAATAATTCAGACGGTGTAAATTCTTTCCATTGGGGTGAATGAAGTCTGGTTTCACATTAATGTCACACCAACTTTAGCTTAAAGACTCAAGCTGTGACTTAAACGAAATGCTATTGGCTGTTTTAAAAAGGGGAGGAGCTTCTCGATATGCTTCTCTTTATGCTTCGGATGAAATTACATTGCACATCTGAACAGAGTTGCGCAGTTCAAGGCACTTCAGGGGACATTTCAGTTTCAAAGCTGACAAAAATAGGTCACGGAAAGTAGCTGTGATATTTGGATGTTGTACAAGTAGAATCAAGGGAGCTGCAAAGGCTTTATTTATTTAAAAGATACATTATTGTGGGAACTTTTGGAGCGTAGATGCATGAGACACCCATGAAGGGAGAAAAGTTAGCTAAAAGTGACTGTGCATAATGCATGCGTTTGGTGGAAATGATGAATACTGCATGACTCAGGAGTGCGTGATCAACACTCGGAGCTGAAGATGACAAAGGAAACACAATGGATGCACATTTCAGAAGATGTTTCAGCAAACTTTTTTCTGCTGTTGAGAATGTTCCCAACAATCCTGAAATCATTTTCAAGTTTCTAAATGAAACGAGGGCGAGATGTAGATTTGTTTCAAGCTCGGATTGTTTGAGCTTGAGTCATTTGTATTTTAGTCAAAGTAGGTTGTCGCTTTTTGCTTTAGTTGGAAGTTCAGGTTTTTCACAGTTTTTAAAAGGGGTAGTTCAAAAATTACAATTCTGTCATCCTTTACTAAACATCAAGTTGCTTTAAGTCTCTAAGAATTTCTCTCTTCTGCTCAACACTGAATATATTTTAACAATTCTTCGTCTGGTCCCCATTAACTTCCATAGCATTTTTTGTTCTCCATTGTCTGGAAGTCAACAAGAACAAGCAATTTCTTAACCAGTCACATCCTTCAAAATATCAACTTTTGCGCTGACCAGAAGTAAAAATAAATAAATAACTCAAACTGGTTTTGAAACAACATTTGGGTGAGCAAATGATTACAGAATTATCTTTTTAAGTGAACTATCCCAATAAAGGTCATGTGAAGTGCTTTGAAATGTGCATTTTTTTATTCAGTGTTTGATGTAATCTCAACCGAAACATAAAGAGAGGGTGGGACATAGAGTAGCTCCTCGCCTTTTAAAAAACAGCCAATAGCGATTTCATCACCGCTCTGCCAGTGAGAGTGCTTGAGATCATGCGCATCAAATGTGAAGCGTCTTGAAGGGGCCGGGGCATGTCAGATACTAGACAGCATTTGATTGGTCATGATTTAATGAGAAAGTCAAGTATGAGGTGTTGTGAATAAAACCGTTGATCCAATTAGGCGGAAGTGACAAACTACAAGCCTTACGTGTTTATATCAGTGTTATATCTTCTAAACACAAATTTTGACACTGTTTTGGTGCGCACTAGCTTATAGATATCCTAAAAACTAACAATACTGATACTAACATCTGAAAATCTTTATTTTAATTTCATGGGACCTTTAAGAACTTTAGAGTAAATAAAGGCTGATGTATGTCTTTCTCCAGATGATCCAGTCACCCCTCAGACACCCAGTAATGACAGCATGCCCAGCTACTGCAGAAATGAGGATGGCGATATCTTCCTGGCGGCCGAGTCCTGGAAGCCTAACGTCTGCTCCAGCTGTGTGTGTCTAGACGGAGCCATCAGCTGCTTCTCTGAGTCCTGCCCACCGGTCAACTGTGCCCGACCCGTGCTTAGAAAGGGCCAGTGCTGCCCATACTGTTTAGGTATGTAAATCTGTCCGCCAGATCAAACAACCCAATTGGCCCATCGATAAGCCCCACCCACTTAGTTACTGTTGCTAACTTAGACTAATAAATACAGTTATTAACTGTCTTAAAATGACAGCTGTCAATGTGAAAACCTTGTCCCAAAATGGTTTGAGGGGATATACAGTAAAAACATAAAAGATTTTAAAGCTGCCATAGAATGAAAATCAGGAAATACCTAGACATAGCTGAATAATAAGAATTCAATACATGGAAATGACATACAGTGAGCCTCGAAAACCATTGTTTCCCCAATCTCATGTAAATCCTGTGAGTATAAAATCCTGGTGAAATCAAGCCAGACTGACGAATCACACAGGATTATTAATATGCACACCCCAGGTAGAATTTGATTGGGCACAATGTTTCCTAGTGAGATTACAACAATATTTATATACAACGCAAGATACATGGATTATAAGTTTATTCAGTGCCACCCCAAAGAGGCATAAGGTCTGTTTATATGTATCCTACATTAGTTTAATGTGTATATTGTGAAATTTGCTGCACATTTTGGTAATGAGGTAACAAACACATGCAAATTGCTGAATAGAATGTGTTTAATGCACATTTATGCATCATGTCATATCAATCAGTTTTCCAGAGTGAAAAAAACAGCAATAAACTTATGTATAAAATAAATCTGTTTACACAGAGGTTGATATTAGTTCCTGCCTGTGTTTTCATATAAGTTAATGTTGTGTTAAACCACCAAAATACATCTCAGTCTGCCCCTTTTGTCGAGTATAATTATAATTTAGCCTATCACAACACATCTCAGGAGCAAACTATGTTACTCTGGTGGCGTAAAGATAGCTCACTCACTCCTCCTAGCTAAAATAAATCACTTCTCTACCGCTTTAGTTGAAAAGATTTTGAAGAAGCATTCTATGGCATCTTTAAAATAAATATTGTGGATAACAAGATCAATTTGAGAGCGAGAGTTTACAGATTACAATGCAAGCAGGAGAAGCGTCAGGGTATGGTTTTTATGGTCACAAATGAAAACTTCCAGGATCAACACCATTCATGTACCGCAGTGTAAGATTCAATTCATTTACATTTAACCAGGTTAATATGGAAAGGCACTAATGGGTGCAGGTTTGCTAATGTTATCTTGAGCTGGATAACTTAACTGAGGCTAAAGTTTTATTACCACATAACAATTACATACGACATTGACGTTAGCAGAGTTAAATACGTACATATACCTGTAGTTAAATAATCAGGGTGTCCGCTGAGTCTTAAAATGTCTTAAATGTCAAAAAACTGATTTTAGGCCTTAAAAGTCTTAAATTCACTGAAATACTGTTGTAGGTCTTAAACAATTTTAAACCGGTCCTTATTTTCCTTTGTCCATGTACAGCTACCCAACAGGGCCAACACCCATCCAATTACTAACAATAAATCTCATTAAAAGTTTTAACAGAAGTTTTATTCATTAATTATATTTACCAATAGGGTTTAATTATCTTCCTTACAATAACATTTGCATAAAGTTTTCAATTCAAGTGCAATTGAAAATCCTTTTATTAAAAGCCAGTCTGAAATTTTATTCATAATGGTCTTAAAAAGATCTTAAATAGTCTTAAATTTGACTTGGTGCAATCTGCAGAAACCCTGATAATGATATAGTTGAATATGTTAAGTTTTTTTTTTTTTTTGGTTTAGGAAATGGATAAAATAAATTATTGCTCATCCCCTCAGAATACCAGGAATCAGTGTTATAAGTACCCCATGATTAATGTTTTACCATTTTTGTGGCATAAACACCATCAAACCGATGACAGCTTTGAATCTTAGAATGTTTCTATATGGCACTGAAAGCTGAAATCCTCTTGCAAATGATACTCAACTGCCATTGGCTTGTCTGCATTTTAGGGGTGGGGCTTACTGATAGGTCAATTGAGTTGCCTTTTGACATGACTGACCGAGTGTTTCTCCTGCCTCCTCACCAGATGCTACTCCGAGGGCTGTGTGCCATTTCAACGGGAAGACGTACATGGACGAGGAGCGATGGGACATTGACAGCTGCACTCACTGCTACTGCCTGCAAGGCCAGACCCTGTGCTCGACCGTCAGCTGTCCTGCTTTACCCTGCCATCAGCCGCTCACTGTGGAGGGCAGCTGCTGCCCCATGTGTCCAGGTCAGGGCTTATGCGATGTGTGTTCACATTGAGATTAGATCAAATGATCAGAGTAGAACAGACTGAAGGACGGGGCAGTCAATCTGTGTGGTAAACACATCGCTGGTTTACCATACAGTGCCCTCCAAAAGGGCTTATTTTGAATTTCATTGGCAAGATGAAATATTTAACTAGGAGGCAGCACACATAATGGTTGATCTCTCTCAGAAATACTCAGTTTTGTTACTTAAAGGGTTAGTTCACCCAAAATGAAAATTCTGTTATACTAATGTACACTAATGAAGGTGTTTTAAATGAAATCTGAAAGCTGTCTGATGCTCCATGAACAGCAACAAAGACATTAAAAGTCTACAAAAGGAACCAAAAAGTGGTTCGACTGTGATCAAAGAACAATTTTGAGCACCAAAAAAAAGCTGTAAAAATGACTTTGTTTGCCTTTGTCTTCTCTTCCTCACCAGTTCATTAGGGTGCATGTTTACTATGGGCAATACAACATATTGCTGTTAGTAAATATCGTCGTATTGCCCGATCTGATACAGAAGACATACTGTAGGCAAACAAAGATGTTTCACAAAAGAATTCTTGGGGCTTCATGTTGCAATTGGTTGGTTGGTTACAGTTGAACCACTGAAGTCACATTAAATGTTTTGTCAATGTTTTTGGTTCCTCTTCTGGACTTGGAACATCTCGGGACCATTGCTGTCTATGGAGGAGGAGAGAGCTCTCAGATTTCATCTAAAATATCTTGTTTTGTTTAACAAAGTTTAACAAAGGTCTCAGGAGACTTAAATGACATGAAGATGAGAAATTCATGACAACAATTTTCATTTTGGTGCGAACTAACTTTTTAACAAAGGTGTTCTTGCTTGAAATTGTTCTTGTGCTGTCCTTCTTTATTTAATGCGATGCAGTTCATGCATTTTTCATATTCATGAATTTAAGCATGGCTTAAGAATCCAACTACATTTTGGATTCTTATGTGTTTGACAGATAATTTAAGTAGAACTGAACTCATGTTGCCCTGCATTGTTCTTACTAAACTAAGTTAAACTAGAAGTTTAAAAGAATTGAAGTAAATGTGAAACATTTTATTTGTTATTTACTTCAAATGGAAAGAGTTTTTTTTTACTCGCTGTGAAACTATTTTTTTCTCTGTTGACATAATCAAGGCCACAGGGGTGGGGCAAATATGTTTAACCAATAAACTCACTCTTTATCATCCAATCATATCCTTATAGAAAAATTTAAATTGAAGGATAGATAAGGATGGATAAAATTATTATTGAAGTTAAAGGGATAGTTTGCCCAAAAACAGAATATTGGTTCACTGTTTAGTCACCCTCTAGTACTTTCATATCTGTTTGAGTTCCTTTCTTCATTTGAACACAAAAGAAGATAATTTAAAGAATGTTGGAAACCAGTAGGCATTGACTTCCATAGTGCTGTTTCTTCCTACTATGGATGCTGATGGCTACTATTTTCCATAATTATTCAAAAATTTATTTTGTGCTCAGTAGAAAAAAAGAAAAAAAGTTTGAAACCAATTGAAGGTAAGTAAATAATGAGTAAATGTTCATTTTTGAGGTGAACTTTCCCTTTTTAATCCTGCTTAATTTCCTAATTCTATGCTCTTTTTTTCCCTTTATAAACTAAACAGGATAAAAACAACTAGAGCCTTCTTCACAATAAATAAATGCCAGTATCTCTGATTCAAGCACCCTGCCGTTTTGCTGTCTGTAGCTTTGTCTCTCTCTCGTTTTTCACACTCTCTCTTAATCTGCTTGTCTCTCTCTCTCTCTCTCTCTCTCTCTCTCTCTCTCTCTCTCTCTCTTTCTGTCTGGCTCTCATAAAGCAGTGTTTACTTAGAACATTCTCTCTAATTGAATGGGTCTTTCGTCTAAATACGGACTCGTTGAGATGAATCATTTAAAAGGATTGATTAAGTCGGAGTTGGACAGAGGCTAAATTTGCTCTCTTTGCATTTGGGAGATAATGTCATTGATCACGGCCCTCTTTATTGCTGTGTCACTTGGCTCGGGATCAATGAGGGGGTTGAGAGTAGTGTCGTGTGCATTCTGGGTAATCACTCACCCTTCGGTGCTTTCTCCCACTCCAAGACGCAGCTCTGAAGATGAGCTTTTAATTAGCAGACGACCCGCAATTTCACACTGACCCCATTCCGCTTGTTCTGAGAGGGCACTTCGCAACTCTCCTCTTAATGTAGTTACGATTTATATGATGTGCTTTTCTCTCACACGCTCTTCTCTCTCTTTGTGCTTCTGTGATGTTATAATTACAGAGAGTTACGCTCCTACAAATGTGCCCATCGAGAAGACAGACCAACGAGGAGACAAGTCCAGACATCAACCAGCCTGGCCCACTCACAGCGAAAATGATATTATGCCACAATTTAGAGGTACGTTTGAGAGTACAACCCAATATTTTTGTTACTGTTCATATATAAAGTTGAGGTCCGAATTATTAGCCAAAAAATTAGGATTTTTTTCAGCACATTTCTAAACATAATAGTTTTAATAGCTAATTTCTAATAACTGATTTCTTATCTTTGCCATGATGACAGTACATAATATTTACTAGATATTTTTCAAGATATTAGTATTCAGCTTAAAGTGACATTTAAAGGCTTAACTAGGTTAATTAGCCAAGTTAGGGTAATTAGGCAAGTCATTGTATAATGATGGTTTGTTCTGTAGACAATCGAAAAAAATATATATATATAATATTGACTTTAAAAGGGTTTTAACCGAAATAAAACAAATAAGACTTTCTCCAGAAGAAAAAATATTATAGGAAATACTGTGAAAAATTCCTTGCTCCGTTAAACATCACTTGGTAAATATTTGAAAAAGAAAAAACAAATCAAAGAAGGGCAAATCATTTTGACTTCAACTGCATATGTAATTAGTATTTTAAATGTTTTGATGGTTACACTTTTTCTGTTGTTTTATAATATTGTTTTATTTTTGTATCTTTTAAGTGTAAAGCACTTTGAGAATTAAGTTTTAAAGGCACTATATAAAAATAAAAATACATTTAAAATAAATAAATATAACACTGTACCAAATTGAATTGTTGTCACATCAAATTTACATTATAAGCTTCTTTAGAATTAAGATTTGAATGTCATCATATTTTATTTTATATGTTTAAATTATAAGTCATTACTCTACAAATTAGATATTTTTTTGTCTGGCAAGTGGGAGAACACCATTTTATCACCACACTGAACATTTTGTTTTTGAAAGGTTGAAAGACATGTCTGAAGTAAATACTGTCAGATACTGTTACTGTCAGAAAGTTGTGTTTTTGTTAGCAGAAAGTTGCTAGGCAGCTGAGGCATGGGGAAATTTTTATAAACCTACATTAAGTACTGTACTGTAGTTGTAATAGTTTTATTTTAGCAAAGTTATTAAATTATACATTTTAAAAAACTGTCAAAATGACTGAGGTTCTCATGGTGACCCGAATTTGATTCCCGACTTGATGTCCTTTGTCAAACCTTCCCATCTCTCTCTGCTCTTAATTCTTTCCTGTCTGTAATCTGCACTATCCTATCCTAATAAAGGTGAAAAACCTCTAAAAAATAATTACAGTGGTCCCTCGTTATTCACGGGAGTTAAGTTCTAAAAATAACTCGCAATAGGTGAAATGTTGAAGATGAAAAAAAGTAATCAGCTTTATTTTTTACAATTATTATAGATGTTTTTAGACTGTAAAACCCCTCACTACACACTTTATACACTTTTCTCAGACAGGCATTAACATTTTCACACGTTTCTCTCTTGTTTAAACACTCTCAAAGTTCAAACTTTTGAAGAAAAATAAGTCCAGTATTATAGAATGAAACCAAAGTTCAAAACCTGTTGTCAGGGGCAAACATTCATCGCTGTCAGAAAAAGGTTCATAAGGCTCTTTAGCTTTTGTGCAGATAATGTTGACATCCAGCATAATGTTCTTTTTCCTGCAGTCACTGATCCACAAAACTAAAGCCAACTCCATCCTTAAGGGGGTCGCACACCTGATGCGCCGCACACATGACAGTTGGAAGTAACACACACCAGACACACACATTCGCATGTTATTTAAATAACTATTCAGATGGCACTCTGTGGCGCGGGAGAAATATGAACAGTGTCCTGAGTCATAGCTGCGCACCGCAGACAGCCGCCAACTTGCAGCACCGGTGTGCGTACCCTGATAGAAACCTATGTTTACAATTCTAAAATGCATGGCGCTGCGTGGTGCAGCACATCCGGTGTGCGACCCCATTTACGATGGTCTTGTTGCGGACAGTTACAACCCTTTTTTCGTCCTTGTCGGAACTCACACTGCTAGCGATCGAAGATTTATGTTAATTTGACAAGCTGAAAGCATTCTGTACTATGCAGGAGACATGGAGGAGATTAATTGACAATGGTCTACAGCCAATAAGGACGCAGAACACAATGTGCTGTAAAAAAAAAAAAATTTAAATACTTGAAATAGCGAGGCTTATTAGCTTAATCAATTTACCTATAGTTACATGTCTTTGGCCTGTGGGGGAAACCGGAGCACCCAGAGGAATCCCACGCCAACACGGGGAGAACATGCAAACTCCACACAGAAATGCCAACTGGCCCAGCCGGGACTCGAACCAGCGACTTTCTTGCTGTGAGGCAACAGTGCTAACCACTGAGCCACCTTACCACCCATTTCTCATAGTCAAACTCATGATTGTTGGCAGAAATTGAGTTAATTTCATTGAATGATCAATTGTTCATTAATGATTTAATCCACTGAGCACAGCTGTACTTTAATAAAACAACATTTTCCTTAAGCAGAACACTACTTTTCATTAAATCTAGGTTGATCAGTTTTGACAGTTCTTTTAGGAGACAATAATTTTGATCTTTCAAATTTTGCAGCTCTTTCACATTCTCAAACAGCTTCATTAAAGGCATAGTTCACCCAAAAATGAAAAGTCACTCATCATTTACTCATCTTCCACTTGTTCCAAACTGGAAGTTTCTTTCTTCTGTTAAACACAAAGGAAGATAGTTTGAAGTATGATGTTAAAATATACAGTATTTAGACATCTACAGTACTTTTTGTTCCTGCTATAGATGTCAGTGGCTTCTTTTTTCCCCAACATACTTCAGAATATCATGTTTTCTCTTTAAAAACAGAAAAAAGAATCAAATGTTTGGAACCACTTGAGTGTGACATTTTAGAACCACATTTTTGAGTGAACTATCCTTTAGGATAGGTTAAACTGCATGAAAATTAAGATTTTAAAAAGCCAAACTAATAAAAAGACAAAAAATACAAACAAAAACCCAAAACTTTGAGGAAAAAGGTTAGTTTGAAAATGTATCTGAAGTAATGTAGATGTAGCTTTAAACTTAAGTAAAGCTGTTAGCATGTTTTAGTTAGCTGTAATGCCTTTTGATTTTATCCATGTAATGGTTTGATGTGCAAGTTTTGAGTTAGCAAGAACATTTTGCAACTTTTAAAGTAATTTGAATCAAACTTCACTGTCAGAGTTTCTCAAAGCTGGCTGTTTGTTTCTTTAGACTTGCAATCTGAAACTCAATTTTCTATGCATTTCTTTAGTTAAGGCTGATGTGAGTGGGAGTCTGTCTGTCAAAGCTCTGGCATTTGCTTTAATTCCTGACATTGATGTCTGGCATTACCTGCTTTTACAACCAAGCCATATTTGCACTTCGTATGGCATAAATCAATTCTGAATTGTTCTACACTGCCCCAGTCAGACATTGCTCTGTGAGATACTGCTGTCAGGTGCGAAATATAACATCAAATGTATATTCTTTCGTTGTTCCAGGTGACTTTGGAAGCCTGCAGATGCCCTACCTAGACGGCAAGACGCCACTGCCCAGTGAAGATGCTGGTCTGCATTGGGCATGGGTGGCATTACCAGTCCTGATGATGATGCTCACTCTCGCCGCCCTGCTGTTGGTCAACCAGCGGAAGCAGTGGATCCCTGTCCCGTGCTATCGCACACCCAATAAGGTATACAGTATGTCACAGTTTACTACATGGATATCATCTCAATTTAATGTGATATGATTATAATAAGCTTTGGTGCGATTGTTCTGTTAGTGTGGTTCATTTAAACAAGTGTGAATGCTGTATCGGAGACAGTATCCTTGAAGTTTGCACACCGACATGTAGCACTACGGTACTCGCAGCAAACTTAGTTCGATTCATGGCTCGAGATCCTTTGACTTTCCTGTTCTCCTTTCTCTGCACAATGCTTTCCTGTCTGTGCTTCACAGTTAGATAAAAAAAAAAAAAACTAGTTAACTGACCTAGGTAGTTAAGCATTTAAATTGCACTTTAAGCTGAATACTAGTATCTTGCAAAACAACTAGTAAAATATTGTGCACTGTCATCATGGAAAAGAGAAAAGAAATTAGTTATTAAAACTATTATGTTTTAAAATATGTTGAAAATTCTCTCTGTTAAACATCACTCAGAAAATATTTGAAAAGGAATTAAAATATGACAGGACGGCTAATAATGTTATCTTCAAATGTACATATAGAGTACTCAGAATTCCATTTAGCCATGGTCAATTAAAATAACACAGGCTGAACTATTTTGAGTTAATATATAATCATTGGGATACAACTTCTCCTGATTAAATAATATCAGCTTTTCGATGAAATGTTATATAAGGTTTATGTACTATGCAAGCAACAAATGCACCACAATTGGAACAATACTGCACTGCTCGCTTGTAGTTTGACATCAATCATCGACTTTTGATGTTGAAAATTCAACTCTGCAGTTTAACAAAGTGACATTTATTGACATTTTAGTAGTTTGAAACAGTATTTTGTTTAGGAAATAATATAGAGAGATGTAAGTCTGTGAAATAACAGAAAAAGTACTGGCAGTTTATCACCAATATATCACTTCAAACTATTAAACATGTCAATAAAAGTCATTTATTCAATCTTTTCAACTAACATTGGAGGAAAGATCAAGGTCCCATAATGCAATTGCAAAGTATAAATAAATGGAATGAAAAAATCACGAATACAGAAAACTTAGGGTGTACTTGTCTTGAACCGTGCTCAGGCGCGCTTGTCCCCCCTACCCTCTCCCCCTTGGCCTGCACTCACATTGTATTTTACCTTCCGAGCTCGAGCACGCTTAAGTCATCGATGATGCGACTGTTAAGTTAGGAAGAGAAGCGCTCTGGCTCAGTACAGTGGCGATTTCTTTAATTATATTGTTTTGTATTATTTTAAGTCGTTTGTGATGCGGTTACATACAGTCAAGTCTTTTGCTGAACAGATCCACCATTTTTGACGCTCATAAACTTTCATAAAGTCATCATGCTGCACGTATTAGGAGGTTTGCTGAAGGTGCAGCTGACGTGCAGCGGGGGGTTTGCATCTTTATTAAACTATGACAGTTCGTGTTCATTGAAAAGTAAGAATGATTAATAAATCCATATGAAACAGTCCCTTAAAAGTGACGACGTCGGTTTCGCGCTTAGGTGCGTTTTGCACTCACACTACAAGCGTACTGTGCCAAAGCCCAACCGAACTGCACTCTGGCACACCTCTTCCAACTGGGCCAGTGCCGGCCAACTGAACCGCGCCTGGGCCCGATTCAGAGCACTCACACTTGTCAAACAAACTGGGAAACGCGGCCGGGCACGGTTCGGATTGCCTAGTGTGAGTGCACCCTTAATTATGGATATTTTTAGTGTAGCATCAACTCCTCAAAGCAAAAGTCTGGCCAAAAGTAGTAAAGCATTTTCCAGCTTTTAGTAACAAAAGCATGCCAAAACTCTCAACTTGACTGACTGTGTTGTGTTTTTTTTTCTATCCTGTACAGTCCACGTGTCTCAACAACCAGCTGGTGTACGTGGACTGCCAGAAGGGGACGAAGGTCCAGGTGGACAGTTCGCAACGCATGCTCCGCATTGCAGATCCAGACTCGAGATACAGCGGCTACTACAGCATGCAGAAACACAACAACCTGCAAGCTGACAACTTCTACCAGACCGCGTGAACAGCAGGAGCGAGAGAGAGCGTGAGTGAAAGAGAAAGAGAGAGACTGAGCCTGTGTTCAGCTGCCAGACCTTTGCGGCACATGGACACCTACTTAAAAACAAAAAACAAAACAAAACTGTAGAGACGGACAAAGAAAGCCACCAAACTAAGCGGTCAGAGAAGAGACCCCTGATACCGAATAACGATTATAATATTCACATAAGTCACTCCGAAAAATGTATCACACGTCGACACCCGGAGATGAAAGCCGCACCTATGTAACCTACGAAACCATTATGGAGTGTGATAGTTAAATTGGAGAGGACTCTTCCAGAATATTTTTGTGAATCAGAGGCGTGCGTGTGTGTGTGTGTGAGAGTGAGATTTCGTGGCACAAGTTTTGAAGGTAGTCGTGAAGTCAAATGTACGTCTTTGGGATTAGGACAACTGGGGTGTTTTATTCGTTTCTTTTCGACAATATTTTTTTTCCTGCATTCCTATTTTTTTGAGTCGGAAAAGAGAGAAATTATTTTAGGAGTGATGATGATTTTTTTTTTTGACACAAGTGCTTGTGTGAACACTTAACTCTGAACCAAAGCTTCTCTGTCTGTGGCACGTGATGCCGAAACAGACCAGACGAGAGGCCGAGGAGGGACGTTCACTTCCCTGAAAGCGAGGAGACGCAGGACTGTGTACGGAGCACAGCTGAGAGAGGGAAAAACAAGAGGGAAAACCAGACAAAAGATAGTCTGTTGTCGTTGTTGTTGTTGTTGCAACAGATGCATTTTTGTAGGAGATGCTACTGTGAGATTGTGATTTCCTCTGCGTGAGTTTGTTTTTCTTTTCAAGACGAAAGGAGGAAAAAAAACGGAGTGAGTTGCTCTGTGGACATGAGTTCTTCCTGTTAAAGGATGCGTGGGGGGTCTCTATGTTGTATTTCTGCTTACATGTATGAGCATTTTCCCATTTAATCATACAACCACCATTTGTTCTTTCTCCCACAACTAAGGGCAGATCGACACTCCTAGCAAATATATACATATATATTATTTTTTTCCTGAAACAAATCGGAGGACGTGAGATTTGAGGACATAGCGATAATGGTTTGGATTTGAGGCTATGCTACAAGTGCTGCTTTTTTCCTTTTATTTTTTAATTTGTTTGTTGTTGCTTTGATTCTTTGAACCTCATTTTGGGTGGAGGAAAACCTGTAGTGAGGGTCTTTTGTCTTTTGAGAAACATTTACCAAGAGAACAGAATCAAATGGCCTTATTCGTGAAATGCAAGCAGAACGGATTTGTGCAAACTGTTCGTAAACGCATTCATTTCACAGTTTCAGAAATGTTTGTGTATTTAATAGTTGTTTGTAAAAGCACACTTTCACAGTAGATCATGCTAAATTTTATTAACAAATACAAGCTGCATTTGCATGGACCTAGATAATAAGTTTGTAATCTAACTAGTAGCCCAGTACGAATTAAAAAGTTACGATCCTGGTCAATCGGAATGAATTGCGTCAGTGTCAGAACAGTATTTTTGTTTTGTTTTTACAGTTGATCAACAACAATAAAATCCGCCAATAAGAATCTGTCACACATTAAAAAACTTGAGCATTTAGGGCGCGTGTTCACCGAAGTGTTTTTGTACAACTGTAAATGCCAGCGCTCTAAAAGCTTCTCTAACTATCAGAACCTATAAAAATTGCTCATTGTTTTTGTAAAATGGATGCTCAGCCCCTCGTCAAAACGTGGAGCTTGCATTGACAACAACCAGAAAAATACACTTTGCTCGAGGAAAAAACAGTTTGGTGGAAACACGCCCTTAAAGCAGCAGTTGACAGAAACATAAAATGAATGAACAATGTTAATGTCTGCTGATGTGGATCCTAATATAGCTATCATTATATTTAACTGTATAGTAGTGTTGTCACGATAATGGAATTCGATACCAATCGGTACTGAAATTTTAAAAACGTTAAATTTCCCGCTAACATTTGAGTGCTGTTGAGCGCATTCTTAAACACAGCTGATTTGCCATTGTGTTCACATGCTCAACAGAAATGACTGTGATTAACTGTGAAGGTCATCAGTTCACTGAACTCACCGCTGTTTACCGAGTGTAACTACAGATACAGGGACACTGGAGCGTTTTAAAGTCGCAAAGATCAGTTGGTCTGTTTATAAGCTGACATACGATCGATCCGCTGATGAATCGACTGATCGTCACGGCTTTAATATGCTCCAGTGTCCCTGTATCTGTGTTTGCACTGGATGAACAGCGGTGAGTTCGGTGAACTGATGACCTTCATGGCCAATCAGTCATTTCTGTTGAGCACGTGAACACAATGGCAAATCAGCGCTGTTTAAGAATGCGCTCAAATGTTAGTGGGAAATGGACGTTTTAAAAGTTTCTGTACCAATTGGTATCGAATTCCAGTATGGTGACAACACTACTGTATTGTAATCGTCTTTGTCTTGTACATGCTTTTAGGAAAATGGAAAATGTTGTATAGTCAAGAGCATAAAAATGTACAGATCAACTCAATTACTTTATTTAGAGTTCAAATACAAACTTTGTTTGGTTGCTTTAATCAGATTTAATTTAATCTGAATGAAATAAAATGTTTTTATAAAAATCTTAGTACTATGAATAAATTCACGACAAAAAAAAATTCTAAATTGTCACAGCTTAATGGTTTTGTGAACATTTTCCACAAACACTCTGGATTGTATAGAGCACTAAAGTACTAGTAAAGTACAAAAGTACTAGTAGTAGTGGTAGTTTTGCGAAAAATGTACACATGGTACCAAAAATTTATGAATGAACGTTTTTACTAACAATTTCCGAAAAGGATTTAAGAATACTGTTCTTATAACCTACATACAGCACATTAAAAGAACAATTTTTGCAAAAAGTCTGACAGAACGTTTCTGCTGACGATTTACACAAAAATGTTGTGCCGGCATTTCATCAATGAGGTCCAAAGAATCTGACTGAATGACTTTTTGTAGGAGCTTTGAGATAAACGTATACTGCATTTTGGATAAGCGTTTTCCATTTCTCTTCTTCATTTGTACTATTCACAAAAGCGCCTCCTTTTCTGGAAGCTTTGAAACGTAACTGAGGCACCTTTGTGTTCTGGTTTTCTAGCTGAAAACAAATTTGGCTTCAAAAAAAAAAAATTCTATCCAAAGCTATTATAGGAACATTTATGTACATAGTAATGCTAAAATGAAAAGACCTGAAATATTATGTGAGTAAATATATGTATGTGTGTATGTATATGTGTTCGCATGTACGTACAGGTGCGCACACACAAACGCACATGTACGCACACATGACTTCTCTTCATCGGTAAAGTTCATTTTCCTAATGAATGTATTTATGATTGAGCAAAATGAGAGATTTATATAATGGCAAACTGATGATGACAGGCATTCCATTGCCTTTTTTGTTTGGTGGTTATTAAAAAGAAAACAAGCACAGACGATGACGATACAGAAAGAAAGACAAACATCTCATTTTACGCTTATTTTTGTGTGTATTTTCCCCTCTTATACATTTTTTTAGGCCCATAAGAGTCACTTTGGGGTTTTTTTTGTATTGGCAATTTAAATTGTAGGGTGAAATATAAAAACACAAGGAATCAGCAGAGTTCTTTAAATCGGACTTCAAAAAAAAGAAATTGTAATTATAATTTTTGTGCGTCGATAACAAAGCCTTTGTTTCTGTGAGTGAAGCAGTGTCGCCATCTTTTGTAATCTGACGGCTGAACAATTAAGCTCGTTTCATTGTTTTCTGTCACGAGTCCCTTCAGGTGTCAGAACTACTGGAATGTTGATGGACATAAGCTGTTGAAGTGAGGGGGCGGGGCAGGGGCGGGCAGTGGGAGGGGCAAGAAGTGGGCTGTTGATTTGTGATAGTTTGTCTTGGTTGTATCTTTATCTATATGTGATTATTGTTTGTAGAGCTAT
>CAIGQV010017386.1:3636847-3741184 GCA_903798115.1 Danio jaintianensis
TATTATTATTATTATTATTATTATTATTATTATTATTATTCAAAAATGCCGACTGACCCAGCCGAGGCTAAAACCAGCGACCTTCTTGCTGTGAGGCGATCGTGCTACCCACTGCGCCACCGTGACGCATTATTATTATTATTATTATTATTATTATTATTATCATTGTTATTATGAAGGTTATTATTATTATGAAAGTTATTCTTATTATTAATAATAGTAATAATAATAATATTATTATGCTGAGGGCCAAAATTATCTATTTAAAACATTATTATTATTATTATTATTATTATTATGTTGAGGGCAAAAAAATGATCATAGAACCTTAGCGTTTCCCTTTAAAATATTATTATTATAATTATAATTATTATTAATAAATTATATTATTTTCCAAGTACTAGGTTGCGGCTGGAAGGGCATCCGCTGTGTAAAACATACTGGAATAGTTGGCGGTTCATTCCACTGTGGTGACCCCTGACAAATAAGGGACTAAGCCGAAGGAAAATGAATGAATGAAATTATATTATTTACAACTCTATTATTGAGCTATACTCTGTGCAACAATTACAGGAAGCTTATTGTAAGTCCCATACAACATCGCAGTCTAACAGCGTTTATTAAATATTTGCTGAAAGGTTGTGAGAGTGATCTGCAGTGTTTTTATGAGCTTCGCTGACACATGACGTTAATCTTTATCATTTATGCATGCTATATGGGAGACTTGATTGATTCCAGTCGACGTCAGATGACATTTTCCAGCGTACTGATCCTTTTCACGCTTTTATAATCAAGGTGCACACTGATAACAGAAAGGGGCTGTGTTACAAAGTGAAGCCTGACTCTGTAAATGCAGAACAGCTCCGTAATGTTGATGTTCAGGTTGTTAGATTTTATTTCATGCTCCACTTCCCGCTATTATACGCCGCTGAGGTACGAATACAACACACAACAGCAGGCTTCATTAATGCACAATGAGAAGCAGTGAGCACAAGAAACTAAAAACCTAGAATTAGCAAAATACGACAGCCATCCTGCAAACACTGAATCATCATACAAGAAGTGGAGGCTTGCGTACTGTACATCATATATATATACAAATACAGCCTACTGTTCACACATTTCGGAAAATTGAGATTTTTATACATCAACTGGAGACTGAAGCAATAAGTTTGTTAGGATAGGATATGTTTGTACGAGATGCTATTTGAATATCTGGGATCTGGGTGTTCAAAAACACAAATCTAAATATTGATAAAATTGACTTAAAAGTTGTCCAAATTAAGTTCATAGCAATGCATTTTCATTCATTCATTCATTCATTTTCCTTCGGCTTAGTCCCTTATTTATCAGGGGTCACCACAGCAGAATGAACCACCAACTATTCCGGCACATGTTTTACGCAGCGGATGCCCTTCCAGCCACAACCCAGTACTGGGAAACACCCATACACTCTCACATTCACACACATACTCATACACTACGGCCAATTTAGTTCATCCAGTTCACCTATAGTGCATGTCTTTGGACTGTGGGGGAAACTGGAGCACCCAGAGGAAACCCATGCGAACACGGTGGAGAACATGCAAACTCCACACAGAAATGCCAACTGGCCCAGCCGGGACTCGAACCATCGACCTTCTTGCTGTGAGGCGACAGTACTAACCACTGAGCCGCCGCAGTGCATTTTATATTACTATTTAAAAAGTACGTTTTGATATTTAGAATAGGGTATATTACAGTTCATATTACAGTTAAATGCTGTGTGGTTTACAAAAATCATTAACAGATTTGCAGTAGACTATTGTTGTTTGAAATAAGACTTTAGGAAAAGTGAAAAACAGGACAAAATATAAGTAAGTCAGGACACTGACCAACTTTGGATGTAAAGTTGATATTGGATGCCCAAAATAAATGCCTGGAGATTTTGCAATTATGCTATTTTCTTGAAAGGGACCAATGCTAATTGGCTAATGCTAATAATGAATTGCCATGTGCACCTCAGTCGCTTCACATTTGAAACTCAGCAAGATTAACTCTAATAATCAGAAATAAAACCATAATATCCAACCATCAGATTCATCAATAATGGAAGAGCAATTAATATTTAAATGAATATTAATTTAATGGGACTACAGCACATGCTGCGTGCCAGCGGGGAGCATCAGGACTTGGCCGTTTTCCACCTTTTTCTGGTCTGTAGCAGCTTGATCCATTAACATGGTGCTGGTCTGACAGAGCTGGCATTAGAGCCACAGTAAGAGGATTAGCTGATGGACATTTCTGCCATGCCTGGTCAATTATGGAAATGAAAAATGGACAAAAGGTCAGAGTTGACATACACTGCGTATCACCAAACTCTTCACCTCGCCACGCACATGGTGTCAAACAAAGAGGGTTATTGTAGGCCGACAAACGGGAGATAAAAAAAACAAAAAAGCGTGACACGCTAACCCATCGTAAACATAAGTCAGCGATACTTTAGCCTTTTGTTCTACAACATAAACTGCACAGACTCACACTACAAACATTCTTATCTAACTTATTACAAACATACTGTACTGTACGTTTCACAGAAATTTAACAGATTGAAATTCAGTCTAATTTAGGTTGTAGAACAAGATGTTAAAGTATTGTCAAGTTACGTTTATATTATGACTTATTTAGTTATGTAATAATATTACTTTTCTAAGTAACGAGTAAGGTAATGCATTACTTTAAAAAAATAAGTAATAATATTTGAGTTACTTTTAAAAAAATGTCATGCGAGTTACTTTTTAGTTTAATTAATTCGCTTTACAAAAAGTAGTTATTGAGTTTGGTGAAGGATTTATCAAACTGCTAACTCAACTTTTTAAATATGCATTGAAACAATGGTGTGGGAAGAATCATGGGTTTTTGAATAGGTCTTGTCATGCTTTCAGTATTATTTTATCAGAGCATATTTACACATGGTGGTAGAGGAAACATTTGATGCAGTTGACCCAAGATACGTCTTTTTCCATACCCATTCATTTGTTTGTTTGTTTTCTCATCACATAGCACATCACTAAGGCATTTATTTCAAATTAAAAAATGAATAAAGTATTCAGAAAGTACAAACAATGACTCATTTTAAACAATTTGCTACGGTTTTAAGACACTGCACGATGTCTGGTATAAAATCTGGGCCCTGAGGCAAAACCAGCTAAGATCCACATAACATATCTAAACATTCCATCTCTAATGCACAGAGAGTATCTTTATTCTCAAACATAATACAGCAGTGAACGAGAAAGAGGAAATGTAATGATTGTAAGTGTACTGTATGTGTGTCCTGCAGCTTTTCACCGTAGACAGACGTCACTGATCCTCTGAACTGAGCCCTCAGCTGACTGTCCTGCCTGGTGCCTCAAACCCCAAATTCTCATCAGCTGACCAGTCCTTGAAGCCTGAGCCTGGGTGAGTTACACAAATGCACACACACACATACCCTCTGCTGTATTCAGACCATTCACATGATTACAGACTGCCTGCTGAACCGCTGTCTCTCCATCAGTGCTGTAATACAACTGTCTGTCGGTCTTCTGTGTTTAGTAGGGATTACACAGTCAACATCAAATCAAAATGGCCAATATTTGCTTTTTATTAGGCTTTCCTTGTTTTATTGTGTATTCATCAGCGCACCTTATTGCAAAGAAAAAATGTTTGTTTTCTTAATCTTTCATCAAAAATTAATTCGCTTAATCTCTGAAGATTTTCCTGTTGATGCATATTTGCCAGGAGTGAAACGGTTTTGGTGGTTTTTATGGTTTCAGTCTTTTTGAAAGGAAACTAATTTTCACAATCAATAATTTTTTTTCTGAATCAGAGTTATTACATTCATGTGACAACCATGCACTACACACACACACACACACACGCACACACACACACACACACACGCACAGACAGTTGAAGGAGACAAAATTATTAGCCCTCCTGTGAAAACTTGATTATTTTAAAAATATTTGATTATATTAAGTCATGTTTACCAGAGCAAATACATTTTCATAGTAAATATATAATTTATGTTTAAATTATATATTAAATTATATAATTTACCTATTATATGTTTTCTTCTGGAGAAAGTATTATTTCTTTTAATTGGCTGGGGGATTTTTTAAAAATGTCAATATTTTTATATGGTAAATATTATTAGTCCCATTAAGATTTTTTTTTCAGATGTTTACAAAAAAAATCCACTTGTTGTCTAATGACTTGCCTAGTTAACCAACAGTAACTTAATTAAGCCTTTAAATTGCACTTTAGGCTAAATACTAGTGTCTTACTTAATAACAAGTAAAAATATGATGTACTGTCATCATGGAAAAGACTAAACATATTAGTTATTATAAATGATAGAAATTGATCATATAGAAACCCATTAATGAGGTGCTTTGTCAAGAAAAAAAATCAAAAAACAAAAGGTGGGAAATAAAGAAATTTAAATGCATCTTTTTTTTACATAGGATTCAGACTCATCATTTGATCTTTCCCTCCCTGTCTCATAAATAGTACTCAGTTGCAGTTAATAAAATAACTACTCAATTAAACACAGTTGGAAACACACTGGAAATTCGTTACTAATTTTCTGGACTGCACATTTTCAGATTAGTATCAGAGACTTTTGCTCAGTCGTCAAATTCATAACTGTGGTGGAAGGAAGTAGTTCCTCACACACAGGGGTGTAATTTTTACTTTAGAATTATATTGCTTTATTGTTACAAGAGCACCAAGAGGCTGTCAATCGAGTGTCTGCCCAAATATTCTTAACCCAGCAACAGTCTTCTTATCTCGAGTTATTTCCTCGCTTCTCTAAGTTTCTCCAAATTTAAAACTTACAATGAATTCTTAGCCAATTTAATGATGCAAATGCAACTTTATCAAAATATGTATTACTCCTTATTGGTTCTCATCCGCCTGCCACTATTATCTCTCTCTTCTTCCTGGCAGATCCCATTTGTGGTGAAACTCTTTCATTATTTTCTAACCTTGGCAAGATTTTTTTATGACATTATATGGTTTCAGGGTCATTTTATAACAAGTGTTTTTCTCATTGGAACATACAGACTTAAATACATTCTATTCTAATGCTCTATCCTTACACAAAAGTGCTTTATACAGACCTCTGTGAATCTATCACTACATACACACATGACACATAAATGCAAATAGCAATGCAGAGATGCAAATAGTACATAAAGCTAAGGATTTCTTCCATAATATTAGCCTGCATAATTATTTTGCTGCTGTCTATCTGCAATTGATATTGCAAAATAATGATTCAGCACACTTCCCAGTACTGGAGTGCAGCTGGACAGGCATCTGCTGCATAAAGCATATGCCAGAGTAGTTGACGGTTCATTCCGCTGTGGCGACCCCTGATAAATCAGGGACTAAGCCGAAGGAAAATGAACGAATGAATGATTCAGCACACACAGTTAATAAAGTTTTTTATTCACATTTATAGGTTAGTTTGAAATTGAGGTTTGTTTAATCAACTTAATTATTTCCAGGATTTTGAATCACCATAGTCCCTAAATTTATGGATTTAAATTGAAAACAGTTTGCCCCGTTTTGTGTCACCACACTTCTCAAACCAAAGTTTCTGTTCCTTGGTCACAAGACAAAGGCGTTTTTAAGACATTCTGTGCTTAAATGCAACATAACACTCATATTTGTGTGGTTTGCCCCTCCAAAAAAAAATACAAGCATAAAGAATATACAGTAGTCAACATTTAAAGTGGATCAAAACGTTTTTCAAAATTGACAAGAATGGGCGTTGTTTAATAGTTTTAGGGCAACTTTGATGAAAGGTTTTGAAACTTCAAATGTTGGCTATTACAGTTTGTACACCTGAGCTTATTGGCTTTATCAAAATTGGATCAAAATTTGGCCTGCACAAATATATTTGCACACTATTAACACATTGTGAGCTCTTGCTGTATGACATTTGCGGTTGTTTAATGAGGACACTTCAACATGCACAACAGTTTTAACACGTGAGGAAGGCATGAGGCACAGATGGGCGTTTACCTCAGAGTGGAAGGTAAAATTAAAGCAGTGGAGAAATGTTTTATCTGTGCAAACAGGAAAGTTGGCTGTGGATTGGGTTTTCCTCTGGGGTAAGCGGGGTGACCCGGGGTGGCTGCAGCTCTCTTTGAAACAAGGCTACATGTCTACGTATGCCAGGGGGGAGCTGCTGCTGCCAGAGTAAAGTATGTCCCAGGAGCCTTTGTGCAGTGCTGCAGCGATGGCGTGTTTTTGTAGGCCAACACAGAAGTTAGCATCACCCCGAATCCCTAGACAAATGGGAAATGTTCTCTATTGGCTTCTGGATTATTGCAGAAAATGAGCTCTGCGGCCAACTCAGATTATTGAAAAAAATCACATTATTGGCACACATGTACACATAGTCATTCCAAGTACTAAATCTGAATTTGAACTACAGGACCATTAAATTAAGTTCTGATAGTCTAAACATAAGTATGAATGGAATTCAGATACTACTACATCTGCCGTATTGTCATTATCACATGACCTACTTGCATCAGCTGTCACTTCACTGCCTTTAATAAATTCTCTACGGTTGCCTCATGGGATAGTAAAGCGTCCATTGGATGTGCATTTCAGAATTTCAGCTAAAGTAGTAGGTCATCTGGGTAATTACTGTTTTTCTTTGAATTCAGACATACTGCTGTGCTCACATAGCAGCTCTTGCATACATTTTCTATTGTAGTTAAGGTTTTGGAATTTGCATTTGCAAAAATGTCGGGTTATTACAACCAAATTCTTGGTGCAATAGGGACTATCCAAACACCTGGGATAAATAACAGAAATTGTGTTATGTGGCTGCAGTATCGCAAGCAAATCATCAAAACTGATTTCCAGAAATACATTTTGAATAATCCCACACAGCTCTTTGATAAGTTGGTCAAATCTCTTTTCTCTCTATGCAATGGATTGCATGGGCACAATATTTCTTCTTTTATTTTCTTTTTTGAGAAGAGAAAGGAGAACAATATAGTGTAGCATCACTGCTTGCATTTACTCAGAATTGAGTTTTTTTGCTTTTTCCGCATTAATTAACATGCATCGGACTTCGTGAGCAAGGTTTCTGTGCAGGACAATACTTTTGGATACAAATACCAAAAAAATGCGCATGCAAAAGTTTTATACTTCAGACACAAAACACAGTCATGTGTTTTCCGTTATTGTTCACACCTGTTTCTTGTTTAGTTGTATCATTTACCTGTGCATTTAAAGCCCATAAGGGGTACATGTACACAACACAGTTTTCAAATAACTTGCATGCATGGATCTGGTTTGCTATACTTGTTGGAACTTCCTATAGACGTATTGATGGTTGTACTGTACAGATTGTATATTCTACCCCTACCCCTAAACCCAACCTTCACAGAAAACATTCTGCACTTCAGAATACTCCAATTTATGAGCATATTTACTCTTGATGTCCTCAATTTAGGTCCCCACTGTGACACTATAGTTCCCATGAGTCTGTGTACATTCATGTCCCCACCGGGATATAAAAACAAGACCACACACACACAAACAGAGTTTTTTAAAGGTTTGCCCTTTCTCTGTGTAAGCTACAAAAACACAAATTTGTGAATATTGTTGTGTAAATGTCTCCTCAGTTTTGTCTTTGTTTTATGTTTTTTGTACATATATAATTATTTATATATGTAAGCATACAGTACATGACTGCAACACCATGAGAAATCAATATAGATGCTGTGAGGAAAATGAACAAAACGTCAAGACAGTATTAGTAGTTCTCTTTTCCAATCTTTTTAGAGGTCATAGCATTAGAAACTTTTGGAGTAGCAAAATTATCTCGAGTTTCTCAGTAATAAAAATAAGATTTGAGAATGATCTAAAACTTGTATTCAAGGAAGTTCCAAATTGTGCTGTTAATTTTTACTACAATAGAGCTTTCTAGCTTTCTACTGCGCAATCAAAGCCGGGGCGACAGATTGACATGACTGTAACAAATGGTCTTTATGTAAAATCACCTTATAAGAGGTCTCGGTTCTGGATGTCAGGCTGTACATTGAGGTTTGGCTATTTTCCAGTTTTGTTTACATCTAGAGCGTGATCCAGTTACCGCTGACGTAAAGGGCTGTGAAGATTTTGAGTGACAGCATTAAATCTTGCTTGATCATCCCTGCCTAAGGAGTCATCATTATGATCCCTGAGTCAGCAGAGCAGGAAGCAAAAGCACACATTATTTCTTGCCAAGTTTTCAAGAGTCACAGTGCCAATGCCAGTCTACAACAAATACATACACTTTTGTGACACTGAAGCTCGTGACTCATGATTCAGAATGTGTTTTCCAATTAAAAAACTCTTCCAAAATGCATTATAGAACCAAGATCTCTCTGCTAACATTCCATTTGGAAAACTGAACTCTAACATTGAACAAAGTGACTATCGATGGTAGTTTTAGTGGGGTTTTTTTTTTATAACAAATTATAATTAGAAAAAAATAACCGTAAAACTGCTGTCAGCTCATCACCTGTTTTTTTTTTTGCACCATACTGTTGTCAGGTGTTTGTTCCGTTTTCGTCATGTGCTCCTTTGTTCTGTTTCCCGCTGTTTCTAATTGATTGTTTTCACCTGTGTTCCCCTCCTGTGTCCCATTAGCGTGTGTGTATATATACCCTTTAGTCTGTCTCTGTCTTGGTCGAGTATTGTATTGCCACCACCATTTGTCCATGTGCCTCCGGCTTCCTGTGTCTCCAGTGAGTGTGAATAAATCTACGTGTTTGATAAATTCCGTGTTTCGTGCCTTTGTGAGTAGACAACCGTGACAGAATACTCGACCTAAACAAACAAGTGCGGCGTGTTTTCCCCCGTTTTATTTTTATAGTCTTTTTGCCCCAGTGTTTTCTTTTCCTCTCCCCCGTGTTCCCATGGACCCCATCTACAGCCCCGAAGTCCTTCTCCTCCTGCTGGAGCAGGGGGAAAGCAGCCTCGAGGACCATACCAGTTTGTACTTATTAATAGCAAATTCCACCAGCTATCCGGACAATGTGCCTTAACCCCGCTTGCAGAGCACGGTTGTCCGAAGATGGTCCTCGGGGCGATTTTGCCGCCTATGTGGAGTGGACACTGGCGAGGAATGGATCGACATTCACCGTCTGTGCAGAGGAAGAGCTCGCCAGTGCCACTCCCGACCCAGTGACCAGCCCAACACCACCGATCTGCAGGGAACGTTTGCCAGAGCCCACCGCAGACGGAGAGCCACCCGCGGTGCGCGAGCCATCGCCAACAAGAGCGACAGAGCCAAATACCACCGTGGAGGAGGAGCTCAAGGATCCGTCTGACCAGGTGCGAGAGCCGGCAACATCACCCAAGGTGGGAGTCCTGGTGGAGATAGAGGGACCGAGCGAGGGTCCCATCCACCCTCCCACTGCTAACGGTGAGCGACCGCTGGACACTGGGAAGTTACTCATCGACTTCTGGATCGAAGTCAAGCCCCTTCCGCTGTTCCCAGACAGCAAAGACTCTTCTCCAAGTCAACTGTTTCCACACAGTCTTTTAGTTCCCGATGCCCCAAGCTCCAGAGTCATGAGTGACTTCCCACCCTCTTCGCCTCTGCTCATACCTATGACTGCAGCCAGTCAGCCAGCTCCAGCGCTGCTGCAGTCAGCTAATCCCCCAGCTCGCCCTCAAGCTCCAGAGGTGGAGCTCGCTCGGAGGTGCTGCCTGCCAGCATCGCCCTCTGGAGGGTGTCACCCAGCGTCAGCTCCTCCAGCCTCCGAGCTACAGACTCCACCTCGGCCCTTCGACCCTTGTGCTCCGCCTTGGCTCCCTCCTCCCTCGTCTCCGCCGTGGACCGTCAGTCCACCAGCTTCACCAGGCTCCCTCGTCCCTCCGGCTCCGCCTTGGTCAGTTGTCGCCCTTCCTATGCCTCTGGACTCCACTCCTCTGGCTGCGCCTCGTCACTCCGTCCGGCCAGCTACGTCGAGCTCCTCCTTCCCTCCAGCTACGCCTTGGTCCTCTGTCGCTCTGGCTCCGCCGCGGGCTTCCGGACCCCCGCCGTTGCCTCGCTCGGATGAGCCGTCTGCTCCACCCCGGCCCTCTGGGACCTCGGCGTCACCTTCACCCTACGGCTCTCCGTCTCCTCCTTGGGCTCCACCACCATCGGCGGCGTCTCCCTCGGTCGGCCCCCTGGAGTCGGCGGCCACTCCTCCTCCATGGCTCCTCCCTTCCTCGACTCCGCCCTGGGCCGTCCTTCTGGCTGTGTCCTGGGTCTTCCTGCTCCCTTCCTGGTTCCTCCCTCCTAAGACTCCTCCCTGGACCGTCCTTCTGACTGTGTCTTGGGTCTTCCTGCTCCAGCTCCCTTCCTGGTTCCTCCCTCCTAAGACTCCTCCCTGGCCCCCTCCCATCCTCCCTTTTATGATGTAAAAGGCGCGAGGACGCGCCTTCAAAGGGGGGGGGGATGGGGTAATGTCAGGTGTTTGTTCCGTTTTAGTCATGTGCTCCTTTGTTCTGTTTCCCGCTGTTTCTAATTGATTGTTTTCACCTGTGTTCCCCTCCTGTGTCCCATTAGCGTGTGTGTGTATATATACCCTTTAGTCTGTCTCTGTCTTGGTCGAGTATTGTATTGCCACCACCATTTGTCCATGTGCCTGTGTCTCCGTCTTCCTGTGTTTCCAGTGAGTGTGAATAAATCTTCGTGTTTGATAAATTCCGTGTTTCGTGCCTTTGTGAATAAGCAACCGTGACAACTGTAAGTTACAATTGCATATTTTCACAGTTACATAATCATGCTGTTGTATGCTATTATTCATTTATTTTTAGTAAGTTGGTTTTTATTTTACCAAACTCTGGCAACCTCTGCCCCTGGGAAGCCTGGAAATGTAAAAAAGGTTCTAGCATGGTTGCTAACAATGTTTAAATTATTTTACATTTTAATTACTTAACAAAGTAAATATCTTTTGTGTGTGCGTGCTGTGTGTGTGTCCGTGAATATTTTTCTTATGAATTGCAATAATATTTCACAATATTACTGTGTACTTTTTTATCACATAAATACACCCTTTCAAGAAAAACTTTTCAAATTTTTTTTAAAATTCTCTATTATAAACATTTGACTTGTCTAACAACATTCCTTGTTTTTTTTAGCATAAAATGCATACTAATATTTTTAGTTACTTGCAGAGAAACCTAAGTATTGGATGTGATATGCTTGTTCTCCAAAACAAAACATATGTGTGTGTGTTTCTCTGAAAAGCCAACCTGATAGTGTTGGGCAGTTAAAAGAGTCCCAGTCTTCAGTGCTTTAATACAATCTCCTTCCCTCAGCATGGAAAAAGGCTCAAGTCTTTCATCATTATTGTCTAGGGAAGCAAGTCATCTGAACTAAACACATGATTCAAGGAATGAAAGAGCGAGTTTAAGAGCATGAATTCGTCTTCAAGTACTTGTTGGTTACTGGAAAACCTTCTGTAGAAAAACCTGCTGAGGAACATATATATTTAAATGCTCTGCAATTAACTACAATACATAATAAATTACATTGTCCTGCTGCAGGATATAGTTCTGTTACATTTGAGAAATGATGTTGTCACCTGAAGCTGTGCTTCCATATGACTTAAAGTGAAGACTGCAACATTACCATATTCAGATTTTTTTTTAAGTAGGACAAAAGGCTTCTCCCATATCTCATAAAATTATGTGTTTCACTTAAAGGTAAAGCAAACAACTCGTTTTATAACTGAACATTTTAACTGTGTATTTGCTGAAAATTTAAAATATGACAAATTAGGACTTGGGCTTGATATCATTATTTTGTAGAGTGAATATCTTTATAACCTTTTTTTGAAAAGTCAGCTACTGCCAACTAATAATATTTTTTCGACTCTATCTGTAATGTTTGGAGCATTAACCTATATCCTTTCAATTATTGCAAAATAAAATGTATATACAGTTTTGTTTTCAGTATTATTATTATTATATATTACTCAAAACTGTTAAAAATAGTACTGAATTTTATGGTTCTAGGAAAGATTTAGGGCTCTAAAAAAGGGGAAAATAATATATATATAACTTTCTCTTGATCCAGAATAGAGTGAATTAATTAGAATTCTGAAAAAAAAAAAAGATCCACAAATAAAATACAATGTAATTAAACAAGTACAGTGAAATAAGATACAAAATAAAGCAAAACAATGTTTTTGTTTTTTTTACATTTATATTATTAACAAAATTATTAGTAAATTAAAAATTGTATATAAATGTGAAATTATTTCCTTGTAAACACACTCCAATCCTCTGATGTTTTACAGTGTACAGCTTGAAAATACGTCATAAATACACACACACTGTTTCACTTCTTATCTGGTTCTTCAGCCCAAATTCCCATCAAATGACCTTTAAAAATTCTGAGAGTTACCAAACACACACACACACACACACAAAAGCCACAAGAGAATTCACATGATTGGCAGGAAGGCATGACTGTTAAACTATTCTGCACCCTCTTTTGGCAAACGTACCCATCATGCACTGCAGGGGGCATAGCAGAAGCATCGATGTCCAGTACAGTAAGTCCACAGTCCTGCTCCTATTAGCCTGGAGAATGGTTAGCAAAAAACTAACATTAAAATGCACTGACATCAGTCACTGTACAAGCTGTAGCTACTGTAGTTTAAAAAAAAGAATTTGCAAGCATGCAAATATCTTTTATATCCTGATGCATTTAGTTCAGGCAACTGCTTTATGGCCAAGCAACAAAAAAATAAATATAAATAAATAAATAAATATTACAAATCTTAAGTTAGCTGTCCACCCCCCGAGGCTGATTATTTGTTGTTAGGATTTAACACACACACACACACATAGATGAATAAATTAATAAAACAAATCATAATCATTGTAACCATAATCAAATTAAAATGTGCCAAAGATTTCAATCACGATAAACATGCATTTTTTTGTATAGTTACACATATGCGCAGCTGATATATTGATAATGTTTTAGTTCACATTCTGAATCATTATCACAGAAAAAAAAATTTACAGTGGCTGGGTAATGTTTGTTATGCTGCAAGTGTACTTTAGGGAACACACTGTATTCAGAGCCTTTAGCTTTTAGGTGCCTTATCAGATTGCCAGTATTGAACAATGCTCTGTTGCTACCACCTTGCAAAAATGATATTTCCACATAACAGACAGTTTAATCGTGCATTGCTGTCACTGACTGCATTCTCTGTTTACAAATCTTGCATTACTGATGACTTAAGGATTTGGCTTTTTATAACAGATATCACTTATTAAAAAAAAAAAAAAACTCTTAATCACCCTGATACCTTTGTCTATGCTTAAGCCACCAGATCAATCTATTTTGCTCCTGAGTTGTGGGTGAGATATAGGCTAAATTATCTAATTTTATTACAATTAAAATATTATAATATATTATAAAATATTAATTATAAAATTTAATTAGATTAAACTAAATACAGAATTTTATTATTAATAATTCTATTATGACAAAGATAAATTTTGGGACTACTCTATGTCCCACCCTCTCGTCATTTTTCAGTTAAGATTACGTCAAACATAGAATAAAAATGCACATTCACAGGATCTTTTAGTTGTGTGGCTCCCTGAAAACAATTGCACCTTAGAATTAGACAGCCCCGTTTCATAAGTAATTATTTTGTACACTTTATAATTACAACTGTAGATTTTAATTACAGTGTTCATTTGTGAAGGTGAACTGGTGAATTCTTGATGTTTTGATGGTTATGGGGTGGCCCCAAGTCCTCAATTCTGGTGGAAATGAAATATATATTTTTAAAAAGTATGCATACTTTGAATGTTTTTTTTTTTGTTTCTCTGAAATTTATGTCCGCTTATTGTACTTATTTAACTTTTATTCCTATCTATAGACTCTGTCTCTTTCATATATGTATGTATGTGTGTGTGTGTGTGTGTGTGTGTGTGTGTGTGTGTGTGCGTGCGTGCGTGCGTGCGTGCGTGCGTGCGTGCGTGCGTGTGTGTGTGTGTGTATTCTGAAGGTTTTTACAGATATCTCATTTTATTCCTGTAACAAGTCAACAAAATGAAACAATTATAATGAGTATGTACTTGATATTTCAGATGTTTAATTCCATTGTGGAACTGTATGCAAATTAGCACATATCTAATTAGATAATTACTTGTTTGCATATCTAAACATAACAATTCAGAAAATGAGTAAACAAGACTGCAATCCCAAACTCAGCTTGGGAATTATGATATTAAATATTGGTTTTAACTATTAGCCTGCCGTGTATTTGTATTAAATAAATTGATAACCATTGGGTAAAATAAACTGATTGCCATAGGAAACCAGTTTTTATTGGTCACTTGCTGTAATTATTTTGAGGAGTCAAATTCCTTTGTCTGAACAATTGAATTACTCTGTGGAGTAAGAAGAGAAATACTGCAAAAAGAAAGCTAATATTTCTAAATACGATCTTCTATGTCAAATCTCACCATCTTATGTAAACAGTTCTGGAAGACCCTTCATGGTATGATTTTTGGTCCCAACCATTGATTCAACTGCCTGTAAGTCAATATAATATCAATCCAAATTACAACTGAATACAGTTTTGCACTAGATATTACAGCAATCAGGAAGTAGTCAAAGAATAACCATACTTTTGACTAGCAGAATGCAGGTTAACCGACTGAGTCCTGGAAGGAAGTGGTATCTGTTCTCAGACACAAAAATATTGGTGCTGTGAATGAAACCAAAAATATTAGGTTCACACAGTCATTATGGTGGAAACGGATTACTTTAAAAGCTTAGTTCTCATCCTCATGTCATTCCAATTACCTGAGACCTTTGTTCATCTTCGCAACACAAATACAAAAGATCGATGAAATCCTAGAGCTCGCTGACATCTGAAAAAGTTCAGAAAATCAACCAAACACATTCCAGTGACTTCAGTGGTTTAACTGTAATCATACAAAGCTCCAAAAATACGTTTATGGGGCAAAAAAGTAAATGCCTGTAGTAAATGCCTTGCTTATAGTACATGGCATGCGTTTACTATGAGCAATACGATGCTTGCATGTCACACTACTCTAATGGCAATATGTTGTAAGTCCAAAGACATGTGCTATAGGTGAATTGGGTGAGCTAAATTGTCCGTAGTGTGTATGTGTGAATGAATGTGTATGGATGTTTTGCCAGTGATGGGTTGCAGCTGGAAGGGCATCCGCTGTGTAAAACATATGCTGGATAAGTTGGCGGTTCATTCCACTGTGGCGATCCCAGATTAATAAAGGGACTAAGCCAAAAAGAAAATGAATGAATGAATATTAGGCGAAAGCTCAGACTGCATAAAAATGGAATACACTTTAAATAAAGGTGCTTTATTTGCATCAGTGGTTCCAAGAAAAATCCTTACCATCCATGGAACCTTACCATTGGACAAAATGTCCATTATAGTGTAAAAGTGTCTTAAGTTTTTTTAAATGTTCTTCACACTAAGAAAAAAATGTTTTTCACTGAAAGGTTATTTAGGAAGTCAGAAATGATTTTTCCATGGAATTGTTGTGAGAACTTTCTTTTGGAGCTGTTCTTTTTGACAGTGTTGGAGGTTTAAGAAGGATAAAATGTTTTTGAGAAACATCAGTGAAATCATCAATGGAAGAAAAGGGTGTAAAATGTTCGTTGTCTGTAGCTTGACACAAACAGAAACATCACAGGTCATCTAATGAATGAACAGTGCATTATGAAAAAGACAAGACTAATATGTAGTCAAAAAGATAAAAACTAACCTTTTCTGTTATATTCCGATCCATTGTTCATTCATTCATTCATTCATTCATTCATTTTCATTTCGGCTTAGTCCCTTTATTAATCAGGGGTCGTCACAGCGGAATGAACCGCCAACTCGTTTGTTATGATCAACATTGAAACATTCATTCATTTTCCTTTAGCTTAGTCCCTTTATTCATCAGGGGTCGCCACAGTGGAATGAACCGCCAACTTATCCAGCATATGTTTTACGCAGTGGATGCCCTTCCAGCTGCAACCCATCACTGAGAAACACCCATACACTCTCATTCAATCTGCAGTTCATTCATTAGATGACCAATTTTAGATTAGATGTGCTTTCCTCCCAGTTGATTCTGTTCAAGGTATTCTGATCTTGAAATTGCAGATTTTTACATGTGATTTCCTTTTTTGTGACTGGCTGAAAAAGAAACTATAAAACTAAAGTCCTATTGTGTTATATAGAATATCCCTAATGCATTGAGGAACTGACCTTGACCTGACATTTGTAATTACATTACAGTAATGCAACAGGGGGAAAAAAGTGTTGCTTTTTTTTCTTTCTTTACACAAAGTACAAACATTCCATCCTGTGGTCACTGCATTACTAACCACTGTTTTTGTCATTGTAGAGGCTCGCGCAATAAGAACCCATGAAAAAGCCTGGAAAAAATGTTGCTCAGCCATACGTCACCATGTAAGCTGCTTTCTACCTAAGTCTGTCAAAGTGACTCACCAAGGATTAATTTACCACAACCCATCATCTTTAAGAGGGCAATTTGAAGGAAAAAGCAAAAAGTAAAGGATTGACTTGTTGTTTATACAAAACATATGGGTCCATTTTAGTGACATGTTTGTTATGATCAACATTGAAACATTCATTCATTTTCCTTTAGCTTAGTCCCTTTATTCATCAGGGGTCGCCACAGTGGAATGAACCGCCAACTTATCCAGCATATGTTTTACACAGCGGATGCCCTTCCAGCTGCAACCCAGTACTGGGAAACATCCATACACACTCATTGACACACATACACTACGGCCAATTTAGTTTATTCAATTCACCTATAGCGCATGTCTTTGGACTGTGGGGGAAACTGGAGCACCCGGAGGAAACCCACACGAACACGGGGAGAACATGCAAACTCCACACAGAAATGCCAACTGAACAGGCTGGGACTCGAACCAGCGACCTTCTTGTTGTGAGGCAACAGTGCCAACCACTGAGCCACTGTGTCGTCACATTGAAACATTTTGAATCATAATTATTCATTCATTAAAATTTACTGCAGCATTATTTAAATCACAGCACTATATTTTCTACATTATGGTCAAAGAAGAGATGTTTGCATCAAATTAAATATATAAAATTGGTTTTATAAACATATAAAACACATTAAATATTATTGTCAATGTTTGAAATAACTTTTTGTAAAAAAATAATATTTTAAAATCTGAAAGACTTTTCCAACATCATTCACCATTACAGATATATTTAAAAATATATATTATGTATATATATATATATATTATATTATATAATTTAAAAAAATAACAAGATGTTTGTGTAAACAAATTTTGCTCAAAATATCTACATTTTCTGTCATTTTTGTTTATACATCTTAGTTTTTGCTTTATCTTCAAATATGTTTGTTTTCAGGTAGATTTAATTCAGTCCAAACTAGCTTCTCAAATGGTTAAAGAAACCGATTGCCTTAAATGGTTTAAGTTCACTGAACTCAAATGCATACATTTTCGAAAGACTCACTTGATTCATTTGAGTTTAGTCAACTTAAATCAGTTTTAAGTAGCTATATAGTTGTTCAGACTTAATTAGATCTATTAACTGAACACATACAGATTTGATAACTGAACTTAAAATGTTTAAGTTACTACTACTGGTTTTGACTATAACTGATTGACTATAATATGTGTAATTGTCTCTCTCTATATACTGTATATTCTTCTTATCTCACTCATTCTTATTATTGGATTCAAAATTAAATGGGTTAAGCCAATCGGTTTTCTCAAATGGTTTGAGTTATCTTGTCAGGTTTTACAGTCAATGTGCTCAAGATACTTTACTATATTTTTACTTAATATTTTTTGGTGGAAAATATACTTTTTTCAGGACTGCTGAATAAAAATGTTAAACAGCATTCATTCATTCATTCGTTTTCTTTTCGGCGCAGTCCCTTTCTTAATCTGGGGTCGCCACAGCGGAATGAACCGCCAACTTATCCAGCATATGTTTTACGCAGCGGATACCCTTCCATCTGCAACCCATCACTGGGAAACATCCATACACACTCATTCACACACATACACTACGGACAATTTAGCCTAACCAATTCACCTATAGCACATGTCTTTGGACTAGTGGGGGAAACCGGAGCACCCGGAGGAAACCCACGCGAACACGGGGAGAACATGCAAACTCCACACAGAAACGCCAACTGACCAAGCCGAGGCTCGAACCAGCGACCTTCTTGCTGTGAGGCGAACGTGCTACCCACTGCGCCACCGTAAATATGTTCAATAATTATCTGTATTATTGCTTTTGCAGTCTTTTTGGTAATTTTAATGCATTCATGTCTGATTTAAAACATTTGAACAGTTAAAAAAAATCATATAATTAAGGTGTTAATTATAAGTGTTAATATCCACACCTAAAAAGGACATCCAAAGACAAAAATGATCCAATGAAAAAATCACTGAACAAAAAAAAACATTTCTGAATTTAAAATTCAATTTAAAACAACTAGAGTGAAATAAAAGCTTACATTCGAAAATGACCTTCATCCTCTTTATAAAAAAAAGCCTCCACGATATGCCTGTGAGAAGCCATGCCTTTTCCCAGGATTATAGTAGTCTAGTCTAGTGAGTGTAGTAGGCTCGGTGCGCCTACGTCACCAGCATCACGTGAACGCGCGTAACAGTCCCTCACATGTAGAAGTCACAGCAGCAGCATGAGAGGGAGATGAAAAACCTCAACTTGGGAGCACGGATAACGGTCAGCATGGATCCTAAAGACATTTAATTACTGGCGGGACTGCTGTTTATACATTTCACAATAACAAAACGTCAAGCTCGCCCTGTATATGTTTGAAAAAGAATGTCACCAGAATCATCACCAGACAACCGTAAACATATCCAGTGATTAAATTCAGCTGATTATAATCGGCATTTTTTTTCCTCTCTCTCTCTCGCAACAGGGCACAATTCTTACGGTTGCTTTAATAGTTGAACAGCAGAGCGAGCGCGTGGACGCACCTGGGACTGAAGCTCACACATGCACTTGCACGCCGCGCGCTCCACTGCTTCACACGGGATCCGCGCGCCGGAGCTGGACTTGAGGAGCACTTCATCCCGATCCCGAGCTTGATTTTCCCGTGGTCCCGGCCATCTGTGTGTGGCTTCGACTTGGAAGGGGGACAAAATGAGCCAGCCACAGGCAAGCGAGGAGCTGGAGCAGAGCTGCAGCATATCGAAAAAGAGTATGATCACCAAGATTTTTAAAGTTCGCAAAAGGCGAGAGATGCTGCTCGTGCAGGTGTGCTTCATCTGCAGCGTCTTGTTCGTGGCGTGGTGTATGTCAGCGCTGCTTACAAAAACAGGTGAGTGGAGAGTGTTTATCGGTGTTTGGGTGAAGCTACACGTCGCTAGTTATGTCTGTTATTATTATTGTGTGCTGTGTTATTAATGCGCCGTTACGCGGCAGCAGTACATAGAGATACTTGTCCTTTTTTGGGACGTCGGGTGTTTAATTATTCACTGTGAGGATGTGGATGGAAGATAACGTTATTGTTAGTGATGCAATCATCCTTTATTTTGGGATTCATATGAGGAGGATTGGCAGCGTCTTTAACGTTACATCGTCCGTTATTATTTTGTCTGTTGGCATGGTTACACGTTGTACTGTATATTCAGCAGTCTTACACAAATGTTCGTTGTGTTTGTAACGTTAACGTTACCTCTGTTCGGTATCGCGATGAGTCCACTATAATTTCCAAAATATGTAACCTCCACAGACATTGTTTATATTGATCTGACGTATAAAAAAATGATTGCTTTAATTGCTTTCGACGGCTAGCTGATCATTTATGCTGTGTGACTTTGAATTGTACCAATAGGGGCGGAGTCAAACGTTTATATGGACATGTTTGGTTTCTGAGGGGCGGAGACTCTTAAAGTGTATTTAAGCCATAATATCTAAGATTTTGTTTCCTTAAAATTTCCAAAAAACACTAGAACGGCGTTAAATATTTTGCATACTTATGTACTTGCATTATCCCAAATGTTTCGAACAATGTTCAAATCCAGCAATTTTAACTAGTGACATGGACCGTGTCCTGTGCCGCTATGCCAATGATGTCATACATTCTTCGAATTACAGCAAACAGGGAAATACCAAAAACACTTTAATGTGTGTTTTATTAGACTGCACAGAACAGCATTACAACACAGAACCTTGAAACGTACTGTATTTAGTATGATAAAACGCCACAGTTCTTCCCCATGGTATCATGACTGGAAGAACCAGAAGCGTTGGACTGTGGCATAATTAAAGCTCCATTGCTTTCATGCAGTCTCTCATCAGCAATTGCTTCAGTGGTCTCGTTTCACTTAAATGGCTTTCAGCTTTACTCTGCTTCATACTACCATGATAATAAGTTTTAAATACTTCAGCTCCATGAACATGATTTCCCAAATGAAGACCACAACTCCCATGATTCCACACTCAGTGATGGCGTCATCAAACATACGCCTTTGTTTGTTGTGAATATGTGCCCTCGTGAGCCTTTAATTGAATTGGTGCCATGGGCCTTTAATTTAAAAAATACATTTATTTAATTGTTTGCTGTGATGAATGACTCATTTTACTGTATATGCTGTATTTATGGGCTTTTCACTGTATGAAGGTTTTCCTAATTCCTATACTTTTGCTGGAAATACTTGTTACATTCTGTCCAACTGGTAACATAAACCCTTTCATGTCAAAGAAAGTTGTGGTATTTACAGTTGTGCCAATTGGTGCCTTCTCATGATCAACTGAACACTGGGTTTTCAAAAATGTAGTTTATGGTATATGAGCAATTCCATTCAAATGTCAACCTTCCATGAAAAAAATAAAGTTTTAACCAAAATAGCGAAACCTTTTCTAAGTTGTTTGTGTAGGCTTGTAGTTTACAGTACTGTAAAATACAAAAAAAATTGTCTGTCAATGTATTTAATCAATAATATTTAATTACCTTAAGTCACATGTGCTAATTTCACATCTGTCACTACCATAACAGAGAGATGTCACATCATTAACAAAGCTTTTTCCCCATAAATGCAGAGATGTATTTTTATTTATATATATATATATATATATATATATAAGAGAGAGAGAGAGAGAGAGCTAACTCTTTTATTATCACCTTTTGATTATCATTATTTCGTTTGGGCTGTGCAGTTTAATTCAGAATTTCCACAAAGTATGCTGTATACTGTACTGGCATACTCTTTTGGTCACATCCATAATGCGTGTTTATTTCCCTCATTTAAAATATAAAATATGTTCACAGATTGATTTTTCTGACCCCATAACACTATGGTTAGTTGCTTAGGAAAATATAAACAGATGTTTCAATATAATGTTAACAAATACTCTCTCTCTAAACTTATGTTTTAAGTTTTTACTGCAAACGTCACACCCATAAAGCTGGAATTGCTCATAGACTTTTTACTTCTCATCTTAAATAGTTCTATAGTTTTATAGTGGTCTGTTGTTGTTATGACGTCAATGTTTTTCACCCTAAGCTGGTTGCTTTACATGTCAGTCAGAAGAATGACATAACAGACAAGAATGAAGCAGATCTCCCTTACTACAGTAAGAACTTTCCCAATGGTTATTTGATGTGTTTGTTGTGGAGTTAATTCAACCCTTTCTGCAACGATGAGTTGCACACAATGACGTTACACACACACACACACACACACACACACACACACACACACACACACATTTAGGTTTGCACTGCAAATGTGACAGAATACACGTTAATATACACTGCTGTACAAAATGTACAAAATAAACCTGATTTAAGTCCACAAACCAGGATTGAAGCATCTTCTTTTATAATTGTACTGACATGCAGCTGTGGTGATGAATTACGTAGTGATTTTACTGTCTTTTCTTTATTAAAACCATGCACTTAAAATCGTTTTAAACTTGTGAAACTCATTCTTGAGGTGCAGATGATCACAGAGAGCTGAACAGATCTTTTAATCCCAGTTGCTTTGCGCAAGTTCTGTCTTGTGGATATGCTTGCACGTTACTATGGAAACATGTTAATACGTGGCTGTCAATCAATTCGGTGGGCGGGGAAACCACACTCCTACGTCAATTTGTGGTGGGCCTCAGAATTACGAACAGGAAATTAAAAAAAAGAGACTTGTTGTAGGTCTGCACAATTAAAAAAAAGATCTCAATTCGACCCTCACACGATCTTAATCCAGCATCTCTACAATTCAGCCAATTATATTTTCAAGTTCAGGAGAAGCATAAAGGAGACCGCACAAGTCTTCACATTGTTTTACATACATTGCTCAGCAACGTGTTCAGCAATGTGCACACCTCAAAATGGCATTGAAAGAGTCACATACTGTATTTATAATGTATAATTATAATAAAAAAATAACAGGTATAAATGTAATTTCTGTCTTAATGTAATGATGTATTCGCAGCCGTGAAATGACACGTGAGCTGTTGCGGTGTTTTGTAGGTTGTTTGGCGACCATCAACCATTTTCTCAGAGGATGACAAGCTGACAAAACATTGCTGTATACAAGTTTTATTTATGGAGAAAATTACAAAGCACTGCAGTGTTTGGGTGTTCTGTGTTTGTCTGAGATAATTAGTCTACCGAAATGTGTATATTCCACACAAGCTGAAGCTGATCGGTCAATTCTTGTCACGTGACTTGCGGTGCGCTCACGGAATTCATTCAACTAGGTGCCTCTGGAAGGCGCGAACGTGTCACGCCGCTTGTGTGCACACAGCGCACCTCCATTGGAAATAACGAACTTGCGCGAATATTAGAACGGCCCCTAAATGGCCGCCATCATTTGCGATCTCCAGCAGTTGATCTTCTTGCACAGACATGCTGTACTCACCTGATTTGTTGACAAATGGGTTGCAGATCCATTCCTTGGCAGTTTGTGGGTCCTTCCCTGGGCCTTTTCCCCTTAGCAAAGAAACCTTCCAAGATGTCTGTTTCTTACTCATTTTGCTGCTTGTGGGTTAAAATCGGGCGCTCAAGTGACCGAGATGTAAGCGAGAGAATATTGTCATTTTTTAAAATAAAAGATTTTTCAAAATAAAAGATCGTTCAGACTCAGATAATAAATAAAACGGAAATAATTAATAATTTCTTGTGCTGCCTGGTACCAATTGATCCACGGACGGTGGTTGAGGACCACTGCTCTAGTTTATATAATCTTAAATATAATGCATGAGGGAATCTGATAATGAAAATTGTCAGATTTTACCAGTATAAAAATTGTCTAATAATGTTGTCAATGACAGATTGCAAGCATCTGTCTCAAACACAATAATTCAACTTTAGAATTATAAATAGTTGTATTCTGATGTAATCACTTTACTGTGCATTAACAACCAGGACAAATTTAAAGTCTATTCAAGTCCACCATTCAAAGTCTATACCAAATTTTGCATTTTAATTAACAGTAGACCTACACATAGGCCTAATATTATTAATGTTGTTTTACCATATGTTTGAGAATAGCAATAATAATAATAGCCTACTCATATTAACCTTTATTTTACAAATACAGAATCATGAGAAAATCATGATCTTGATTTTAAGCAAAAACAACTGATTCTCATTTTAGCCAGAATCGTGCAGCCCTAACTTGTTTCTATCACTCCAATATGACTCTGGACATACTATACCTACACACAGTTCTGTCCAAACAGCTTCCAAAAGTTGATTTTCATCATAGGTGCCCTTTAACTTTAGATATAAAAATTTAATTAAGGATTTTTCACATTTATATTACAGAAGCAAATCTTAATTAAGGATCTTATCTTACGAAATCACATCTTGTCTAGTTAGGAAATCCTAAAAGAACAGCATGCTTTTAATTTCAGTGCAGCAGAGATTGATATATTGATAAATTCTGTCGAAAAGGTAAAGCCTATTCTGTTTGTAAGGTATTCCCTATCTCACAAAGATAAAGTAAGAAAATCGGCAAAAGTTGCCAAAAATGTATAGCATCTCCAATGTGTGGCATTTCTCTTATTGTAGACTATGTGAAGAAAATGATTGGCACTTTTGTGAGTAAAACAAAACCAAACAAAAAAAGAAATCTGCTATACAGGAGACAAGGAGATACAATTTGGTCACACACACAAAAATAGTTGTTTTCATTGTATGCAATGTCTTAATCCTAACTTTGATACTAAATAAACCACTATTAAAACTTATATACAGTAAAGGTACATTATTGAAGAAAGGTGAGCAGTCAATAATAAGCAAGCAAATAGCACAAATAAATACAACAGAACAAATATACAGATGATTTGTCTTTTTTGTTGAATAATGTTAATAAAAACAGTAGGCTGCTCTCAATTCCTAAACAACTGTTTACTTATCCTTTAGACTCACATGACATGGATGTGTTTAAAAGATAGATAATTCAATATTATTTGACATGTAGGCTATTTAGAGCACTGAAGTGCAAGAATATGTAGAGAACTCAGCATTTGCGTGCCGAGAGAGATGCACACATGTGCGAGTATTGAGTTTCTGCCGCATCTTGCACTGGAATCTCTAAACTGATAAAACCTGGAGCATGTGAGTTTGCAGCATTAACCGTGAGACGAGCCTCTGGATAAATAAAAAAGGGTGGTGGGCCGTAACGCCATAAAGTGTGTGAGTGAGCGAGCGGAGAGTGGACATGAGGGACTGCGGTGTGTCAGAGAGAGAGCGCGGCAGCCGGCCGGTGTCGATGCTCCACCTGTACCTCATCTCTCACCTCACTCTGTCTTTTAAACTAATGGACAAAAGAGCATGTCCATTTAATCGTTTATTCGTGCTGGGTATACACAGCCAATGAAGGCACAGCAGGGAAAATACAGGTAGGGAAGGGCTGCGCGATAAATCAAATGAAATCAATATCAACATACACTGTAAAAAAAAATGCTGGGTTCCACACTGATTCTTTATGTTGTCCCAACACAAATCAATTAAGTTAAATTAATTGTTTTTACAAAATGAAGTGGATTGAACGTAAAACAATTAAGTTGTCCCAAGAAACGCAAGAATTGTGTTGATTCAGCTCATTTTAAATAAGTTATTTGAACAATAATTTTTTGAGTGTATGTTATTTATTGCATAAATAAAGATGCAGTTATGCACATCTTGTCAGAGAAGCTTGTAATCAGGAGTAAATCTCCTCTTGGGCTACAACAACTAATCCCTAATTATCGATAATGAAATTAGTTGACAACGAATGGCGTTATTGAATCATTGGTCTGTTCACGTGACAAGATACACAGCTGTTCGCACAATGGACGGTACAGAACCGGTGTTGTGTCGAATTAAGTTTTTCCCTATGTTTCCCCATCAGTTTTGTGTTCCAGCAAAACTGTATTCGCATACAGAACCGCATGCTCAAAAAGGGTAATCATTTGCGAAAACGGTGGAACGAGCACAGGCCTGGGCTCTGTACTTGAATACAGTTTGCATATTGAGTATGCAAAACTGAGGGGAAACATATAGGGGAAGCTGAAGTACACACAACACCGGCTGCAGGAAGAAGCATGCGCCGCTAGTCCTCCAAGGCATGGTAGAATGTTACATTTAATGCTTCTAAGAAGACTGTAACCTGCCAACTATGCAAGACTAAGCTTTCACCTCACAAGCTATATGATTAATTAAATGGCTCTACTTTAGATTAGTTAAAATTAAACTGTGCAAATACAGTGAGACACCACATATTTAAAATCAGCAAATAACAACAGCTGTAATATTACAATTAGTTATATTGTTTCAAAAAGAAATATTTGTTTATTATTTATAATTAATATATTTCAACAAATTCTGCTGCTTAATATCTTTGTATTTTTTTTTTTATTATACTTTTTACATAAATAATACCCTGATTTATGGTTTTATATAGTTATAAGCAAAACACCAACTAAAGTGTTTGTTTGTTTTATCCGATTAATCGGAAAAATAATCGCCTTTATTGATTCAGTATGACTAATAATCACATGACTACTGATAATCATATCACAACGCTCGACTAAAGTTATGAAGTGAGTTTGGAGTAAACCCATGTTATTAAATGTGGTATTTTCATGTACTTTTAGATGTAGCAACAACACAGCTGTATTTCACTGAGAAGTGACAAATCGTTGTCAAATCTTTTTTCATTATCTCATTTCAGAATCATGTTGATTTGTTTTTCTTTTTTTTTTATATATAATTTAAGTATAATTATGTTATTAATATATATCTCAAAAAAATTCTTCCATAGCTTGTCGGTGAACTTTGTCTCTGTGTAGTAAATACTGCTCCATCTGAAAGCAGGTGCTGGAGATTTACTGCTGATTATAGAACCTGCTTTACTGATGAAATGAACATGAAAAGCAGCCCTAAGGTACGGAGGAGCAAATTAAATCTGATTGGTTTACAGCAGTGCTTCTCAAAGTGCGGACTCTGGATCAGTATGAAAAGTGTGGATTCACTACTTTTTCAAAATTTTTGAACCAAAGGTGATAGTTTTCCTGCTTGACGCTGTTGTCATGACAACCAGTCTGTGAATGCAATGAGCGTTTGAATGGACGAGGATCACATTTTCCAGAATAGAAAAGCTGCCAAAGAAAATTTGACTTTTCAAAGATGATTGGACCGAGAGCCACGCGTTCATTTTCCTCCAATACAGCACAAAGTAGTTGTTTGATTTGTAGTAAGATTCTGGAATTCTGAAGTGGAAATGGCAGTATGAAAAATTGCTGACTCTCAAATTAAGTGTCACTTTTCATTTTACCACTAATGCACTTGTTATTAATGTATTTTTTAAAAATATATATTTTTTTAGTTAGAAAAAGTTAGATCTTGGTTCTTCGAATCAGTTGTTGACTATAAAAGATTGGATTAGATTCAGGCTTTTCACTGAAAACTAAGCAGATGAATGTGATTTTAAAATGTGTGGGATTGAAGCAGACTAAATGACTGGAGAACTATTATTTTTTTAACCTTAAGATCTAGATGTGACATTTTGATTTTGGTTAATTTTTAAGAAATATTTTTTAATTTTGATGACCTTTTAGATTACGGTGAAAAGCATGAATATTAAGCCAAAATACAGTATGTGTGCATTGCATGGAAGAAATAAGGTCATACAAGTTTGGAAAAGTCATGAATTCATTAAATGAAACTAGTTTTGTGCAGAGCTCTGAGTCCCCCGTTGATCATTAGCTGGCAGACTGTCTAATATCGAAAGAGACAGATTTTTTTTAATCTCTCCATAAGAGTGCTGCAAAAGGAAGGTGAAGAGGGAATTTGAGGGAAACCCGTTTTTACGAATTGGATTGCAAATCACATCTGTAAAATGGATTGAGGGTATAGCAATCTCATGTGTAAATGTAAGTATGGAAATCAAAAGCATCCTATAGATCGAGGACACAGTGAATGAAATCAGTTCCATGGAGTCTTACACAGATAATGATTTAAGCTGGTTGTTGTATGTTTTATGCCAGTTTGTAAATTAAATAGTTAGTTAACCGCAAAAATAAAATTGACTCTCCCTCATGCGGTTGCAAAACCCGTTCCGATTTTTATTTTATAAAAAAAAGTTTCATTATCAGAACACAGATAAAACATTTGTCACTCTATTAAAAGTCTTTTCACCCAAAACTCTGATGATTTAAAATATTCAGAACGTTAAAGAGATCATAAAATCATTCAGATTAATGCATGGATCATTCAGATTTGGCCACAGGAGCTCGAGCATGCTTACAGTGAAGTTCAATGTTGAATGTCACAGCATGTTTGAGGTTTGTTCTTGCATGTCAAGCAGATGTGGTTGAGCTGATCAGTGTTAATAATAAAATCATCATGTAAAGCAGCCATGTCTCTTCAGAAGACTTGGATTAGATGGTTTTAAATTGATTCATTTTTTTTTCTCTTTACAAACATTTTGAAGAGGTTTGGCCCAATAAACTTTCAATGGAGGGACACAAATATCTCCTTTAAAAAAATCATTTGTTTTCTGAAAATGAACAAATGGCAGGAGTGTGCGTAAATGATGACAGAAGTTTCAGTTTTGAGATTAGGGCTGGACAGTATGGCCTTAATTACAGTCAATACAAGAATATTTTTTTTGTGTGTGTGTTTATATAAAGCCTCAGAAAAAGTGCTATGTATGCCTGAAAAATTTGCTAAGTCTATTAACCTCATCCTATAAAACTATATACTATTTTGGAAATAAAAAAGGACAATCAATAAATAAATGGTCACCATGTTAGTATTTAGCCTTCATATGAATGTGAAATAGGGCGTCACGGTGGCGCAGTGGGTAGCACGATCACCTCACAGCAAGAAGGTCGCATGGTTCAAGCCTCGGCCAAAGACATGTGGTATAGGTGAATTGGGTAGCTAAAATTGTCCGTAGTGTATGTGTGTGAATGAGTGTGTATGGATGTTTCCCAGTGATGGGTTGCAGCTGGAAGGGCATCCGCTGCGTAAAACATATGCTGGATAAGTTGGCGGTTCATTCCGCTGTGGAGACCCCAGATTAATAAAGGGACTAAGCCGAAAAAGAAAATGAATAAATGAATGAATGTGAAATAATCACAAACAATCAAACTAAGATGGAGTCGCCTACATTCGTATTTTTAATGTTAAACTATAACATGGCAAATTATTCTTATTGACTGAAATAACAAAAATATTGCATAAGCCAGGATAAATAATGAGCAACAAAAAACATGCTGCATGAATTTCTCTTTTGACACAGCTATTGTTGGGCATGGTGTTGTGCTGATGTTTCTGGAACATGTTGGCTTAAATTCTATGGTATCTCATCTTCTGACTATCGAGATGACAGAGTTGTCAAAAATACTGGCTTCAGTACCAATTTGTACTGAAATTGGTCAAATGTGAGAACAGCATTCTGACTGCAAATGCAACCATTTTTTTCATTTGCGTTACTTGCTCTCAAATGCTGTAAATCACATCATTGTTATTAAAAATATATATTTATAATAATTGTTAATTTAAAAAATAGAATTTAAAAATAATATATTAGGGTGGCACGGTGACACAGTGGGTAGCGCTGTCGCCCTCACAGCAAGAAGGTCGCTGGTTCGAGCCTCGACTGGGTCAGTTGGCATTACTGTATGGAGTTTGCATGTTCTCCCCGTGTTTGCATAGGTTTCCTCCGGGTGCTCCGGTTTCCCCCAAAAGACATGCTGTATAGGTGAATTGGGTAAGCTAAATTGTCCTTAGTGTATGTGTGTGAATGGGAGTGTATGGGTGTTTCCCAGTGATGGGTTGCAGCTGTGTAAAACATATGCTGGATAAGTTAGCGGTTCGTTCCGCTGTGGTGACCCCTGATTAATAAAGGGACTAAGCCGAAAAGAAAATGAATGAATTAATATATTATTATTGTCTAACTCTCTATTTGAGATGAACTAGCAATTTAAAAATGGGCTAATGCTTTAACTTTTAAAAGAAGACAAAATGTCTGTTAAACTTAACCAATGGGGTTGACAAAAAGCAAGCAAAATACAATGAAACATTCATTTGCTAATTTGTATTTTTGCTCACAGGGCTCGTATCAAAGCTTCTCAGCGCTAGGTGAGCTACCAAGCAAATGTACATCATCATGTGCATCATGGGGCTTATGTTATGCAAATGTTAAAATGTTTTCTTTTATAAATCATCCATTTTTAAAGCATTTTGAGGTCCTAACGTAGTGCGTTAGCCATGAATTGCATTAAATAAAGTCTTTGATTAGTAATCTGCTGTGAATACTGGTAATTTTAGCTGGAAACTGCAGGGAATTGTACTCCTAAAAAAAATCTGTGAAATTTACAGAAAAAAAAGCTATGGTTGCCATAATTTTACTGTAAAAATGTGAAATTTCTTTTTGCAATTTATACCTTTTTTTTTCAGTAAACAACTGTATTTCATTTCAAGAGTTCACACTCAGAAATGCTTGACACTAATAGCAGGTTTGGCATGCTGTCCCGGGAGAGAACCCTGAGCTCGGGTTAATTGAGCCCAGGGCTCCTGCCTGGTCAATAAGCATATAAGGGGGTCCGAGATTAGGTAGGTCTCGAGAGCTCCCCCTTCGTAAAGGGAGAAAAAGGAGGAGATGGGGTGGAAGAGAGGATTCTTCCAAAACAAAGATAAGGTAGTAGGGCGAATTCAGTCCATTTATTGTAGGCTTGAATCAATCTGATTGGATTATTGCTGATTACGGATAAGAGGCCAGCCACGATCAATCATATCACATGCTCCTCTCGAAATTAGTTTGTAAATCTTCACTTAAGGTCCTGGGAAGTGCATTTTTATTCGATGTAATCTCAAACCGAAACATGAAGAGAGGGTGGGACATAGTGAAGCTTCTCCCCTTTTCAAAAAACAGCCAATAGCGTTTTGTTTTTATCAGCTCTGCCAGTGAGGGTGGTTGAGCTCAAGCGCATCAAATGAGAAGCGCCTTGAAGGGGGCGGTGCATGTCAGAGACCAGAGAGCATTTGATTTGATGAGCAACTCAAGTATGAGGTGATGTGAAAAAAACTACAAGATTTACATGTTTATATCTGTTTTATATTTTCTAAAGTGAATTTTGTCACTGTTTTGGTGCACACTAGCTTAAAGTTAGATGGGACCTTTAATTTGAAGTTTTATACACCAATGTCTTGAAGTACTTACACCTACAAATCATACCTTTGTTTATACACAGACAAACACAAAACCATAAGCATGTGGGGCAAAGTCATACTGTGCAAATGCTCATCACAAACAACATTTCCCACAAGCAGAGAAACATACTAATAGAAGGCACTCTGTGTCATTCACACAACTGCTGAACACCATCATGGCAGAACGCATACAATTAAAGTAATGCATTAAACATTATTCATCAAAATTAGATATAACATAAAACTCTAATTTACATCACTGATGAGAAAAAAAAAAATCATAAAAAGAAGTTTCATGCTGGTAATTCTGTGAAACTCAATGTACGGTTATTCACCATATATATTAAGGATATTAACCACTTACTGTTGGCCAGGTTAACATATTTTTACTGTAGCATTTTTTACAGTGTATGTTTTTCCAAAGACCATATGTTATTCTAAACTGAGCACAGATCAAACAGGCGCTCCAAGCACATCTCCAATACAAATGACTGTCTGATTGCAGGGGATTTTGCATCACACCCTTGCACTTTACTCTTGCTGTCTAAGTGTACAGCATTACCGTCTGGCTGAGCACTACTGGTGGGTGCAGTCGAGTTTAATTATGCCAAAATTACAAGCGGCTTAAGGGATTACCTGCACATGATATTGTAATGATGAGGATGCTGAATATGTGCTTTCTGCTTAATGGCTCTGCGGATGCTGGCATATCTGATAAGCCTGTCAGGAGTCCATCTGGTGTGCACTCACGCTGTGATTACAGAACCTCACACCTAACACGGGCCAGCTTCCCGAATCCCATTCCCGTTCTTCTTGCACCTTCTCATCGTCCTCCACCGAGAGCTGGTGTGGGCGGAAAATGCTGCTTAATGAACTTTTACGTCTGCCGAGTTCATTATCCTGTCCTCCTTCTGTGACTCTTCGTTATACAACTTTACGGCCTCTTTTTTTTCCCTCCGCTTCTCATAAGCTGTAAGTGGGTCATTCTGTTCTTGATTTAGGAGCAGTTGGAATATTTTGACAGGTTTTGCTGCAGTAGATTTTAGTGTGTGTGGATTTTTTTTCACTCAGTCTGGCTATTTCTAATGTACTTCAGAAAGTATTAATAGAATCAAGAATGGCTAGTAGAAGTGCACTATATGGGAATAATTCAATCATAAAATTAAATCTTTTGCCAATAATGAAAACGTTTTATATGTGCATGCAGTAGATGTAAAAATATATTTTTCACAACACGTACATGGATTATTGTTTTTATTTATTTAAAAATTAAATCTTGTCGTAATGTTAGTAAATGCAGACTATTCTAAATGACAAAGTTAGTTGTTTGGATAAAATATGCCCAAACCATCTCTGTATGGGCTTTCCACACAACTTATGTCACAGCACATATGCTCTATAGACCTCTTGCCAGTTCCTGGAGCAATGCAAAGTGTGCTATTCTTAAAACCAGTTCAAACACAATTAACACCTTTTAAATACACTTTAACTACAGACCTCTCGTTACTCTCATGTAATATCTGGGGTGTTTCAGAGAAACTACACACCTCGAGCTATAACACAGCTTTTCTGTCTTTGATGTATTTAAGGTGTAGGATGAATTAAATCATAACTATGCGTTAGTTGTACAGGGCGTCATTATCGTTTTATACTGTATGGGTTAAATGAAATTACAGTGTTGGGCACATATGAACACACCCCTCACAAATCTAACTTTTAAATGAACATTTTTAATAGGTTGCTATACAATATTATATTTGTGCATATACATTTGTTCGTACTGGAGCTAAATCTGGAGCTAATCAAACACAATAACTTGCAATAATGTTCCAAAATTTAGAACACGTAAATTTATGTTAAAGAAAAATATTAAATAACAAAAATTTAAAAATAGAAAAAATAGAAAAAAAAATAGAAAAAAGAAAAATATATAAACTTGTTTTATAGTTATAAAATGTTTAGTACCTTTTTTTGCAATCTTTTGTTTGTTCATTTCTAAAGATGTTTGGTGACTAAAATATTATTTTAATAAACATAAAAATACAAGTTTAATAAATCTGCTTTGTTCAAATGCACCAAAATATATTACCTATATGAGAAACGGCTAAAAGCTATTGTAATGGGTTGTACTCATTTATGCTAAGCACTGTATATGTTTATTAGGCCACTTAGAGTGCATGGTTTTTAAGTTTATAATAAATTTTGGTACATTTTTGGTGAATCATAATTGTTTTTTGAAAAAGTTTGTTTGCATTTTACAAAGAAATAACCTTATGGTAACCTTTTTTTTGTTAAGCTTTTCAGGGTAATTGTGGTTGAAATCAAATAGGATTTAAATTGTTCTGAAATTAAAAACGGCATATTTCACGTGCACAACTGTTTTTTTTCTCTTAGAGTTGTACACATAATTAAGTAACTGATTCAAAAAATCAAATGGCTAGTCATTGTGGTAATTAAGAGAATCATTGTTTCATGAGTCTTATTTAAAGAATTCTGCTCATAAGTATTGTTCATTTATTAATCGGATTACATTGCTGATTGCTTGCAACAAAAACAGAGAAAAGCAGATCTGCTTATTGTATTACTGCTTATTGAGGCACTCTGTCCTTTGATCGTCACAAAAATGCGGAGAGTTCAGAGGTTTGATTCAGTTCAAATAAACTCTTGTGCAATTGTTCTGTTAGTATGGTTCATTTGAACAATGGTGTTTTCAGACTTGGAAAGTTTGTTTTGATTAAATTAAACTGTTATTCTATTGCTCTGTTAGTTTGTTTGATTACGTGAACGCATACAAACCTTGGTGTGCATCAAGAAAGAGAACTGAAACTCTTTGTTTTCTGCAAATAAGCTCTTGTCCAGTTCAACTGAAATACAAGTGCACTGTGGACTGGAGGCATCCAAACAAACCAAAAGCAGTACATATCACAAGATGCGACCATAAAAGTACAGAAGGCGTGTTTCAGCTCATTTTGAATAAGTAGTTTGAACAAACAGCTAATGTCATTTCTTTGAGTGAACATATCATGTTTTTCTCTGCAAAGTCACTGTTGCCTATTGCAATGAAAGTCCCTATAAAGGGATAGTTCACCCAAAAATGAAAATGTACTCACCTTCAAGTGGTTCCAACCAGATCTAACCAGCTCTTCTCTTCTTGAATGAGGAAACATTAATTTTCCAAAACTTTTTTTCAAGCTTATGATTCAATTTCATATTTTGAATCGCCAGTAACAATGAGCATCTTTCTAATAAATTTTGTTTATAAACTTTTGAATAATTTTTTTAGGCTGCACAAAAGAGAGCACCAACCTCCTTTATGGCTGTTTATGAACACAATCAGAAGTGATTCGGTGAATCAAACTATGTAACTACCATAATAATTACTAACTTAAATGTTAAACAATAGCTAACATCCTCTCCATAATGCAGTGCCGGTCTTCTGAAGTAATTTCCGACTTATTCCTAATGGCAAATCTCCTGCCAAAATGACAGCGACCTCTTTGTTTACAAGTTTGTGGGCGTTCAATTGTTTTGCATTTCAAATAATGAAGGCAGATGGCTTCAGATGACCTTCCGTTAATTTCATTCATTCATTCATTCATTCATTTTCATCCGCTTTTCCGGGGCCGGGTCGCGGGCTTGTAGCAGTCTTAGGAGAGAACCCCAGACTTCCCTCTCCCCAGACACTTCCTCCAGCTCCTCCGGGGGGATCCTGAGGCGTTCCCAGGCCAGCCGAGAGACATAGTCCCTCCAGCGTGTCCTGGGTCTTCCCCGAGGCCTCCTCCCGGTGGGACATGCCTGGAACACCTCCCTAGGTAGGCGTCCAGGAGGCATCCGAAACAGATGCCCGAGCCACCTCAGCTGACTTCTCTCGATGTGGAGGAGCAGCGGCTCTACTCCAAGCTCCTCCCGGGTGACAGAGCTCCTCACCCTATCTATAAGGGTGCGCCCTGCCACCCTGCGAAGGAAACTCATTTCGGTCGCTTGTATCGGAGATCTTGTCCTTTCGGTCATGACCCAAAGCTCATGACCATAGGTGAGAGTAGGAACGTAGATAGACCGGTAAATCGAGAGCTTTGCCTTTCGGCTCAGCTCTTTCTTCACCACAACTGACCGGTACATCGACCGCATTACTGCTGCCGCTGCACCAATCCGCCTGTCAATCTCACGTTCCATCCTTCCCTCACTCGTGAACAAAACCCCAAGATACTTGAACTCCTCCACCTGGGGTAAGGACTTTCCTCCAACCTGGAGATGGCAAACCACCTTTTTCCGGTGGAGCACCATGGACTCGGACTTGGAGGTGCTGATTCTCATCCCAGCCGCGTCACACTCGGTAGCAAACCGCCCCAGTGCATGCTGAAGCTCCATGTTCGATGAAGCCAACAGAACAACATCGTCTGCAAATAACAGAGATGAGATCCTGTGGTCCTCGAACCAGACCCCCTCCAGCCCAAGGCTGCGCCTTGAAATTCTGTCCATAAAAATTATGAACAGAATTGGTGACAAAGGGCAGCCCTGCCGGAGTCCAACATGCACTGGAAACAAGTTTGACTTATTGCTGGCAATGCGAACCAAACTCCTACTCTGTTCATACAGGGACGTCACAGCCCTTAACAGAGCGCCTCTGACCCCATACTCCCAGAGCACCCCCCACAGAATGCCACGAGGGGCACGGTCGAATGCCTTCTCCAGGTCCACAAAACACATGTGGACTGGTTGGGCATACTCCCATGAACCCTCGAGCACCCTGGTGAGGGTATAGAGCTGGTCCAGTGTACCACGGCCTGGACGAAAACCACATTGTTCCTCCTGAATCCCAGGTTCAACCACCGGCCGGATCCTCCTCTCCAATACCCTGGCATAGACTTTCCCAGGGAGGCTGAGAAGTGTGATCCCCCTATAGTTGGAGCACACCCTCCGGTCCCCCTTCTTAAAAATGGGAACCACCACCCCAGTTGCCCAGTCCAGAGGTACTGTCCCCGACCTCCATGCGATATTGTAGAGACGTGTCAGCCAAGACAGCCCCACAACATCCAGAGACCTAAGATACACAGGGTGAATCTCATCCACCCCCGCTGCTTTGCCACTGCGGAGCTTGCAAACTACCTCAGTGACTTCGGCTTGGGTGATGGGTGGGTCCACCCCTGCATCCCCAGTCTCTGCTTCCTCAATGAAAGACATGTCAGTGGGGTTAAGGAGATCCTCAAAGTATTCCTTCCACCGTCTGACAACATCCCCAGTCGAGGTCAACAGCTCCCCACTTCCACTGTAAACAGTGTCGATGTGGAGCTGCTTTCCCCTCCTGAGGCGCCGGATGGTTTGCCAGAATCTCTTTGGGGCCGACCGATAGTCTTCCTCCATGGTCTCCCCGAACTCTTCCCAGGCCCGAGTTTTTGCTTCCGCAACCGCCCGGGCTGCAGCATGCTTGGCCTGTCGGTACCCATCAGCTGCCTCGGGAGTCCTGCAAGCCAACCAAGCCCTGTAGGACTCCTTTTTCAGCTTGACGGCATCCCTTACTTCCGGTGTCCACCACCGGGTTCGTGGATTGCCGCCGCGACAGGCACCACAGACCTTACGGCCACAGCTCTTCACGGCCGCGTCAACAATGGAGTCGGAGAACATGGACCACTCGGTCTCAATGTCTCCAGCCTCCCTCGGGATTTGGTCAAAGCTCTTCCGGAGGTGAGACTTGAAAATCCCTCTGACTTGAGGTTCAGCTAGACGTTCCCAGAGGACCCTCACAATACGTTTGAGCCTGCCAGGTCTGTCCAGCTTTCCCCCCTGCCAGCGGATCCAACTCACCACCAGGTGGTGATCAGTTGACAGCTCTGCCCCTCTCTTTACCCGAGTGTCCAGAACATACGGTCGGAGATCAAATGATACAACCACAAAGTCAATCATTGACCTCCGCCCTAGGGTGTCCTGGTGCCATGTGCACTGATGGACACCCTTGTGTTCGAACATGGTGTTCGTTATGGACAAATTGTGATTAGCACAGAAGTCCAATAACAGAACACCACTCGGATTCAGATCAGGGAGGCCGTTCCTCCCAATCACGTCTCTCCAGGTTTCACTGTCATTACCCACGTGGGCATTGAAGTCCCCCAGTAGAACAAGGGAGTCCTCAGTCTGAGCACCTTCCAGCACCCCTCCCAAGGACTCCAAGAAGGCCGGGTACTCTACACTGGTGTTTGGCCCGTAGACACAAACCACAGTGAGAGACCTATCCCTGACCCGAAGGCGCAGGGAGGCGACCCTCTCGTTCACCGGGGAAAACTCCAACACATGGCGGCTAAGTTGGGGAGCTATAAGCAAGCCCAGACCAGCCCGCCGCCTCTCACCGTGAGCAACTCCAGAGTAGAAGAAAGTCCAGCCCTTCTCAAGAAGTTGAGTTCCAGAGCCCCAGCTGTGCGTGGAGGTTAGCCCAACTATCTCTAGTCGGTACCGTTCCACCTCCCGCACAAGCTCGGGCTCCTTCCCTCCCAGTGAGGTGACATTCCATGTCCCAAGAGCCAGTTTCTGTGCCCGATGATCGGGTTGTCGTGGTCCTAACCTTCGACCACCACCCGTTCCACAATGCACCGGCCCCTTACGGCTCCCCCTGCAGGTGGTGGGCCTGCAGGAGGATGGTCCCACGTCGCTCCTTCGGGCTAAGCCCGGCCGGGTTCCGTGGGAAAACGGAACCCGGCCACCAGGCGCTCGCATACGAAGGGGTTTTTGAACCGCACTTAGTCTGACCTGTCACCTAAGACCTGTTTGCCTTGAGAGACCCTACCAGGGGCATTAGCCCCCGACAACATAGCTCTTAGGATCACTCAGGCACTCAAACCCCTTCACCACGATAAGGTGACGGTTCAAGGAGGAGCATTAGGTGATGCTTTAATTAATTAATTTCATACAGATTACAAAACCAGAGAACATTTGTTTCTGATTTTAGTTAGTTTATTTAAAAGTATAAAGTTCCAGCTTTATGTAGATGTTGTTCTCATGTCTGTGAGGCAAGTATTCATTGAGATTCCAACGTGTTTGTTGACCCCAAGGGATTCGTAACAGTGAAGCTGCAGAAACAGTCATAAAGAACACACATCAGGACTGAGCCCCTCCCCTGGAGAATCGTCAGTCTGACTGATGGTTGGCTCCTTTACTATAAAGCGGGCTTTGTTTCCCTAGAGTGTCATTGACGGTTGCATTTTTCCTTATTAAAACTATACGAGTGACACGTCTTGTATATTCTATAGTCTTTATTGCAATTCAATACAGGTATCAGAAACCGTGTGTGTGCCAGAGGAATTCCTGGTGGTGTCTTGACACATTGTAGAAGTTAACAAGGTCTCAGGTGATGAAAATATCATCAAATGTACACACATACAATAAACATGTTCCGCCCAGCACATGGCATAGCAAGTTCTGTTGCAAAATAAGCATTACTTAAGAGGAATAAATGTATTTTTGTTTTTCTTCTGAACCAATCAAAAGCAAACTGTAAATGTGAACACACCCTTAGACTTGAAACTCAATTTTTATTTTTTATTTTTTAATTTTTCATACAGTTATCAGATGACATTGGTGAGAGAATCCAGATGTCCATGTGTCTATGAAATTAAATGTCACGAAAATCCTACAAAATACAGCAAATTGTCAACTCTAATAATGACTACAGCTGCCTAGTCATTCTGTGTTATGCCTTCTTTCATGCTACATAGGAACAATTTATGTCAGTTTTCATTGCTGGGTGAACAGTTTATTTTAATAACATGAATAAACACAATGTGTTCAATGATTTTCAGCTCTAATGCCAACTGTCCCGTAAATATGTTCCGCTAAATGTCTGCCATGCATAGTTTCATAACAAGATAAATGTGATTATCCTGTTTTTTGGAGCCCGCTGCATATCCTCATGAAAAAGTGATGTGTGCTGAAAGCAACTGCTGAAGCATAGACTCGCAGGCAAAATATATGAGACATGAGATCTTAATTCAAGCCCTAGCTGTTAGGGAAGTATGCATGACTGAATCTTCACACGCTATTTTTTTTTTCTTTTTTTTTTTTTTTCAAAAAATAAATACCCTTGTGGTTCTTTACCATGATACAATTCACTTCCTGCTGGAAATTTCATCCAGAAAGCCCAGCAGATCAAGGCTGCCGTATCACAAACCAACCCCAAGCCTAACTGACAAGTAATTTAGCTAATTAGCTCCAAGTTGTAAACCATCCCTTGATGATAATGAGTGTTTCGGTACTTGATGTGAAATGCAATGCAAGATGACATGCTGAACCTATAAAAGACCTTAAATTTCTTTTGATATGACAATATATTAACATTAATGACACCATACAATTCACTTGTTATACAGATTGCAAGGCCTAAGTTTCAAGTAACTCATATATGCATATGTTTTTATCCACAGGTCATGGGTTGGTTATGCAGGAGGGAATTGCTGCTCCCAGCGATCGATTGGGTCGAAGGCTCATGGCCACAGTGGGAGACAATGAGACGGAAGAGAAGAACTGCACAGCACCAGGTGATGTATAGACGGTGTTTCCGCTACATTCATTCTGCCATGGCAGGGCACCACACCAAAAAGCATCCCCGTCACGGCTGTAGCTTTCAGTTCATTCAGTCATCTTGTTTTTGTTTTTTTTAATACAGGGTTATAATCGCATGCTGTAATGTGAAAAGCATTGAAAGGAGTAATCTTGTAGTGCTGTACGACCTACTTGTTTAACCCTTTAAGGTTGTACACTACTAGCACATGACAGAGCTGGACATAAGGCAGCTTGTTTTCCTGATGCATTTGAGTGTAAATATTAATCAATTCAAGTAAGTTTTGATATTACTTGTGTAAACCACACCACACTGTGAATATATTTTACCAGTAGAGTTAACTAGCAAATACCAATGTATTTATGCTGTAGCTTGCCAGCCAGTCAATCAAAAATCCTAAATGAAAGCTTGCACTATTTCATTAACAGTTTTCTATTATCACACTGGAGAACAGTACTGGTAAAAAAGTGTGCACTCTTTACTATTTTTAATCTTTTTGAAAGGTTTTTCATGGTCATTAAGTCTCTAATAACCCTGTATTAAAAAATATCATGCTCAATAACATGCTGTAATGTGAAAAGCATTAAAAGGTGTAATCGTATAGTGCTGTACTTTAGGCCTACTTGTTTAACCCTCTAAGGTTAGTTTAACATGATCCCTGAGGAATTTCCCCAAATGTATTATTAATTCCCATAAAGTTTCCAGAATTGTACAGGTAATTTTCCAGCCTAGAGAAGACATTGTCAGTGCAGGGATTCAGGAATTTCAATTAACAAGTGAGGCTGGTGGATTTTCAATATATTTCTAAGCTACCCAAAAATATCATAATAATTAAAAAAAACAACTAGTTTTACCATGAAGCACAAGGACTCCAAAGAACTGCAGCTGGAAATACCTTTTAGTGATACGCTAACAGCAAACATCCAGATGGCATCTACGCTGCAGAGAACAATATTTAGATGAGTATGTAAATATGTGCTGCACTCTTCTGTCTCAGTAATCAAATAAACTTGCAGCAAAAATGTAAAAATGCCAGTTAAAAAAAGCATCTGGTCATATCCAGAGATGTAAATATTAATTGTGCAATTATTATTATTTTTTTTTATGTGTCATAAAATGTTATATGTTTTTGACTTTCCTATAAAATCTGTCTACTGGCTTTCATAGATGACCTATGAAGTTAGGGAAGGTCTCGTGTTGATATCTGGCTTTGGGGGAAGATTAGGCTCAATTTACACTCCTCTGAAAAACATCCCAACACTAGACTCTGAAAACCTCCCAGTCGCCTTGGCAACCTGCTCTTTGGAAAACTGTCATCATTGATTTTGAAAGTTTTACACACATGATGAAATTTCAATGACTTTGATTTATCATGTGCATCCACACTTTGACTTTTGTTGCAGATATTGACAAGACAGTGCTGATAAAGACACAGATCTCGAGCGAAATGTAATCTATGCACTAATACGTCAGTGGAATGGAAGCCAGCTCATTGAAATGAATCGTTCCAACATTAAATTAAGCTCCTCTGACTGGAAATCTTTAGCGCTCGGGGCAGCATTGTTGAAAGACGAAAGAATTGTAAGGGAAGTGTTCACAATCATGAGAGAAATAGATCTGTGGCTCTGCTTTGCGCTGTCTATAAATGGCAGCAGGGGGCTATTTTTAGACGTTTGTTCCCTCAACATCGCTGTGACCATAGGAGTTGCTGGGGAAGATGAGGCCAGATCTTCGAATGCGTCTTGGGAGTCATGGCATCTCGGTGCTCTAGGGTTTTCTCATTAAGCTGCTCTTATTTGCCAAACGCCACACTTCGGTGTGCGTCACCCCACGTGCACTGCGATGTGAGATTACGGAGCGTTTCGGGGGTTGAGTCTCTATAAGAGTCGTGAGGCTGGGAAGTTTGTCATCGCGGGCTAATGGAATCTGCCCTTTCAATTTGCTCTCTGCCCATAATGAATGTTTCAATGTCTGTGGGAGCAAAGGAACAGCACAGCTTTCAGGCAGATTTGCTCAGCGGTACGCTGCGTGCTGACATTGTGGATCTTAGCCTCGCTGCTCCCAGCCAGAATGTGAGCGAGCGGTGATCTGAGGCCTTTGCCAGCTACACGAGCGAGAAGGGAGAAGAAAGATGAGATCTGTCCATCTCTGTCAGCAACCCTCGGAGCTGAAGGCCAGGTGGAGGTCACGTCGCCTGTCACAATCGTGAAACGTTTGCTTGCATATTTCTGCCCAACTGCTTGTGAGAGTTTGCAAAGAGCCCTTCTTACTGTTGCAGTGCAACGCTGATGCAATGTTTTAATGCGGCGGTGTTTATTCCTTTTAGGAATTGAAGATGTTAGCTTGGTGTTGTCTAATTGCTTTCAAAGGCAGCGTTAGCAAAATTGACACTAGACTCATCGTATGACTCATCTGCCACATTCACAGCTTCATTCTTACTGTGGGAACTTAAAAATCTATTGACTTGCAAAAAAAATACCTCAGTGATTTCTGATAATGTATTGATTCTCAACTTTTTGACTCCAGACACCCTGATGTACTCGCTCATTCTTTCATCAATAGTCAAATATTTAAAAAAGTAATCTACAAGAATTATTCGAAAACCTAAAAATTCTGTTAGTATGTTGCTAAATGTCACTTTGCTATCTGTAATCTGCGGTGTATTCATGATAAACACTGAGCACAGAAACTGAAACTCACAGTTAGAATTCTATTGAGCAGTGCTGTGGAGTGTGGGTTTATTGATTGCCTGCCACTAGATGCAGCAGCAGAGTCACTGTTGTCACTGACTACGCTTAAATACACTTGCACAATTAGATTAGAATGGGATTTTGGCAATATTTTGTTCATTTTTTCCTCATTTAGACAAAGCAAGCGTACACATTGATACATATATGTGTATGTGTATATAAACAATAGCTACAATAGAAAGTAATTTCCAAACACAAAACTGCTTTATAGGTACGGGTAGTAAATGTATTTGTGCTATCTTTGAAGCTGGTCTTATTGATAACAGAATAAGAATGCAAATTTTACCTCATCATGTTTGTGTACTTCTTTTTAAAACAACTTCCATTTAAAACAATATTAAGCCAATAACCAAATGCTGACTTGTGTTCTCATTTACATTTTTTAAAATCTGTGCTTTGTGCTCTACATCAGTGTTTCCCAACCCTGTTCCTGAAGGCACACCAACAGTACACATCTTCAACCTCTCCCTAATCACCTGAATCAATTCATCAGAACATTAGAAGAGACTCCAAAACCTGAAATAAATGGGTCAGATAAGGGAGACATCCAAAATATGCACTGTTGGTGTGCCTCCAGGAACTGGGTTGGGAGACACTGCTACATAAATACTTTTTGTTATGTATTTTGTGGATTACTACTATAAAGCAGGTTTTCAGTGTTTAAATTTTTACCCAAGGAAATCTGATCTCAGCCTGATCTCAGCAAACTTTTCCAGAAAGCTAGTTTGAACTCCCAGTATTTTGGGATACATTTATTATAATATTATAATATTATAAATTTTGGTCTGATTTAGTTTGAAATTAACACATAAAATCAAAGTAAAAAGTTAAATCGAAGAGCAAAGTTAAGGCTACCACATAAAAACTTCAAAGGCCCTCTTAAAAAAATAGAGCAGGAGTGATTTTAACTAAATTGCAGAAATCTTAACAAATGATCTTCAGAGAGTCTTTTTATTTAAAAAGTTTACATTAATTTTTATAGTAGGGATGCACCAAATATTCGGCCACTTAAAATTTTCGTCCGAAAATGGACTTTTGGGCCATTTTCGGCCAAAAGATTTTTATCACCGAAACAACACTGCCAAAACTGTATGTTGTGATGATGCAAAAAGAAACCGTGGCCTGCACGTACTTGTCTGAACGGCATTTGGTTCCACATCATCGTGACTGCACGTGATCCACGATATAAAGATCCTTACTTGGATGCGTAAATAAAGCAGCGCGCACATAAAATGATCCAGACCACGATGGATATGGAGAACCTCTTGGAGAGAGGGAGTAGTGCACCGCAGGAGAGAGAGAGATCGGTGCCTAGTTGCATGAAAGTCCTTAAGTAATTTAACTAAAGAGTGGAAAAAATCCCTGAGGTAAGGGATTTCATTAAGAGCGCTGCAACAAACTTCTTAACTGTTACCCTTACCTAACCCTTACGGAAATTAACCATGTTATTACTATAGTAACCATATTTAAAATGTTTTTTTGTAGTAAAACCATAGTAAGCACAAAATGAACTTTAGTTGTACTATGGTTTTTGTAGTAAACCAAAGTAAGCACAAAATGAACTATAGTTTTACTATGGTTTTTGTAGTAAAACCATAGTAACCACAAAATGAACTATAGTTTTACTATGGTTTTTGTAGTAAACCATAGTAACCACAAAATGAACTAAATTTATTTTATTTAAAAAATTTTAATGTAATATTAATTTATGCAATTGCAATGCCTTGATTATAGTAAGGTTACACAGACATAGCCATAAATGGAATTGTGCTTATAACTGACATAATTTCTTTCTGTGTTTCGGTTTTCAGCCTTGCTTTCCTCTTTTTCGGTTTCAGCCAAGAATTTTCATTTCGGTGCATCCCTATTTTATAGTTTTTTTTTTTTTATAAGAGCTAAAATAACTTAATATTAAAACTTAATTTTAATTTGTACCAGCAAAAATATTTAATAATGACTAATGACTAGAAAAATATGTCTTTATGAAAATGTGGCATTTTACTATATCTGCTTACATGAATTTGTATGTTTTCAAGTCTATGAAAGCCAGTTGTCTTACAAGTAAATCATCCAATGGGTTTCTTTAAAACTGGTCATAGTTGCGTAAAAATGTATATTGGTCTAATATGAATCAGTAAATAAGACTTTTTACTTCTTGGCTAACTGCTAGTAGTCAGGCTAGTTCTTAAGATGGAGGGGTTTGTTTTTGGAACTTTCTGGGAGGCTTTCATAGATACAGGTTTAATATCAGAAAGCCTTATTAAATTATATCTATCTAGTAATCTGAATATTGAGTGCCATTACATAAAAAAATAAAAAAATAAAAACCTTAGAGATTGAGCATATCCAGTCAACATTTTGTGTTTATTTTGCAGAAAAGTCTCCCTGTGGTAAAACTGCTGATATTTCTGTACAGCTCTTAGTTTCATTTGAGCTCCAGCCCAGATCTACGATGGCTTGAGTCCAAAATCCATCAAAACAGCAGCCCAATAACATCTCATGTTTTCTTTAAAACCATTGTTCATTCCTGGCTGTAGACATCAACAGTCCATATGACTAAAGCTATATAATTGTAGGTGAATAATGAGTTAACTTAATTCATGCATCTTCTCTTAAGATGTTAAATGCCTCTTCTCCAATTAAATCCAGTTCTTTTGCAATCAAACTCTGGTTTCACAGAATAAACATGATATGGTGCCACAATATGTGTTGCACTGGGTTTGATAAAGCACTTAGGGAAGAAAAGCTTGTCTGATGGACATACAAAGCAACCAACCAGAGTTTGAGCTTTGCGATGTTTAGAGGCAGGCAAATGTGAAATCAATGATAATAATCAGCCAGTGTGCAAACTTGTGTATTATTCAAGTACTGATTCAGCAGTCTCAGTGAAAGCTTGTTCACAAAGTGCTTAAGTGTTGTCTGATCCGAATTTTCATCCATCAAAAAGTAATAAGTTCCAATCATTTCACCAACATACAGTATAACATGCTTACTTGCTACTAAGAGGCTCTCAGATATCTTTTAAGGAGGCGTTTTCCTTTGAATGGCTCATGGATAATTGACTGGAAACTTGTAAACAATCTTTCCTAGCAGACTGATTAAAACCAGCTTGTTCACCTTGCATGCGAGTCAGTCGATCAAAATAAAGAGTTTGCATCCAGATGGCTCCTAATGGGTTGTATGGAAAGTTACTTCCTGGTATTCGATAAGCCAGCTCAGGACTTTCATGTCACCGTCATTGATGTACACTGCCTGATCCAGACAAATTCTAAAGAGCATAACAGCAGACCAGAAGTGAGTGTCTTTAAAGGTGCTGTATGTAAGTTTTTGACTCTTCTAAAGCATAAAAATGTCATAATATATTTGCAGATATTTAAGAAACATGCTAAGTGAACATTCTTGTTTATCTGAAAAACAATGCTAAAGTCAGATATTCTACTTTGAAAATTTCCGTTACGTGCCGGCTGTCTTTGTTTTGGTCTTTTAACCTGCCCACTGCCAGTTTAGCCAATTATATTTCAGCACCCTGGGTTGCCTTGGTGGAAAACAGCGTATTTAATTCATTCAGTCAGGAAGGCTCTCTAAGCATGCATCCACGACCGAAATGTGACCTCCGGTGGACAGTAGCAGACTCCGAAATGAGATGCAGATTCAGAGTTCCACATGAGGTAGTATTAATTAGCAAATAATATAAATATTACGAACGTAAACAGATGAGCAGGTTACATTGTAACCCCGTGTCCTAACAACGTGACGAAATTTGCAGTGATAAGCAGTTTAGCTGTTTGCACCAGACACAACACGGCAGAAATTTAAATACAGCCATTTAGAAGCACAGAATATATGTGCACTTACTGCACTTCAACGAAATGGTAAGGTTTATAACGTAATTAATACCTGCGCTTGCGTGTGCTTTGATCCAAGAATGCAACACTTAGTTCAACCACTGGGTGTCAAACTTACCTACCGCACCTTTAAATTTCAAAAACATTGCTTTCTATAAATGCACACTACAGGGGATCACGGGTCCATTTGGATTGGAAATCCTGATGTCGGACATGAGTGGGTGCGGTTTAAAGCTTTTTTTTATGACCTGACCACACAAATACGGGTATTTTCAAAATCACACTTTTTTTCTATGCAGTTTTGCTGTTTGTCCACATGAAAACAGAGTATCGTGTGACTGAAATCGAAACTTTCAAAAAAATCTGTCCATGGTGAAGATTATCTGAAAATCCGGGTACAGTGTGGTTGTGTGGACACTACAACTGGAGTTTTCACCTCATGATGTCAGCATGTGCGCTGGTTTCTGATTGGCCAGCATGTCTGGGTTCACACCAAATGTGGAAGACACAAATGTGGTGAATTCCGCACGTGCGCAGCAAATGCATATCTGATGTTCACACCACGGGACGGTAATTCGCCTCTGTTCCCACATTTGCATTGACTTGTATGCACTTGTATGCAATTTATTGGCGCAAATATTTCATTCCCAGATTGATGTGAACCCAGCATAAGTGTCATTATGACAGCTTGCTGGTTTGGTGTGCCCTTAACATGCATCACCAGTGTGTTTTGGCGTTTTCATGTGGATGGAGATTTTTTTAGCAGGGAAAACAATTATAAAATGCCTTGGACAAGTGTCAGATTCCGTTTTATTGCTTTTTCCAAATGGATTTGATAAAGGCCCATTCGCACAAAGCACAATAACTATAAATATATTGATAAAGATAGTTCTAAAATCATTATAAATGTAAAATAACAGCAGAGTTCAGACTATAGCTATAAAGATGTAGAGAAACAATACTGATGTGATCACTTTCAGATTTTTTTTTTTTCAGAGCTAATAAACAATAAATCACTGACAGGCAGTCAGAAAGAAATATATATCTGTAAAAAAGGCTTGCGAAATTTTAAACTACAAACAATATTCTGGAGAAGCTCTGCTTGATGTTAAGCCAGCTTTTCAAAGATTATCTAAAGATAATGACTATGTTGGAACAATTGGTTATGCCATGGGAAATAGTGATTAAAAAATGCATACATAGTTATAGTTATCTTGCTTGGTGTGAAGGGGTTTTAAGACCTGAAAAGTTGTAGAATGTCATGAGATTACAGTTTTCCAGATTACAGTCTGGAAAACTCAATAACATCATTACACTGTGTTTTCATGCAGGGCATTTTCTACTGTATGTGCAGATGCCGTCACTGGAGATGAGGTGAACAAGATTGTTTAGACTATCTGCTTGTTAAGTTGTGATGTATAGAATACTGTTTCCTGGTCCAAACCTCTATTCATTTGAAATGAGAAAATAGCCATTGATGAGCGCTGATTAGTGGCATGTCATGATTTTGCCAAGTACGATGCAATTCTGGATTAACATCTTTGTTGATCCTGGAACATCATTTTTGTTCGAAAATGTAATCCAAACCAATTCCCTAGCCCTAAACCCAACCATAACTGTAAATTATTCCCAAAATCAGAGGGAAATAATAGTTGGATAACAATCATATAGACCAAACCATAAGCCTAAACTTAACTTAAACTGTAAAAGTATCCCTTGATTCTGATTGGCTGATTGGAATGTTGTTCCAGGATCAACATAGATGTTAATCCAGGAACATGTCCTACTTGCTGAAATCAGGTTGGCACTGATTAGTGACATCACACGTTAAAGTCTTTTACGAAGTCATGGACATCCCAGACATTAATATTTCAATGATTTATAAAAAATTTATCTGTTTAAACATCTAATATTATGGATATAAACATGATCATGAGTTTAAAACATCTTGCTGCGAGCTGTGAACATTTATTAGTATTAGGAATACACTGAAGTGAAAATTCTGAACAAATTAGGATTATGGAAAATTTCCCGCGGCTCTTGATGTGCTGTATCTTAACTCATTTTACAGGAGTCAGACAGGAGAACATCATCCAAAACAACAACACTGGCCGCATGAATATACTATTAGCAGAGCTGGTACAGATGTATCTGCACCTGTACGATCGTTCACAGAGAGATTTTAAAGATTCAGAGGGGGTCACACACCGGACAAGAAGCCCAGCTCGTCGCGCCAACATCTTTTATATGAGTTTGCGCACACAACTGGTGCCGTTCAGTGTCTTTCCACTGCAAATAGAAACAGAATAAAAATGTGATGCGACACGGTGGGGCTTCTCATGGAGAATGTTATTTGCCAGATGTTTCTGAAAATGTTCTTCTCTCTCAGCTGCCATCGTTGTGTTTAAGGATACACATGAGCAACATGACACATTTACACCCCCTGCCTACCGCAACATGGTTGGGTGTGTTCCAAAAAAAAAAAAAGTATACCATCACTTAGCCTTTTTGATCTTCTTTTTTGTTTGAAGTACACTCCGTAAGTCCAGTTTAAAAATAAATAAGTCAGAGTTGGGTCGGTTTGTCTTGGCTTGGGTTTGTTTTTAACAACTCAACATGGTTTGTGTTATACAGTTGCCCATCCCACCTAATTGGGACTTCATTATTGCAGGGAAGCAAGCTCAGATCTCCCACTGAGTTGCTAATTTTGTTTGTTCTATGCAGTTAATGAAGATGTCATTTTGATGATTTCATAAAAAAAATATGTAAATAAGTGATTGCTCTGCTCTGATCTGTTTGAGATCAAAACATACTTTTTGCACTTTTCGTTTCAGAAATATTCTTGATTCATGAGAATAAGTTGTCAACAGTCTTATAAGGCAGAAGCCTTATATAGTAAAACATAAGCTTAAAGCTGCTGTTTGAGTCTTCCAAAGCATAAAAATACCATAATATGTTTGCAGATATTTAAGAAACATGCTAAGTGAACATACTTGTTTATCTCAAAAACAATGCTAAAGTCAGTTATTCTCCTTTGGAAGGTCTTTGTTTTGGTCTCTATAACCCACCCTCTGCCAGTCACTCAGGGTTGCCTTGGTGAAAAGCGCACCATATTTAATTTGTCTTGAAGGCTGCTTCAATGTATGCGGGTGCAGCCGAAAGTGTGAACCTCTGCAAGACCGTAGCAACCTCTGTAATGAGACACAGATTCACATATATAAAAATCCAAATTAAGTAGTTTTTAATAAGCAAATAATATAAATATTACAAACGTAAACATTAGCTGAGCAGTATACATTTTAACACCGTGTCCTTACAACTAACAACGCTACAAGAAATTTGACTGTCTGCACCAGACGCAACGCGACAGAAACATTTAAATAATGACAGAAATGTTTAAATACCAGCCACTGCACTACCAATGAAATGGTAAAGGCTTTTAGTCGAATTAATACATATTAAACCTTTTTTAACCTCTTTTAACCTCCTTTAATAGGCTACTGAGTAACTGATGTTTGTTTGCGCTGAGTCAAAGTTCTGAATTTCATTTTCAAACCATCTGCTAGTTATTTTATTTTCAAGATCTGATGTAAACTACTGTATCTGCTGCTTCTTTCAGTAGTATGGCAATAAATGTCATGGAAAATGGTATTTAAACTCACATTGGTAGCATTTCTCACTGAATATAATAAAACATAATCTGTACCTGAGGTGATCGTGACAGCAGTATACTGTTGTTCTACTGCAACGTCGCGAAAATAGAAATTAGGGTCGCAGATGGTTAGAACAAACTCCTTTTAACATGGAAAAAATACTTTTTATCATGTGTTGCGGCACTGCCTTGTGTGTAGTTAGGACATGGTGTTATAATCTAAGTAATACATATTAAACCTCTTTAACATTATTTAAAGTACATGCTGAGTGACTTTTTTTTTTTTTGGTTTGTTCACAGTTCTAATGTTCGTTTTCAAATATGTTTATTTTATTTTCAAGATCTGAGGTAAAGTATTTGCTCCTGAATTCAATATGGAAATAAATGTCAAATAAAATTGCATTCAAACTCCTATTGGTAGCATTTAACTTGAAAAAAAGCACATAATCAGTACCTGAGGTGATCGTTGGTCATAGCAGTTTAGCGTATCTAAAATAGAAATTTCAGGTGATGGTTTGGACAAGTAATTGTGTAGGCTCGATAGTCAGGCATGCTAGCTTGTGTTGGTGTTGTTAATCTGGCAACCACTGAGTTTCAATCTTACATACTGGACCTTCAATAAGATGCTCCTTTATTGTCAGATTGTGTGAAGCGAGTTGATTTAATGTGATGAGGGCGTCACACCAATCTTGTCAGGTCAGGAACAACATGAAATGACAAAAAAAAAAGCATTCTTTATCGAAAACAATTATTATTGTTCTTTCTGCACTATTCAGAATTATTCACAATTCACAAGTGTACAGTTATGTTTTAGCTGCAAAAAAATGATATTTTGTGTGTTTTCATATATTTGTTACAGGAGACTGGCACTGAACGGGCATTCACATAGGCAAACAAGCAGAAGCTTTGATGAGAGCGGCCTCCATTATGTTTGTGCTCCTCAGAAGCTGCTCAAATCAATAAGTAATCTGAAATAGAGTGAGCGCTCAGACAGTCTGGGTTGGGTGCCAGCTTGTTGACTGAAATTTGAATAAGCAGAATGCTCCTGTGCCTGAAGAGGGCTTATTTTAGGAACTTGCTTTTTTTTTTTACAGACTGGAACAGATTGATCGAGCTGTTCGTAAGGAAAAAGGTAGAGTATGTCAGGGTGGGCACTTTTTGTGCACGTATTCAAGATGCAAAATAACGGCAGGCTCAGACTCTGACAAACAGGCTAATACACTATTCAACAGCTTTACAGTTACGCAGCATATCTCATAAAGAAAACATAATACTGTTACAGCGGGAGACTAGTCAGATAGAGATGGAGCACTGGAGGCGGCATTGTATTTCATTCAGTTTTAACAGAGCCTTTTGCAGATTACTCTTGTACATGAACTACGCAGTTTATTTGGGAAAAGACATTTAATGTTTATTGACATTTTAAATGCTTGCAGACCTTGACTGGTGTAAATCTAGCAATAAATCGAGCGGTAAATCAGTCATATGTTATGCTCAGGGTTGTAATCACAGGCTATAAACCACAGTTGAACATAAAATGGCATTTGCAGCACGACCATAGCCACAGGAGGACTAGTTTGGGCTATTGCGACACCATAGCTTACCCCTTGCAGCATCTTGCAGAATATGAAAAAATAAGGGCTCAAAAAAAGGGTTTTAAAATTTTAGTGTTTTACCCAAATTCAAAAATTCAAAAGTGTTCATCAAAGTGTTTTTTTATTCCCAATTTTATTTCTTCAATGGTAGCAGTGCATATTTAACTGAAACCTTTAAAATGAAACGCGTTTAACTGAAAGATAATAAACATGAATTCATTATTTAATTATACCAGCAGCATGTTGATGTGATAAACTTTTATTTCACACTCTTTGCTTGCTTGTTTTTTTTTCTGGGTTCCAAGACTTGAATAATGGATAAAACACTGGATAAAAAGAAGCACTCATCACAGAGATGGTTTAAAGTTGGACGATGGAAGAGTCTGCAGCTCTACCATTAGAGACCACAAAGCACTTGTATCATGTGTGTCTTTCTTAACCACACAATATCGGCTTGACAAATGGATTTTGTTATATTTGTCATATATAGTCAGGCACATTGTATGCCTTCGTGAACACATGATTTTCCTGCATCAGGCAGCGATTCTGACACGCACACACCCTGCTCAGCACAGTTTGTCCAACTGTGAGGCGCTGATCCTGCCACGTGTGTTCACATCAGGACATGACGCTGATGGATAAGGTCATCAGATGACAAGAGACAACGAAGCGCATACTGTCTCACTCTACCTGAGATTCTTTGCCACAAAAGCTATATGCTGTTTATACGGTGAATACAAACGTGCCCATACGTGCATGCTTGTACTGTAAACTGTTCACCATTTAAGACCCCGACAAAGCCTCTACCTGAAAGTACTGTCATGATGCCCACAGAGACGGGCAGAGTTTGTTTTTAATGGCTCCAACATTAATAATTGATGAAGCGTGCCAGAGCTCCAAAGGACTTTAATGGATTTACCTGCAAGAGACTGCGATGCTTCACACAAGTACATCAACCTGGAGAAAAACAAGGTTCGCTGTCAACAAACAACAGGTCTCGCTGGATGCCACATCAAGTACCATCCTGCAGAAGCAGTGCCACCTTTACTGCCTCATGCAAATCAGCTGATATTTAACCACGTATACTCATGTTTATTTACAGGTTTTCCATAATCCTAGTTTACTCTCACCAGTCTAGCTTGCAAGAATTGAACATCCCTATTTACAATACTTAACGAGCTTACAATACTCAATGCATGTTATGTTTAAATATGAATGCAAGCTTAAATTGAGTCAGTTTATCACGCAAAGAGATCTCCAGTGCATCTCCTGAAGACTTGGATTAAACTGCTAGATTCACATGTGTTATTTATACAGTGTTTTTTTGTTTTTTGTTTTTTTTTAACAAGTGAATTAAGAGACGATGCTTCCCTGCCATTGACAAGTTTTTTACAGCAGTCTATGTTTTAGGCATATTACAATAAGAGAAGCCCTAGCGCCCTCGGTACCGTCCACGGATCAATTGGTACTGGGCCGCTAAAGAAATCATTAATTATTTCCGTTTTATTTATTATCTGAGTCTGAACTATCTTTTATTTTGAAAAATGACCGTATTCTCTCAGCTGTATCTCGGTCACTTGAGTGCCAAAATTGAACCCAGAAGCTAGCAAAATGAGTAAGAAACAGACGTCTTTGGAAAAGTTCTTTGCATAGGAGAAAAGGCCCAGTGAAGGACCCATGAACTGCCAAGGAATGAATCCACAACCCATTTGTCAACAAATCAGGTGAATCCAACATGTCTGTGCAGGAAGAAGATCAACTGCAGGAAATCACAAATGAGGCGGCTTTAGAGACCATTCACATATCGCGTCTTTTCCACGCGCAAGTTTCATTTTGAGCGGGCATGTTCTCTCCAAGAGGAAAAAAGGGCAGGTGCTCAAGTACCCATAGCCCCCCTCTGCACTGATGGAGTATATTTTGGTAGACTATTACTTCAGACAAACACAGAGCACCCAAAACACTGCAGTGCTTTTTTTTCTCCATAAATAAAACTTGTGTCAGAGTTACAGCTAGGTTTTGTTGATGGTCGACTAGAAATCTACGTAGAACCCCAACCCCCCTGGGCCGCGGTAAAATTTTCAAGCGTTGACCGGTCCACGGTGATAAAAAGGTTGGGGACCACTGAGTTACAGGATTTTTTTTTTTTACAGTCTCCTGGGTTTGAAATACAAAGAAGATCAGTGAAACTTTCCTTCAGCTATAAGCATTCAAGTGGTGATAAAATAAGAGCACCTGAAGAGAAAATAAAATATAGGATATGTATGTGTGAGGGTTACTGTCGCCATCATGGAATTTCAGCCTTCAGAAATCCATCCAGCCAGATGTTGGTTGTAGCTCTGAAAGTGTTCACTAGAGCATTTGAAAGCCCCGTCAATCAACTGATTTATTCGCAGATCACTCATACATGTGCATGGTTCAGCTGATAGACGTGGCTCCAGTACCCATATTGTTCAGTGTAGAACATGAATTGATGATCATTTTAGCCAGTCACAGACATTTCAGTTGATTGTGTGAACACAATGGTCAACCTGTCACTTGCTCTTTCATTGACTGCAGCCTGTCGTTGCACCTGACGGCCTGTGTAATGTCAAGTTGGCTTACTGGTCCAGATATTTGCCATGCTAGATATTTGTTTTTCACATCAGCGAGCCTCTTTGATATGTCGTTGAGTATGGTAGTTCACAAAAAGATTGCCAAGCACCAATCACTTGCTGATTTTCCCCTGATCACAGACTGACCTTTCGTCCAGCTTCTTAAACTGCAAATTGGTCTTAAATCTGGATTAAAATCCTGTAGTTTGAACTAGGCATAAGGTAGGAAGTTGTTTGATATTTACTTGTTAAAAGTTTCTGATGGTGGTATAAAAAGACAAGATTTTTTAAATATATATTTTATGAAACACTAAGGCATCATGGTGGTAACGTTTGAATCTGCTCCAATTACACAAGTCGTTTTAAGGAAAGATGGAAGATCTTTTCCAAAAAGATTCTTCCTTGGTGAAATAAAATTTGGATTTTGTAGGGTCAAATAGTTCTACTTTGGGAGTCAGTAGTGTGAATCTTTAGGGGGATTTTTATTTCTGTATGGTAGTCTGTGCATGACTCTCCATATGTCTGCATGTGCTCAGTGGGTTTTCTCAGGAGATGACCTTGAGGTTGTCCTCTTCTCCTCGTGTGCAGTGGGAGGGGAAAGCTGTGGGATAGGAAATGTGATCAGGGCACCAATGACTCTTCCGCTTGATGGATAAACCTGTTGGGTTTTTCTCAACAGTTCAGATAACGACGATGGAAATGATGGTGGTACTTGTGATGATAAAACATTACGCCACAATTGCAGTCATTGATGATAGATCACTTCTTAACGGGGAAAGCTATTAGTGCCAGAAGTGTTTTAATGAGCTCTTTAGATTGAAAAATGAGTTGGCAGAGATGGATTTTTAAGCAGGTTTTGATGCTTTTACACAGAAGATGCTTTGCTTTGAATGGCAATAATATGGATGGTCAACATTTTCTTGTCAAAAAGATGCCAAGAGTGAACATAGCCTTAGAGCGTTTGTCCACCAAAGCATTTTATTTTTCACTGCAGAGATGCAAGCGACGTTCTAAAAATGCTCCATTACCAGCCCATACAAAATTTTGGTGTTTTACCAAAATTCCAAAGCTCTGTGTTCATCAAAGTGTTTTTTATTCCGAATTTTATTTCTTCAGGGTGGCATAATGTTTCAATGGGAGCAGTGGATATTTAACTGAAAACTATTAAACGAAACGCAAGCGACGTTCTAAAAACGCTCCATTACCAGTGCTTCTCAAACTGCTTTTTCAAAACACTGAATGCTCAGCGATGAGCATAAAACTCACACTTAGTGCCTCGCTACACTTCCAGCATTTTAAAAAGTGTGGTGCTTCCATTGACAACAACAGAAAAAATGAACAGTGCTCGCTTTTCTGCAGTGCAAAAGTGCTTTGGTGGAAATGCACCGTAATGCTGAGGATACACAAGGCAGCCTTTTGAGCAATGTTGCTGGACAATTTTCCAAAGCAATGTTGCTTGGCTACTTTTTTATTAAGAATGTGCAACAATATTTGTATCTGTCACCCATTGCCCTAATTAGTTACCCTGTGTCTTACCTGGTTGTCCATTTATGGCATACTTTCCCAAAGTTGCCCAGCAACATTGCTCAAAAAGGTTGCCCTTTGTATCATCTGCATTAGGGCCATTTACTCAGAACCAATTGTTCCACTGTAATGCATTACTTTACTTTTCCATTGTTTCTCTTTGTAAACATTCGCTTGACAGACATGCATGACCATTGCATTTTGTCTTTTGCAGCACCACAGCAATATGTTATTAACACGTTTAGACGTAGCACTACTCATCAATGTCAGTTCCAAAGCAATGGACCAATCAGAATAAGTCTATTAAGCTTCGGTTTACAGCAGGGGTACCCAAACTTGGTCCTTAAGGGCCTCTGTCCTGCATAGTTTAGCTCCAACTTGCTTTAACACACCTGCCTGTGAATTTCTAGTATACCTAAAAAGAGCTTGATTCGCTGGATCAGGTGTGATTAATTGGCTTGGAACTAAAATATGTAGGACACTGGTGCTCCAGGACAGAGTTTGGGCACCTCTGGTTTACAGTAACAAGTCGGCATGACAGCAGTTTTATTTGACTGCAACATGGCGAAGGAGGCACATTTTTAAAACCCTCCCCGAGTGTGGTCTAACTGCTTCACATTTTTAGATGCAAACACTGATTCTGTGTGAATGCCCCCTTAGAATCCTCTTTAGCCAATCAGAATGACGCATTTAATTTGCCCATAGTATAAGGATGTGTAATTTTGTATCTCCAGATGATCCAAAAGTTTGTTCCGAGAAACTCTGTTGAAAAGTAAGGACATTGGGAATACAGCCTTGTATTTTGGGATTATAAGGATTGGGATTGCCTATCAAAAGCTTAATACCCATATTTCTTTATTTACTGCTTCGCAACACTTAGAAACAAAACCGAACATCAACTTGCGGCAGTGTTGTCCCCATCAGTAGACTGAAAGTGCCGAAAAGTCCTCATTAGCTAAAGAGGGGCAGATGACTGTATAGATTATGGCGTGATGTTTATTTATATTGTGAGCTTCATTAGCGTGGCCCTGACAGGGATCATCTTGTGCCATTGGGGATTATTTGACCTACAGGGCTACCCAGGTCACAAACAGAGCTGCCATGGCAGAATGCACTGGCATGTGACATGCCCAACCATGTGTTTGTGGGGTGGGTTTGATGTTTAGAGAGATTGCTCTAACAGAAGGCCTGGAGGCATATCAACCAGATTTAATGCAATGTTCTGAGTTCCATATGAAGTTAAGCTCTATCGACAGCATTCGTGACATAATGCTGATTATTACAGAATGGGATTTTGGACTCGCGTTTTATAAAAAAAAAAAAAAAAAACATGATTACAGTGTTGCACATACAATGAAGTATACTGAGCCTAGCTATAAACATTAACAGTTTTTTTAAAGCCATAACACCTTAAATGATGTGTTAAAGTCACATTGTTATTATTTTTTATTTTTGCACATTGTTAGTTTTTTAGTTCAATTAACCATGCAAGTTAATCCACTAAAAAAAAAAAGTTTGTTTTGGTAATCTCCAATCAAAGTCTGACTATTTGCTTCTACGTTTGGAGTGGCGGTCCTTCTCTGTTGACGTCAATTTGATGGATTCAGCCACAATATTCTTAACCACACCTCTCTTATCATTAGTTTGCTAAAGAGAGTCCTGTCCCCTACTCATTATTCCATTTCAGTTGAAAGCACGTCAACATACTGAAAAGTCTCAGCAACTTCCAGTTTACTCAGACTTTTAAAGTGACAGTTTACTCAAGAATAATATTTTACTCACTCTCAAGCTGTTCCAAACTGCATGAGTTTCCAAAATCATGGTAATCGGACAGGTGAAGGTAGCTCTTGTAGGAAAAATATACAATGAAAATCAGTGGTAACTGATTGGTTGGCAACATTTTTCAAAACTTTTTTCTGTTCTGCAGAATAAAGAGGTTGTCTTATTAGAAATTGCTTTGTCTGTTATCATCTTTACAGTATCACACTATAAGACTTCTGGCACCTAATTTTCCTAATAACCCTAATTTGGTTTTTAATACCTTAAATAGATAACACAGTGTCATTTAATATAATATTTTTAGTGGATTAACTTGCACAGCTTAATTGTTCACTTTAAAACTAACAACGTGCGCTAGTCTCAGGAGGAAACTTATGATAAAATTTCCTTCGCTGCCTTCAATGTCCAACAATATTGTGTGTTGCATTTCTGACAGTTGAGCTTAAAAACAAACATGGCATCTCGAAGTGCCTCTTGGGTATCATGTTGTGTGTAAATATACATTTTGACCAACGTTTTTAAGTTTTGATGACTTGTTTAGAGAGAAGATAGATCAAATTGTAGTAAGCAAATATTTCCTTAGTTATCACCAAAGCTTTTTCTATTTGGTTGTACATGATTAAATCGTTATGCTGTCTCAGAAGTCTGTCTGAAATCAGTTTTACAAGGTGCACAAACGCTGCCTCCAGAGTCACTGCCTGATAAGGCAGCGTGGCAACAAGTCAGCTGATTGTGCTTTCGGGCGCAGCCATAGTAAATTTTGATTTCATGTGGACTTTAACGCTGTGTAGTCAAGTGAATCAAACTATTCTTTTTACAGTACGTTTGTTACTGTCATTTTACATTTTATTTTCCACCGTGTTACAGTCATTGTAATTAGTTTTGAGGACCACAACAAATACGCATGTTTTCTGGAATCTGGTATTGAAACATGCTGTGTAAATCCATGTTACTTAAACCTCTTCCATCCCACTTAAATCCAAGGATGCTAGGGGCATGGATCAAAACATCCCACTAGCAACGCTATATACAGTACTTACTACATGCTTTCATGCACTGCTATTTTTTTTATTTTTTTAACTAAGCTTACCCTTGGCTGTAGTGTATGTCAGTGTGTCAAATACATTCAGTCCCATGCACTAGTGACCAAGTGTACTACGTAAACAATGTGTTTATCTTGCATTATGATTAAGTTGCCCGTCTCTAGGGAATGATTTATATTCTGTTGCCCGCACATTCCAATCGTTTCTCGGAATCTCATGTGGATCTGGCTTTATGGACTGTACCATCAGGTTTTTATCAGGATCATTTTTATGCAAAGTGACAACTTGCACCAAAGTGACTCTTTCTTTCTCATTTTCAATGCAGCCATCCACGAGTTCCCCGAGGATCTGTTCACCAACAAACAGCGCACGCAAGGAGCTGTACTTCTACACATATTTTTGGTAGGAGAACGTTGTGTGCGCACGTCAATCAACATCTAGCCTTGCTCACCGGTTGACCTTGTCATCTGGGATAAACTGCGTGTCTCACAATTTTATGACAATTATAAATAGTTTGTCAGCAGTTGTCCTCATTTGTGGCTGGTCATGACTTTGGCCACCCTGTTAACTGCTTAGAACAGAAGCGCATTTAGACATGTAATTAATTATTTGTTTTGTGCAAGTGCATCTCTTTAACGTTTCATTAATTGTGTTCACATTGCAGGCTTTATATATGTTTCTGGCCCTTGCTATTGTCTGCGACGACTACTTTGTGACCTCTCTTGAGAAGATTTGTGAGGTAAGAATGAATTTATAATGAGCTTCCAGATCCTAGAATCATTTCCAACTGTTTATGTAAAGCTGGAATTTCCTGCACCGTCCTGTAATGTTTAGTAATATAATAATATAGCTCAGGATGTTTGGTTTATTTTTTTATTTTTTTATTTGGACAGGCTGTGCTTTAATGGGGATTAAATTAGAGATGTGGCTTCTCAAAGAAGGTTTTAGTATCCTGACGGCCTGCTGTGCCTTAGCCATCAGAGAACTGTCTTTGTAACAGAAACGCCGTCTCCTACAATACATTTTAAGACAAATTACTGTCCGACTTTAATCTGCCTGCTGAGAGCTTTATTCTTATTATGCATAATCCTGTTATAAATGGTTATAGTTATTCAGCTGACTTATTACTTGCACATGTCAATTAGCCTGTGTTTAGTGTCAAAATATCCCCAAGAAACATGTCTGATCACTGACGTGACATTAAAACCAGCCTAATTATGCAGTGTTCCTTGAGGAATAGTTCAGTCGAATAATGAAAATAGTGTCATGTATTTTCATCTAGTCTGGAGACTTCCTATTTTGGAAGTTTTTTAATGTGTGTTTAATGCAATGACAAAATGGCTATAAATGTAATGCTTCATTAGAAGGATAGTTCACCTTAAAATGAAAATGTACTCATCTTCAGGTAATTCAAAATCATTGTTTATTTACATTTATTGAAGAAGGCTGGAATCTGGCAGTCATTGACATCCAGTTGGAGAAAAATATATATAATGGAAGTCAATAGCAACTGATTTTCAGTTTTTTTTGTTTGTTTGTATTTTTGATTGTGTTCAACAACAAAAAAAAGAAACAAAAACTGCTTTAGATCAAGTGGAGAGTATATAAGCAATGACAGAATATCTTTCTTTTCTTTATTAATAATGGGGCTGTTTTCATCACTTCAGTGATCATTAGTATAATTAGTACAGTTAAACATAAAATGAGTATAATTAAATTCCCCACAGATCTAGATATAATATTTTAAATTAGTTCTGACTTCTGCTAGGGCTGAATGATAAAATAACATAATGTAATATAACATGACATGCCATAATATAAAAATTGCATCATATTTTCCCCCAATAAATGATAACCAGAGAAGACAGTTGAAGTTAAATTGTAATATTTCACAGATTCAATTTTATGCTGCTAATTTTAATTTAATAATGGGAAAAAAAGTAATGACAAATCTAATTTTAGATCTAAGTGTTCCTTTAACAGCTGCTAGTCATTCAGCCAGCCCACTGACAGCTCTCTAGAGTCTATTTAGGCCTTTTAATTATGGCCCTCACGTTTCCTCTTTGTTCCTCCCATCCATTAGAAACTGCACCTGAGTGAAGATGTAGCAGGAGCAACCTTCATGGCAGCTGGAAGCTCCGCCCCTGAGCTGTTCACCTCTATAATCGGTGAGCAACACGTGCAGGTGCTTATATAGGCATCAGTCGTGTCAACAGATGCTGCCATTAGAAGCCTCTTGTTTTTTTTCTGCAGGTGTGTTCATTACACATGGAGATGTGGGGGTGGGCACCATAGTGGGCTCAGCTGTGTTCAACATCTTGTGCATCATCGGCGTGTGTGGGATTTTTGCGGGCCAGGTGAGTAACTCTGAGCACTTTATTACACCTTGCCTTTTACTTTTTTTTTGTAGCTTCTGCCACTCTTGACCTTTTCATGTTTTCAGCCGAGCATCACAGGAGGAGAATTGCTCACAACATTGCCTCTTTTTTTTGCTCTGATTCAGAGAGTGGATTCTTTTTTTTACTTAAAGGGATAGTTCACCCAAAAACTAAAATATGTTCATTATTTACTCACCCTCAAGCTGTTCCAAATATTTATGAGTTTCTTTATTCTGTTGAACACTAAAGAAGATAGTCTGTAGAAAGTTGTAACGATTGATTTATTGAATAGTGAAAAAAAATAAATAAATAATAGTCAAATTCAATAGGAAAAAACAAAAAGTTCGAAAGAAAGTCAAACAGGTTTTGAACAAGTAATGGGTCGATAAATTATTTTAATTTTCAGTTTGAGTAAACTAACCTTTAAATTGTTAGTTCACCCAAAACTGAAATTCACTCACAATTTATTTACTTTCAAGTGCTACCAAACCTATTTGAATTCATTTACCCTGTTGAACACAACTGAAGATTTTTATGAAAAAATAAGGCAAAGCGGTAACCATTGACATCCATAGTAAACATGTTTGAATTTCTTCAAAAAATCAGCTTCTGTTCAACAGAAAACACAAATAAGTTTGGAAAAAGTGAGAATAAGGTTTAAAAAAATGTTTATTAAAAAAATCAACTCTTTAAATCTAAGAAGGAAAAAAGCTATTCTTAAAAGTAATTTTCACCATAACGTAAATGATGTAATGTTCTACTATCACTAGTATTTTACATATTTAAAATATGCAAAAATGGTGCCGAATTACATATACTGTAAATAACTTTGTTAATGTAGTGAGGTCCAAGAAATACGGTAGCTTTTAAAAAGCACATTGGTTGGATATTTTTGTCTTTGTTGTGGCATGAGACCAGACTTTAGCATACAGTAGATTTGAAAAAAATAGAAAGAAATACTTTTTTTTTCTTTTTTTTTTTTTTGAGTTTGTGTTCAAGATCCTGTGCATCACCAGCATGTGTGGGATATTTGCGGGCTACTCTCATAGCTCTTTATTACAGCTTCTGCCACTCTTGACCTTTTCATGTTTTCAGCCGAGCATCACAGGGTGAGAAGAATTATTTTTCCAGGCTTACTTTTTTATTTCCTATCAGATTCAAAGAGTAGATTTTTTTTACTTCAAGGGATAAAATAAAACAAACATGAAACTCACCATTTACTCATCATCCGTTTGGATTTTGTTCTGCAGTTGTACACACAAGAATATATTTTGGAAATGTTGGAAAGCGATAGCCATTGACATTAATCATAGACAAAGAAAATACTATGGTAGTCAGTGGCTACCAGTTTTCAACATTTCTTCAAAATATTATCTTCTGTGTTCAACAAGTGAATGTTAAGCAAATAATGACAGTTTTAATTTTTGGGCAAAAAAATATTATAGTTAAATAACTCTGATACTTTAATGACATTCATAAAATAAATTTTACTGCTGTGATATTTTGTAGTGATATTTTTATCGTGACTTGTAGGCAGACTTCAGGGTACAGTAGACATGAGACTTTAAAATCGGAAAAAGGAAAGTAAAAAATGTTTTTGTTGACTTCTATTTACAAAGCTCTTCTATTTTCCTACTAGGTTGTTTTCCTCACAAAGTATGCTGTGTTCAGAGACTCCTCCTACTACATTATTTCTGTGGTCGCCCTCATTGTAGTAAGTGTCATGATTCTAATGAGATCTGCTAACTAAGTGGTGCAAAGGAATAGAGCCTTGAAGTGAAAATCCCATTAACTTTGTCCATAGACAAATTGATAATTAGCAGTTACATATACAGTAAATGGTTTAGAAACCTTGATTTAAAAAAAGAGAGAGAGATTCTTGTACAAGTTGGTGCTTTTAACCAAGTCAATGGAAATCACATACACATTGTGTGTGTGTGTGTGTGTGTGTGTGTGTGTGTGTATAAGACAAATACTTGACATAGCTTTTTTTGCCTTGAAAACCTCAAATTCAAGTTTGTAATAGTAAAATCTATTATTGGTCAGTTGGGGCAGGTTGGTTTAGTTCTAGTCTTTTAAAATGTAATGTAAAAAAACGTACTTGAGGGTAATTTATACATGCACCTGATCCTTATTGCCTGCTGTCACTCAATGAACATTTACACAAACTCTGTGCATCTCTTTCAGTTTATTTACGATGATGAGATTTTGTGGTAAGTGGAACCTCTGTCTGTGTTTACCTTATCCTGATTGGTTGAAGGCAGAGATCTGATTGGCTGTTTTCTCCGTTTCTGCAGGTGGGAGAGTCTGGTGCTGATTGTCATGTATCTTGGCTACATCATTGTCATGAAGTGAGTCCTCCTTCTGTTTGTGTGCTCATCCACAACATTTGAATAGTTTGTTTTAAATATGGCCAACTGTATTGTTCCAAATAAATAATTGTAATATTTTGGGAAACTTTTTAAATACCACATTTTCTCAAATGAGAATCATCCGAAATGTGCTGCAACTTGCATATCCCAAAACAACTTATATAATCACAGAAAGGTGCCTTTTAGTCTCTTTTGCTTTAAGGACACATCAAACACATTCTTTGTTGTTGTCCATGTTTTTTTGATGCTGTATCTCAGCAGTACTGCAATGCACTGATATGATTACAGATAAATATATAATAATCTCGGTAGACTGTCATAATATTGTCCTTCCTCTACAAAACATCATTCAAAGTACTCATTTCTCCTTCACTAACCATGCATATGCAAAAATGTATGTGTGAAATGTGCATACAGACGTTTTCACAAATAAATCAGGATTCATCAAAACTTTCGTACAATAATTTATCCTAAATCTAAGAAAGAAATTCAAGAACAACTTATAGATATGTTTCCTGAGAGTGATGAATGGCTGTTCAGGCCTCGATCACACTGAATGCGTTCTTTTGCGGCATCAAGTGTTTTGCGCACTGTTTATGTGACGCGTGCTTCTCCGTTTGCCTGCTTAATCTCGCGTTTTGACAGTTCATTTGAGATTCTGCAGAAAAAACGCCTGAGCATCAAGACCGTTGATACAGTGGTTGCCTAGGCTATCATCATAAAATAATAAAAAAGATATTTATTAGTTACTGCATTAAATAATGTAAATACATTTTTTAGCTAAAGAAGGTTACAATTATCAAGATGATTGCACATTCCTAAAGGGATAGTTCACCCAAAACTAAAAATTCAGTCTTGATTTACTCACCTTTCACTTGTTCCAAACTTCACTTGTTCCGTTTCTTTCTTCTGTTGATCACAAAAGAAGATATTTTGAAGAAGGCTGAAAACCTGTAACCACCATAACTATGCCGTAGCGTTTGTTTTTCCTACTCACTTGTTAGGAACAACTGAAAAGTAAATAGTGAGTAAATTTTCATTTTTGGGTAAATTATCCCTTTAAGAAACAGTGAATGAATAAATGAATGAATGAATGAAAGTAAGAAATTAATTACATTATATGAAATATGTAATTGCTTTGAAACATATAATCGGGGTGCGAATTACAGGGGGCGTTGGGGGGGACTGTAATTCCCCAACCCCCCCCCCCCCATCCCCCCCAATTAACGCTTGATCCCCCCCCTGAAGGACATCAAAACAAGATGTATGGGGGGTCAGCCCTTTAATAGTAAGAAATAGCTTTCTCTGATCTATATCCTAAATATTAATAATTAAAAATGTTTCATATAAATATACATTTGATCCCCCCTATAACAGTGTATACCATTGTGAATGCATTATAGCACCAATCAATGGTAGGAAAAATATCATTCAACAGTCTGAAACTGGCAGTTCTAGAGCACCGATAGACATCTTAAGTATTCACAAAACACATTTCTGGTAAAATATGTGTTTATATCTGCATGTAGCCTAAAAAAAAGAAACATTAGACACATAATTTGTATAGTTTGACCTACAATAACCTCTAAAATAGTCACTAAATATCCCTCATATCACTGAAAACATACATTTTATTAATAAATGAGATGTCATTTAAATACATTAATAAATTAGATTCACTGAAGCATGTATTGCCAAAATACCAAAAAAGTTGACCCCCGATCGTCAATGTATAATTCACACACTGCATATAATGTTACATATAACTAAGCAAGTTATATTTGTTAACAGTTACAAATTTTTAATAAAGCTAAAAAGACAAGTTTCACTCAAATTTAAAGAATCGTTTAATTTAATTTATGCAACGGCTGGCAACCTGTAACATTTGTCATTTTATTAGAAGGTTTTTTTTTTTTTTACAAATTTTTTTTTCTCCATCTGTATGCAGTTTTTCTCTTATGTATCTAATGTACTTATGTATCTAATGTATTTCATTTGGTATTTATGTATTTATTTTTCTTGTTTTGTTAATTGAGTTAATAAACAAGGGGTTAGGGGACGGGATTAAAAATGGTCAATATATTACTGTTTACCTCTTTCAATATTTAATTTGTTTTGTCATACAAAAGAACAATTTGAATGATGTAATTAATAATGAATTACATTTTATAGGTAACCTAGCCAACACTGCACACATTACTTGTGAAATCTAATTAATGTAACTGCACTTTTAGTGTGTTACTGATATTGTTTATCTTTTCTTTTTGTAAGGTTTAACACTAGTCTGCAGAACCTTTTTAATGGAAAGGAAGACAAGGGGGTCACCAACGGTAATGCGGTCATCAGCGAGATGGAACCTGGTAATGATTGTTTTGAGCAGTTTTGGGATGATCCATCATGGCCGTTACTCGCCCCAGGTAAGGGTAACTAGACAGGCTTCCTCATGGGCCAACGACTAACCCTCTGCCCGCTTGCAACAACAAAATTCGGATCTTGCTCTCTTCGAATTAATTCCACTCTGCTGTCTCTATTTCCACTGTTTGTAAAGCCTCCGCCAACAGCACTTACTGAAAGCGTAGCCATCTGACATCTCTTATGAGAGGCTGACACTTTTGCTTCCCTGCTGAATAACTGTGGTACGCTTTCTGTTTCAGAGCGTCGTGTCCTGTAGTGCAGCTCTAACCATGGCGGTCTCTGTCACCCCTCCTGCTGAAGCCTGTCTGTTTAGCCTTACTAAATCTACCCTGGCTCCTGTCTTATCCTGCAGTGCTCTGCGTGTGTGTGTGTGTGTGTGTGTGTGTGTGTGTGTTCATGTCTTACTTCCAGCACCAGCGATACATCCTTCCACTCGTTTACAAAATGGTATCTGTCGCTGTGCCTGTATGATAAGGTTTGTATTCGTTTTAGCTTTTGTGAGGATTTCTGCGAAGGACAAAGGCAAGTGAAATATGGAGATATAGAGGAACGTCAAATCAAAATTCAGAATTTAGTTCTGCGGGGTTTATCAGTGGATGTCAGGGGTGGGTCGTATTTATTGTGTACGATAATAATCGTAATTGTTGTTTTAATGATGTGCAAGCTGACATTGACTGGAGGGCTCAAAAGCGTTCGTAGTGTGATGGAGCCTGTTTGAATGCAGTTAGAAAGCCACTATAATTCCTGTTTTGAATGGAATAAATGGCTCGGTTAGGTTTATTTATTTAATTATCTATTTATTTTATAATATTTCCCTTGCTTTGTTTCTTTTCTTTGTCGTTTACAATAGTCAGTGATTTATTTTATTTTATTTTTTTATGAAATTTTTTTTGACCATCCAAATCCAAAATGGCTTTCTTTCTTTCTTTCTTTTTCTTTCTTTCTTTTCTTTCTTTCTTTTCTTTCTTTTTCTTTCTTTCTTTTCTTTCTTTCTTTCTTTTTCTTTCTTTCTTTTTTTCTTTCTTTCTTTCTTTTTTTCTTTCTTTCTTTCTTTCTTTCTTTTTCTTTCTTTCTTTCTTTTTCTTTCTTTCTTTTCTTTCTTTCTTTTTCTTTTTCTTTCTTTCTTTTCTTTCTTTCTATTTCTTTTTCTTTCTTTCTTTCTTTTTCTTTTTCTTTCTTTCTTTCTTTCTTTTTCTTTCTTTCTTTTTCTTTCTCTTTTTCTTTTTCTTTCTTTCTTTCTTTCTTTTTTCTTCATTTCTTTTCTTTTTCCATTCTCTTTATTTCTTTTCTTTATTTGTTTATTTATTTTCTTTCTTTTTCTTATTATTCTTTATTTCTTTCTTTATTTATTTATTTTCTTTCTTTCTTTCTTTCTTTATTTATTTTCTTTCTTTATTTATTTCTTTTCTTTATTTCTTTCTTTTCTTTATTTCTTTCTCCTTTTTTTCTTTCTTTTTTTCTTTATTACTTTTTCTTTTTTCTTTTCTTTCTTTCTTTTCTTTCTTTATTTCTTTCTCTTTCTTTATTTTTTTCTTTCTTTCTTTCTTTCTTTCTTTCTTACTTTTCTTTTTCTATTTCTTTTCTCTTTTTTTCTTTCTTTCTTTCTTCTTATTTTTCTTTCTTTTCTTTATTTCTTTCTTTCTTTTAATTCTTCATTTTTTGAGAAACCTCTAGGTCATGTGGTAAATTAATTGTTGTCTATCTATGAGTTTACATGAGGGATAAGACAAATATGTTGTTTAATTGTCATTATTGGAAAAAAGAAATCCCCAAAAGCATAGAGTTATTATTGAGAAAATAAAAATGTCAGTATTGGAATTCCCACATGCACGTTGTTCCAAAGAAAAGGTCACCAAGCCCTGTTATTTTTTAACCCCTTCCTTTTTTTTAACCTGTCACATAGAAACAACATTTCACTACTTGTATGTATACCTTGTGGTACATCCTTGAGATATTTGTATGGTTAAAACGTCCAAAAGAGGAAACATACGGTCTATACATAAGTCCTACATTATCTGCTGGAATGGTCTCTTGTTTATTAAGTTTATAATGTTTTAAATATGGCTATTTTCACACAGTAGTTAATCGATTCACTGCAGGAGACATTGCAGGAGCTGTCTGAGACACTTTTTGGTATTATGGATAGATGTGCTTTATTGGACTGTTAAAAAAAGTCATATACTAAAAAGTCATAGACTAAAAGAAAGTCATATACACTTAGGATGGCTTGAGGGTGAGTAAATCATGGGCTATTTTGATTTTTGTGTGAAATAACTCTTTAATGACATCTTTGAAAAATGAATAAATAAATAAAAAATCCCCAAGCCACAAATGCTTAACATTCAAGTTGAATTTGTTTGAGAATATTCCCTTAATCTGGCAAATGCCTTTTGGTCAGTGTGTTTGTCTCCATGTATTTGATCATATATGGCAGTAGAGCTCTTCCTGTGACGTTCAGTTGTAATCTGGTTGAGGATTTCATTTCACGTCAGTATTGTTTGTGTTAATGGGTTCTGACAGCATCCTGAGGGGCTCAGAGGTGGGCCTACAGTTTGTCCCAGCAGGAATCAGGCTTTCACTGACAGACAGGACTTTATATTGAAAATTATGACACATACTTTTTTTTCTTTTGAGTACGTGGTTATGGTCCCGCTGGTTGCTCCGCACAGTTGTTGTGTGGATTTATTTTTGATTTTCTTTTTGGTCTCTCAGGGCAGGTTTGACAGTTGTGTGTGTGGTTCATGAACAAATACCATACTTGCTGTGTGTATTGAGAATGAATACCACATATAAGAGCACTTACCAACGTTTTTTTTTTTTTCTTTGTCGGCAGTAAAGCCCAATAAAACATACACTAGGGGCTCTGTCGTGATGGTGGATGAGATGATGAATTCAAGCCCTCCGCACTATCGGTTCCCTGAAGCCGGTCTTAGGGTCATGATCACCAACCACTTTGGACCCAAGACACGTCTGCGCATGGCAAGCCGGCTTATCATCAATGAGGTAAGAAAATACACATGCAGAGTCAACATCTGTATGAAAATAAACGTCTCAGTTATGAGAATTTTTAACAAAGACATCAAACACTTTTAATTATTCAATTCACCTACAATGCATGTCTTTGGGTTGTGGGGGAAACTGGAGCACCCAGAGGGAACTCTTGCGAACACGGGGAAAACATGCAAACTCACACAGAAATGCCAACTGGCCCAGCCGGGACTTGAACCTTCTTGCTGTGAGGCGACAGTGCTAACCACTGAGCCACCGTACCACCCCTTCATAAAACCATTTATGCTTTAAATAAAACCATTTTTGCTTGATGTTTATAATAAGCATGGTTTATAGTGAGTGCAAGTAATACAATTCAGTTCAATCCAAGTTGTTATTGTTCCAAAGCAGCTTTACAAAAGGTGCATGTTATTACATTATAATTAATCAGGAAAAAGAGATGTGAGTAGGGTGGACAGTACGTCTGTTGTTGTTTTTTTGTTTTTTTTAAAGGTTATATATTATATTTCTGTTTTTAAGCTAAAACTAATCTCTTTTTCTAATACCATTAAATCTAAAGGTTTGATTTGAGGTGAGAAAAAACTAAAATACTTGTTATATAATTGTTAATACATATTTTTATTAAGAATTTGTAAACGAAGTAACAAAATGTTATAGTTTTTAAAAAGAGAAAGTTGTGCAATGAGAAAAAAATATATATTTTGGAAAATGTCTGCTCCCAATTCTTTCTGTTTTTACTACTTTGAATGATTTTCTTTCCAACCATTATCTCGTTTTTCAAATCTCACACTTAATGTCCACATTTAGAAGGAGATTGAAGATAAAATAAAATTTTAGATACAGAAGATCAATTTATATAACATGATTTTATTATATTTTACCATCAACATAGTAGAAAAAAGTAGTAGAATATTTTTTTAACCAAAATTTGGCTTTGAAACACTGTTAGCTATACTCCAAAAAAAAAAAAAAACCTAACTATATAGAACATCCACACATGTCGCTGACTGACAGACCTGACAAATGCTCTCTCTGAAGATGCACTCGTGGCTGGGATACAAATAACATTGTCAGTTTTTTCAAGGTAGGGAACTAAGAACTGTGTGAAGCTGACCATTGCAGAAGCATTGATGCATGGATCAACCACTGATAAACTGTTTTTAGAGTATTTTTCAGAAGTGTCCAGTTATTTCTTCCATCATAGGTTCACCAGAGATACCGGCAACTGCTGCTTTTCATTCGGAATTAAATGATCTGCAAGAAATGTGATTGGTTACAGCGGGAGAGCATCAGGAATGCAGAGCATTCTTGTCTGCCATTTGTGGTCTGGTACTTACTTGTACCACTGCTTGCAAAGGCAATGATCAACACTTACATATTAGTCAAACGGAGTTAAAACCTAAAGCCTAAAATGTGCTTGTGACATCTATTCTGTCTTGTTAGGGCTGCACAATACTGGAAAAGTATCCAATATTGTTGTTAAGTATTGCTGTAATATTATTTCTTATAGTATCCAAAGAAAAATGCTTTTATTAGCTATGATATTAAAATAAACAATTAAAATATATGTTATTTTATATTAATTGTAATTCAGACTTGGTGTCGAGCAAACATTTAGTCTTTACTATGAATGAGTGAATACCTCAGCATATATTTTGACTCTGATTGGCTGTTGTCTTTACAAGTATTTATTTTCAGCTCTGGGTTTACCTTTGGGCCGCTCCAGCCAATAGCAGAACAGCAATTCTTGTGGGGGTGGAGATAAAGATAGTAAGGCCCCATTTGATTGGTCAAATTTAGATAAACAACCAATGCATAAAATAAATGTCTGTTGAAATTTCTCACACGTCTGCAATGTTTATATTACATATACTATTATCGCGATAACAATAATTTTGTGATATACATTGTGCAGCCCTACTTGTTAGAAAGTCTCCAGGTTCAATTTTGACCCGTTTCAGAGAAAAAAAAACCGACTAATCCACTTACAGCATGTTTGACTGGCAGGTGTAAAAACTTCATAGGCAGTTTTTTTTTTTCTATATTTTTATGTTTGCATTAGTTACTGCATTTGCCTTTTGTAGTAACACATAACACACATGATGTCAGTTTCACAAAATATCGTTACTGTAATTTACAAAAATTCACCTTGTATCACACCAGTCTATCCCCAAAGACACTCAAATAAATAGTCAAAAAGTCCTGGGTTTCATTTGAATAGATAAAAACATTTTTTTTAATTAATTTTGTGTTTCACAGCAAAAACATAAATGGTAGTAAAACCTTTTTTTATTATTATAAGAAATAGTTCAAAAGCTTCAGTATTTATAGAACAAGATTCAAAATCCGCTCAACTCCTGATGGATAAAATAAAACCCAATCTGACGTGTTCCTCAAACATCATCTTTCACTTGGAAAAATGTCACAATTCAGACATAAAATGGTTTTCCAATGCTGATTCATGCTGAATTGAACTGCTGTGAGTCAGAGATGTGTTCAGCTTAAAATGCGTGCTCATCCATTCACAATTCTGAATGGTCTGCGCTATCCGGTTTATAATAGAGCGTATTTAACACTGGGGAACCAGGGATTGGATTATAAACCAGAGTTCAGGAGAGCTTATGGGCCAGTCTTTGTTGGTTAACTCAGCACTGTGGAGTCCTCGCGTCAGGTAGCCCAGTTCTGGGTGTGAGGCTGATTAAACTGTTTCTATAAATATCCACATGCTGGCTCTCAAAGAGTTGCGTTAGAAATTCAAACCCCTGCTACAAAGACCGCTGAGGAATTTGATAGAGACATGTCAGCTAATTAAGGATGAAAAGAGGCTGGGAATGCGGTTAAAACTGATCATGGACAACTTTAAGGAAACATTTTAAAGGATAGTTCACCCAAAAATTATGTTGTTTCTAACCAATAAACTGCGCAAAATGCTGTCCTTACGTAGAGTTTTGGTCTTGTTTCTAGTCCAGATATCTAAAAATGCTTAAATCAAGCAGCATTTTCTAAAGCAGTAAAAATATTGTCTTGTTTTGAGAAATAATATGTCAAAATGAAGTGAGCTTTTAAACATAAGCTAGTTTTCGCTTTGAAATTAGATAATTGGCAGATTATTTAGGTTGTTTTAAGGAAAAACTCACTTAGTTTTGATTTATTTGATTTATTTTTATTTTTTTTAAAACAAGAAAATATTTTTGCTTGTCTATAAAATGCTTCTTGATTTAGGACTTTTTACATATTTGGACTAGAAACAAAACAAAAATCGTGTGTTTCATAAAAATAGCATTTGTTCTCTTTCCAGAATATCTCTTTCTATTCTAATTTATTCTAATTTTCTCTCTAATATTCTAAGATCTCTCTTTCTATTTTTTGATGTTATAAAGCATGTCATACATTTTTATTTTGATATTGTCATGTTTCTTAATCGCTCTAACATTTGAGTAGCTTTAAACTGCAATGGCCATAAAATCTGTATGGATACAGGCTACATGTCCTGATATAAACAGACCTCTATTGGTTTGATATTTAGATCATCATACCCAGCGATAAAAAACAATACTCACTTTTTCTTGCTACATTTTTAAATGGATCATAATCAAACTGACATGTTTTGAGGGGTAATTCACCCAGGAATGAAGAAAAAAAAAAAAAGATTTATGTAATCTTATGTTGTTTTTAACCAGTATGCATTTAAGTAAAATAGCACTGTACTTTTTGTTCCCCTTTGTAATATATTGTGCTTTCTTAATCGCTCTAACATTTGAATAATTTTAAAGTACAATGGCCATAACAGCTGTTACAGGCTACATACTTTGATATAAAAAAGATCTCTGTTCAGTTTGACACTTAAATAGTCATACTCAACCTTATAAAACAATCACTTTTGCTCACTAAATGATGATCATAGACAACTTTAAAGTGTTAGTTCACCCAAAAATTTAAATTATGTTATTAATAACTCACCCTCATGTCTTTCCAAACCCCTAAAACCTTAGTTCTTCTTCGGAACACAAATTAAGATATTTTAGATGAAATCTTATTTGAGAGCTTATTCAAAATCCAGATAAATAGCAAAAACAGACCATCTGCCTTTAGCGGTTCATTCAGAATATTATCAAGCTGCAAAAATGTTTTCTGCACACATAAAACAAAAAATACCGACTTTATTCAACAGTTTCTTCTGTGTCAGTATAGTGTGCGCATTCACATAACCCATGGAATGCCCGTTTGTGGCTTCCAATGTTTGAAATATTTGATAGCAATGCAATTTAACAAGCGTAACGGTAAAAGTAATGTAATTGTATTTGTATGTGACTATGAACTTAAAAGACATTGGTTCTGTCTAAGATGTCACTGTTGGACAGTATATTATATGTAAGGGATGAAGTACATCCAGGTGGTTTTTCTCATAGAATAAAGTACGACATGCTTTTTAGCAGCCAGACGTGAATGGTTTTTACAAAACGTACAAATTAGACACAAAACAATTGTTCTGAGCCATAATAGTTTATGAATTTATTATTAAATGCAAAGCTGACAGAAATGCAAGCTGTTGAATGGAGCATCCACTAAACCTACGTATTATGCAAAAACAGCAGTGTGACAAGCATATAATGATGATTTGAAGTACTCTGATGAGCCTGTGTTATTAGTTTCAGTGGTTGATATCTGGGAATAACCATACCTTGGAATGTTGTGACTGACCAATCAGAATCAAGACAACGGTGTGATTAAAATAGAGTTCTGTTCAGTTTCTACTACTACTGCTTCATAGGAAAAGAACTTAATGTGCACATACATAATAAACTATATAAGCTTATAGACTATAAGCTTAAAGTGACTAAATAGACTAAATAAGCTTAAAGTGAAACTGTGAACAGATTTGCCACATCCTTTATTGAACTTCGTGTCACACTTGTAGGCTGCACAGCGGGTCATTTTTTAAAGTGGATCGTCCAATAGATCGCCCTGTAGAGCAGATGTTGGAGTCCTCTGTCGCTCGGGAATAGTAAGATGGTGGATCGAACACTTCCAGTGGCTTCACTGTCTCTCGACAGTTAAGCAATCTTTGATCCAGAAATTGCTGATCAATATGTAATGACTGGATTACTTATTTTTAACCTGGCTGCATCTTTAAGGACACATTTTAAGGTGAAGCTTATTGTTAGGTGAATATGTTGATGTTCTGATTTTGTTTCTAACCCATATTCATTTCAGAAAACTAGCATCACACTGGTTGGGAGCAACAGTTTTTTTTTTTTACAGTGTCTTATGTATAAAGTGAATAAGAGTGGATTGTGTATCTGTTTATGCAGCAGCAGCGGCTGGTGAAGTCAGCCAATGGCGTGGACTCTGTGCTGGTCTCTGATCAGAAAGCTGACACCATGGAAAATGGCAATGTGGCAGAGGACAAACTCTCAGAGGAGCAGGAAAATGAGATATCTCCTTTCATATTGCCTGGTGAGGCGCTTTGACACATTAACACACCGGCACTTTAACTGACTGTGATTGCATCTGAAATCACACACGCCTATTCATATAGTTCTAATGCTGTGACATAATCAGCAAGGTTAATGCGGAGAGAAAAAAATTAAAAATAAAACAAAACAAATAAATAATAGAAAATGCTGTATGTAAAAAAATAAATAAATAAATTAAAAAAAAGGATTCCAGGATTGGGGAAAGTCATGGAATTTAATATGAACAGGCATTTGTTTTATTCATTCATTCATTTTCTTTTCGGCTTAGTCCCTTTATTAATCTGGGGTCGCCACAGCGGAATGACCCGCCAACTTATCCAGCATATGTTTTACGCAGCGGATGCCCTTCCAGCTGCAACCCATCAGTGGGAAACACCCATACACACGCATACACTATGGACAATTTAGCTTACCCAATTCACCTATACCGCATGTCTTTGGACTTGTGGGGGAAACCGGAGCACCCGGAGGAAACCCACGCAACTCGGGCAGAACGTACAAACTCCACACAGAAATGGCAACTGACCCAGCCGGGGCTCAAACCAGCGACCTTCTTGCTGTAAGGCGATTGTGCTACCCACTGCGCCACCGTGCTGCCCGCATTTGTTTTAAACATTAACATAGGTCGATATCATTTTTGTTCTTAAGAAAATATTAAGCCGTAAAAAAAATAAAATCTTCAATGGACCTTAAACTCAATCTTTGGAAAAAATTTCTCAAAATAAATTTAAATAAATTTTGTTTAGTTTATGTATATTACCTGCAAATGTCTAGGGTCAGCAATAAAACAATATAATAACAAAATACTGTGTGTGTGTTTTTTGTTTATTCAGAAAAATCTAACCATTCCTACAAAAATATTAATCAGATCAGAGATTTTTCTTCAGAAGCAGGATTTTCAGCATATTTGAATGGGTTCTCTTCTGACCCCTAAATTAAAGCCTGCAAATTTCTGTATTGTCATTTGAGGAATAAATTACTTGGTGTTTTCAAATACAGATATATTTATTTAATTTAAATTATGTAATATTTAACAATTACTGTTATTTTGTAATTGATAAAATAAATGTAATTTAAATAAATGTAGGCTTGGTGAGTATAAGAGACTTTCAAAGGCTTTTATTCTATTCATTTTTTACTTAAAAAAAACTTAAAGCATGTTTTTTTTAGTTTTTTGTTTTTTAAAGAACCAATAATTAATTATTATTAATTATTATAATAACATTGATACATGTAGTTAATGTTGTTGTTTGATTACCATTAGCACAGACAGTAGTGACAGTAAACATGCTATCTATCAGTTAGAGTTGACCTACAGTAATGCGAAGATTGAATGTTACCAATAGTGTTCACCATACCTGCCAACACTCCCGTTTTTTCCCAGGAGTCTCCCGTATTCCAGACCCATCTCCCGCCACCCTCCCATTTTGTTATTTCTCCCGGAAAACTCCCGTAATTTCACCCCGTCCCTGGTCCTCAGATTTTTGACACCCCTGGGTCGCCAACTTTAGTTTAGTATCTGATCACAGCGGTAGTACATACATAGTACACAACATAGTATAGTTACTAACACCACAGTACAGTACAAATCTCAACTGTGTTATTTAGACAAACACACCCCGCCAATAATCCCATCCCCCCCCCCCCCCCCCCCCCCCCAAAAAACCCCATCCCCCCCCCACACACACACACACACACACACACACACAGAATTGTGTACAAGCTCAGAAATCCACCTTCATTCTGTTTTTGGAGTGTATGTGTATGTGTGCTCAATGCTTTTGTGCTAACGTACCAGTGTTGGGTTGTGAATTGTATAGAGTATAGACATTTCTCGAGTGTTTTCTTGTTGTGAGCAGGGATGTAATCTGCTGGCCACTCAGTGAACTCCTAAGACACCATAAATAAAAGGATTGAACACTCCAATAAATGACATGAACAGTTTTTTGTGTGTGTCTGTGACTACAGGGGGCGCTATGGAAAAAGTGAAGTTTTTCATCTCCTGGCCCATTTCGCTGTTGCTGTACTTTACCATTCCCAATTGTTCCAAGAAGCGGTGGGAGTGTTGCTTCATGCTGTCCTTCTTCCTCTCCACGCTCTGGATAGCTGCCTTCTCGTACGTCTTGGTGTGGATGGTGAGTTTTTTTAAATTAATAATTTCATTTTAATATTTAAACTTACTTGTTAATATTACATTTTAAGGCATTGTACATAAAATCTTACTGTTTACATTTAAAATGCACTCTGCTGTTGCTGAGAGTGGGGTTCAGATGAATATGTAAATATCTAATGGTGCCTTTGCATGACTTTTTTTTAATGCACATGCATATTACATGTTTAGACTATAAGCATACATTGACAGCCAAAACAGTTGCAGACCACAGAACTGTATGTGTGCAGACTAGGGATGTAACTGTACACATATTCATACTGAACTGTTTGATAACGTTACAAGGCTTTCAAGTCAAATTGAGCTTTATTGTCATTCCGCTACATGTGTGGACATAAGTGGAACGAAATGTCGTGTCTCGCAGGACCACGGTGCTACATGTATAAACACAACACTGGATGTAAGAGCCATTTTTTTAAACCTATACATACTAACACTTTGCTGGAGCGGTAAAAAACCTATACATATACTATAAATAGTACTGTACACATAACCTAAGACAGACTATACAAGTACTTTATGTGAAACAGAAACAATATTGTGCAAAAGAGGTATTTAAGGTTGAAAAAGTAAGTAGTGCAACATGATTTTTGATATATTCACAAGTGAACATTGTTTACCTTATTGAGTCCTTGTAAGATGGAGTTTAGGAAAAAAAGTGTCTGGTGCATATGGAAAATTTTCTGGTTTTTACCCATAACAGACCAAAACAATTTGCCGCAGTTATTTGGAGAATACATATTTGTAATATAAAAGAGCATAAATGTGTGAAATGTAATGTTCTCAGTGATACTGCTCTCAATGAGGCAGTCAAAACGATGTACTGTAACTGACCCTTCCACCCTCAAAGAATAACACACTGCTGCAGTCAAGCATACACTGGATGAGCTCATTGCAAAATGGCTAGTAAAATTAATGCAATTACCAGAGTATAAGAACATGCAAGAACATATAAGAACAAGGACACGTGTCCACTGAAGCGTTTTTGCGCAGCTGAAAACAGCACTTTTCTAAAAAAAACAAAAACACTCATCTACAGTATGAGCACCTGGTAGCACTTCTGGATATTTTTATAACTGCACTACAAAAAATGCTTTTCTTACTTAGTTTTTGTCTTGTTTCTAGTCCAAATATCTAAAAATTCTTAAATCAAGAAGCATTTTCTTGCCAAGTAAAAAAATATATTGTTCTGTTTTCAGAAATAAGTCAAAATTAAGCAGTTTTTTTCTTAAAACAAGCTATATTATCTGCCAGTGGGGTAAGTAAAATCTTGTTTTAGGCTTGAAATAAATAAGATTATTTGTCTGAACATGATTCAGTGGCCCAATACACACAGCAAATACTGACTTTCTTCTCATCCATTGTTTAGAAGTTAAAACAGCAAGAAGTTACACTTTTATGATGAGTTTAATGATTAAGTATATTTGATACTATAGATGATAAACTGTAAATCTGACTGTGTAATTTGATTTAATCAAAGAGGCTCTCAACAAAAACGTTGGTGAAGGTCTTATTTAAAGGGATAGTTCACTCAAAAATTAATAATTACTCATGTTTTACTCACCCTAAAGTGCATCCAAACTAGGGCTGCACAATATATCGTTTCAGCATCGATATCGCAATGTGAGCATTTGTAGTAGACGCATTGCAGGATCTGAATTGTGGAGTCAGGATTATAGTCGAGTAAATGCTATAGAGCCACAGTTGAAAAAAAACGTGATTTATTGTTACACTTTGCAGTAACTCCAAATATTTAACAAAAAAATTTATCATTTGCATATATTTTAAGGTCTGTGACCTTAGCATTCCAAGCCAGTTTTAAGCAATCGGGCACAACAATTTATAATGTTTGTAATTTAAAGAAAGACTAATGAAGTCTATAAAGTGTTATTTTACATTCGATAATTCCATTTATTTACCTTCATATTTCTAGACTCCTAGAAAACTATTAAGCACTGTTTATTTGATTTGTTTCTTTGCTACTGTATTTATCAATGCTTGTGTTTGGTTTATTATATTTTATCCAGATGTACCGGCCTACAAAATTATCCCAATCAATCTAAAATTACAAATTCTTGCCATTGAAATCATCTGGTGAAATTATACTCAATATCAATGTGTATCACAGAAAAATAAAATATTGTAATGTCTGTTTTTTTCCAATATCATGCAGCCCTAATCCAAATCTTTGAGTTTTTTGTCTATTGAACACAAAAGAAGATATTTTGAAGTATGTTTGAAATTGGTAAGTACTGACTTTCATAGTGTAGTGGTCAATATGACTTTTTTTGTGTTCAACAGGTTTGTCACAGGTTGTGGAAAAAATTGACAGAATTTTCAATTTTGAGTAAATTATCTTTACGTTTTGTTGCTGCACTCTCATTAACAATAAAATGTAATTGATACATAAAACTTCATGCACAGTATAATGCATAAATATGCATTAGGACTGACTGTACCTGTAATATATGTATTCTTAGACCTCCAGCACCTCCTTGCAGCCCCTAGAGGTCCTTAGATGCCAGTTAGAGATCATGCTGCTTGCTGGCATGTTACGTCACTTAAACCCATTCATTCATGTGGGTTGCTTGTGCAGGTCACTATTGTTGGATACACACTTGGAATCCCAGATGTCATTATGGGCATAACTTTCCTGGCTGCCGGGACCAGTGTTCCCGACTGCATAGCAAGTCTTATTGTGGCACGTCAGGGTAAGTTTTATCTTGTTGCCGTTTCTACCTTTGCTCATCTTTCATTCACGTTAAGTTAACGTTCCAGCTCTGTGTCTGTGCGCTCAGGCCTGGGGGACATGGCTGTCTCCAATACGATTGGCAGTAACGTCTTTGATATCCTGGTTGGACTGGGCGTTCCCTGGGGCATCCAGACAATGGCTGTCAACTACGGCTCTGTGGTATCCGTCTTTTTCACTCCTCAAACAGACACATTGACACTCCCGCAAAGGATGTAAAAATGTTTTCTTTTTCTCTCCTGTTTAGGTTAAAATCAACAGTAGAGGATTGGTATACTCTGTCGTTCTGCTGCTAGGTTCAGTGGCTTTAACCGTGAGTAAATTGTCACATATGTATATGTGGGCACTAATGATACCAAAAAAATTCTATATAGGTTCAAGTGTTATTTTAAGCAGAAATGGAAATGTCAATTTTTTGTTTATTAATTTTAACCATCAATATTCTTTCAAGATCCATCTTTTAGTCTATAATATTTCAGTTCAGTTTGTGAATAAAATGTTGCTATATGTTTACTAGTGCCATGACTGTTCAATAATCACAGGAAGTTTTTGTTTTGTTTATTTGCATAAGAAAAAACTAAATTAAGTGCTGTTTGAATGCTTTTTGGTGTGGTATTACAGATCGTTGAAAACGGGTATTAAACCAAAATTTCATTAAATCAGCATTCAAATCCCACATTGCTGCTTTTCCAAACAGATCAGCTGCCATGTAAATGTAGAATATAAAACGAACAATTATTTTAAACACACTTTATTGTTTTTTTTATGTATTAAAGATATCTAAAGTGAATTAAAGTACAGGCATAAAGTTTGTTTAGGTATAAACAATTACTTCATTGTAGGAATCAAAATGAAAGTTTGTTGACACTTGTGTATTGTAAGACATATCCACTGGCGCCACAACTACTGACTGTTTTGAAAAAAAGTATTTTCTAATGAATCATTCTTTCAAGAGGTTCAATTAAAAGCTGATTAATCCACTATCAAATAGTTATGAAAGGGACTATATGAATGACATTCACCTGCAATGAACAGTGTCAAAACCTTATGTAAATTACAGTACAAGTTTTATGTTTTTGTGAAACGTGGGAGAATAATGATCTGCAATAATAATAGCCATGATCTTTAAAATAAATGTGAAGGTCAGTTTATCAAGAAGTGGAACTGTAGTACAACTCCTAGAAAGTGTACTAAAAAAATAATTTTAGATTTTAAAAATATATTTGTAGCTGCAGCATTTGGATAATTTGATAGAGGATTAATACTTTTTTGTGAAACTCTCAACTAAATGTAACTAGAATGTCACCTGTTTTGCCTGAAGCTCATAATTAGTACTAATTTTCCCACGAGAGGTCATATAAAAAATAATATAAATAAAAAAACAATATATTTGGTCAGTTGCCTCTCTATTAAAAAGATTGTAGTAATGCTTTGACAATTACAAACACACCAGTGTGATCAGTCTATGCTGGTCCCCACAGTGTATGATAACATTGTTGTAATTAGAATATTCAGTACATCATGTGATCAGCTGCTAAATTCAAATCTGCTTTCCCGCAATGGCTGGCAGTGAGCCAGAGAAAGACAAAGTTTTCACTATTTTCAAACAAGTAATGTTTATTTTAGGTTTAAGGCATTTTTAATGCACATACATACTAGCAAAACATAACATTTATGGATTGTAAAATACACTTTGATGCATATAGTGATGGCAATAATAACAATAAGTATTAAACATAATCAGACGATAATAAATGCCTTCACCAGATCATAAACACTGTTTAGGTAACTAGAATATTTACTCTATTCTTCTCGCAGTTAAACAGCCACTCACTTTCATGTGTTTCGGGAGAAGTTGATGATTTAACATGTTGTAAATCCAGCAGTTAGTCAGATAGATCAAATAATATGATTATTATTATGCTAAATGATCTACACGCCAATTTAAATGACGCAATACATGTTCTTGCACATATTTGAGAATCGTAATGTCAGATATTTCACAATAAGGACATTTGTCAATATTTGCAGAAAATAGAAAAAGTAAACACAAAAGTTATATATGCATGAATCATCATGGTAAACTTGAGGTGTCATTATGGAAACTTTAAAGTGATGCATTCAAAATTACTGTCAAATTAAAAAAAAATCATGCAGGGGTGTCAGAGGGAGTATTAAAAACTTGCATGTGAAAGGGAACATAAGTTCAATAGTATTTTGAAATGAAGATTGCAATAAACTGTAAAATATATATTTTTTCCATTACCTACTTTACGCTACAGAGAACAATTTTCTGCTCCAGCACAACAGTATTTAGAAGTCCATAGAGTGAGCATACAATCAACTTAAATTGGTTTCTCTGCCTTCAGGTGTTGGGAATCCACGTGAACAGATGGAGGTTGGACTTAAGGCTGGGCATCTACGGGCTGGTTCTATATGCAGTCTTCCTCACCTTTTCCATCATGATCGAATACAACGTCTTTACCTTTGTCAACCTGCCCATGTGCATAGAGGCAGAGTAGGCCAGAAGGTCTCCATGGGCTTTGAACCAAAATACCTCCAACAACCAAAATCACCAATGAATCTGCTGTTTCTCCTGTTCAATCTGCTCTACTGTTACAAGAAAACCACTGTTCCTCGCTGCACATTCACACCACTGTGGCTCAGATGAAAGAACTACATCTTCCAAAAAATAAAAAACAAATCACTGACTCTCTCTTCTCCACCAATTTCCAGGAACCGAAATTCTCCTTGGCAGCTCTCTTTGTAACTGGAAGTCCTTCCATTTCTGAACCTCAAACAATCGCAACACAGCCCCGTTAAAAAAAAAAAAAAAGTCTTTACCGGATCGTTCAGAGCAGGAGGATTCAAACGGTCACACTTTCATCACACAGCACTGACAAAGAATGCTGCTCATTCCTGTATGCATTAGCAATCTACATTTTTCTAATTTCTGTCTTCCCTTGAGATACTGTCTGACATGAACGTGAACATAATGCACTTTATATGTGGCATAAAACATCTTTATCCTATTAATTTATTTCCAGTATGGAAAATTGAAAAATACATCCTTGATGTGGGCGCAATAAATATGATGTCCATACTGCCCTCGAGCAAGAAACTGATTCTCACAGCTCGTTGCGCACAGGAAAACTGTTGAAAATCACACACGTACCAGATGTGAAGGGTTTTCTGTATGGACCGTGTGGCGGGGGGTGCGAGAGACTGTATGGGATTCTTTATGAGCTGGATGATGTATTTCCAGCTGAGAGCCTCCAGCAGGGTTCCCATTGGAGGAGAGGTCAGCGAGGAGGACCAGAAGCTCTGCAATTAGACACGTTTTGGTTTTCCCGTTTCTCATTCCAGACCTGCATTAACCAGTGAATGGAACCAATCATAAAGCACACATCAAAAGCTGCTCCTCACCTCTCATTCAGACCAGAGCAGAAGACCCTCAGGACCGCTCGTTGCTTGTTTGGCGGTGTGGAAGATGCTGATGATAACTGCTTTACAATTTCGTACACGTACTGATGATATCCTGGATTTTTTGCAAACATGCTACAAATTGATGACGCGTTTGTTGTTTATATGTAGATATCTGACATCACTGATCCTGTTTGAACCAGTGCTTCCTTACAGTAGACGGGAGGAAGGGTGGATTTACATCCGTGACCTAAAGAGGCCACCTTTTCTTTATTTCCGATGCACCCTCGCCTCCCTCTCTGGATCTTTATTACCGTTTGTCTGTAATGCATGATTTGACACAGAGAAGCCATTTCTAAAGCAGGGCAAAAGCTTTGTGAGCTCACAGTCAGCGTCTCTATAAGGATGAAGCCCATGATGATGTGCCTAGGTCATATTTCACACTCAAATCAAAATAACATTAATTTTATCGCACAGGGGCTTCAGAGTAGTATTTGGGCCAATATGAATTATTATATATATAACAATTTTTATTGAATAGGGTATATTTTCATGACAATTCTGCACATTTTCAATCCAAATTCTCAATAATCCGATGTATCATCCAGATTTAATGTCAGTGTTTGTTTATATATAAATAAGTTTAAAAAAGATTATATCAATATATTATATAATTATATATAAAAATTTTAATCAGTTCTAAGTGTTAGTATGTTTCATATTTAATTAATTTTTTTGTATATACTTTAAAATAAATGATAATTATAATAAATTATATTTATTTAAAATGCTTTTTGTAACCTTTTTTGCTTACAGAAAAAAACTAATCCTTATAGCAGTAATCCAAAAATTTTATTTTTGTACTTTTTATTTTATTTTATTATTTTTTTTTTTTTTTACAGCAATGAAAATATTATTGACATTTGAGGTGGAAAATGTGCTTAATTTCATTACCATAATGAGATATATGTATACATTTGTATGTTTTGTACTACTTTTTGTTTGCAGCAACAAAATATTATTGAGAATTGAGGTGGAAATGTGCTTAATTTCATTACCATAATGAAATGTATAATATATATGCTTCACATGGTAATGAAATTCAGTTCTTTACATCTGTTTTGCTATTACGGTAATGACTTGGATTTTAAAAACAAAATTTTTGCATTACGTTAATGACATTATTTCTTTATTTCTGTTTTTTTTTTATGCATTAATATAAGTTGTGCATTTCCCCTTTGCAGCAATGATGGTAATGGCTTGATATATACTGTATTCTTTAAAAGAATATTAATAATAAATTTAGTTTTCACATTTTTGGAGTGAAATGTGACCAAAACACATTGTTGACAGCTTTCCTGAGATTGACCCATAAATGGCAGCTATTAGACCCAATTCAACTGAATCAGCTGCTAATGGGCTCAGAAGATCTGAACTCGAGCTTGGAGGAACGTGTCTTTTGTGTCTTTCGTCAGTTGTAGAACCTGTCGTTGTTTAAGTGCTAGGAGGTGCTGTCGCTGTTGTCTGTGCAGAAAGACAGGTGTTGCAGTATTTGATGTACACATTATATATGATATATGCAATCTCAGTCGGTGAGGGCTGAGTTACGGGGATTATATATATTTTCATAGATGAGCCATGTTTGTGAAAGCTGCTGAAATTGCCCACCGCTGTTACACGTGCATGCAGATTCTGTCATCTAATCTCACGTCATCACAGAATTACAGTACCATTCTGTACAATGTTGACTTTAGTTTATAGTGGCTATACGTACTGTGTGGAATGACAGTGGTGTCGTGATAATTCTCTTTTTTTTTTATTTCGTCTTTGTTCTGTGGTGTCTCTCAGTGGTAATCTGTACGATACATTATTCAGCAGAAATAGATACACCAATGCATACTGTTGAAGGAGCATCTCCATGTTATATAGTCTTTTTTTCAGCGTTAAATGAATTCTTTGGTGCCAGTAATGCAGTACTTAATACGTTTTTTTCAGTTCTGTATGTTAGTTTCCTTCCTATGGCAAGCAGTTTTAAAGAAACACCACTTTTTTGGGGTCATAGGCTCAAAATAGGCTCCACTAGAGTTCCACACAATTTTTTTAATTCATTCAACTGATCTTTGGGTCTGGCAGGAGCACTTTTAGCTTAGCTTAGCATAAATCATTGAATCTGATTAGACCATTAGCATCTCACTCAAAAAATGTAAAAATTTCCTATTTAAAGCTTGACTTTTCTGTAGTTAGATTGTGTACTAAGGCCGACGGAAAATTAAAAGTTGCTATTTTCTAGGCCATTATGGCTAGGAACTATACTGTCATTCATAATAATCGCAATAATCAAGGAACTTTGCTGTCGTACCATGGCTGCAGCAGGCACAATGATATTACACAGTGCTGTTACCTAGCTGGAGACTATTTTTAAACTCTGTGTAATAACAATGTGCCTGCTGCAAACATGTAACTACAGAAGAGTTCAGATTTAAGTAAGACAATTATCAAAACAATTCTTTTTGAGCGAGATGCTAATGGTCTAATATAATTCAATGATTTATGCTAAGCTAAGCTAAAAGTGCTCCCACCAGACCCGGATATCGGCTGAATAGATTAAAACATGGTAAAAAATCAACTGTTTAATTCTAGGGGAGTTTTAAAATGAGACTGTTTCCCCAAAAAAATTGAGTGTTCCTTTGACATTTAATCTATAAACACTACTAGTATTTATTTTGTTGCTAGTACCTATTTTATACAATAGTATCTTGTTTATTTAGTATTAGTATTTATTTATTTGCAATTAATTCTTTGGATTAGTGCATTTTTAAATGATATTTATAATAAATACTAGTTTTTATTTATTAGATACTAGCATTTAATCATTGGATATTTGTTCTTATTTAATTATATACTAGCATGTACACATTAGGCACTTACACTTATTAAATTATTTCTATATGTTTTCATTATTGACACTAGTACCTGTTTAATAAATATTAGTAGTTATTTATTAGGCACTGGTACTTATTTATCAGACATTATCGTCTTATCTAATTGTTACTGGTAACTATTTTTATTTTACTAGTCACAGCAGCTTATTTTTACTTGACTACACTCCAAAAATGCTGGGTTGTACCCAACGTTGGGTCAAATGTGAACAAACCCAACTGTTTGGATTACTAATGAAATAACTACTAGATTCTCTTTATTAGGTACAAGTATGTAATAAATAAGTTATAGTATCTTTTTAAAGGTACTAATAACTACAGAATAAGCACTCAAAGGGATAGTTCGCCCAAAAACGAACTGCCCATTCTTCACTTGTTTCTTTCTTCTGCTGAACACAAAAGAATATATTTTGTAAAAAATGTAGGTTTCTTGGACCCATTGACTTTGAATTCGTCTTGAATTATACTTCGCCTATTATGGAAGTGCTTCAAAATATCTCCTTTTATGTTCAACATAAGAAAGAAACTCATAAAGGTTTAAAAACCACTTGAAGGAGTGTATTTGATAAGGCACTTTTCATTTTTGGGTGAACTACCCCTTTAAATAAAAAACTAGTATCTTATATATATATATATATATATATAAGAACTATTAGCATGAAAATAGATACTACGGTTTATAGAGTCTTATGTAAAGACGGCTTGCCATATCCTTCCTGATTGTTTTGACATCTCTTTTGCCAGTGCAATATAGACAGTGCATTCATCTACTGGATTTAATAACTCTACAAGCTATTTGTTAGCACAATCTCCTTTACTACTGACTTTGTTGCGAATAACCCGTGCCATGCTTGATGTAATATTTGAACTGAGATAAGTATTTTTTGACTTTAATTGTATTTTATAAACTTCGGACCTCCGGGGTGATTTGATTCATTATTTCATCTGGTCGCTTCAGACTGGATGTCTTTGTTGCCAGTTGTACAGCACTCTCACATGAATAGTCTTTATGCACTGTCCACTGTAAGCCTCTTCAGAGGGCAAACTCTTAAAGCAACGCATGGATATGCACAAGAGTATGAGAACCACTCATGCGGACTCTTGATTGAACAAACACACACACAAGCGCAAACAGACATGCGCAACTGCTTCACGAGTGACCTGCTGCACTGTGAGTGGATCGGCATATAAGAAACCTTTCGTAAGGTCTACAGATGTAATGATTTTTCAGCATAAGACGCTGGTGTGTAACTTGAATGTATTGTCTTGCAAGCAATGGATGTATCCAACCAATGCATTTTACTGTAAAGCAATAATCTAAAAAAAAGAAGAAGAATATAAACGACGATATATGAATCATACGAGTATTGTATGGAAGAAAACGATTAAATTATACCGTTCATAAATGTTTCTTGGGTGTCTGTCTTGCTTTTGGTCATCGAGTGAGTGTCTGGCGCCCTCGCATGTGTAAAAACGGAGAGTGCAGTTTTGGCCATTTTGTGTTTTCTTCTTAGATGGAAACACTGCTGACCTTCTGAATCTCTTCCATAGACTGTGGAGAAATGGGTGAGTCTTTGTAGCTCATTTCAAACTCCGCTGCTGTTTCGTATTTGGCAGAGTGCAGGTCGCGTGATGTATGTTTGTTCGGTAGTGACGATACCGGAAGTATCGAAGTGCTTCAGGAAAGCGTTTGTTTCGGTTGGGGGTCACTGCCATTACACGCTTTTATTATTGCAGTCTTGCTTTAACGGTTACCAGTGGCGTGCCAGGTGTAGCCTTAGCAAGGTCGCTGGTGACGTACGACGTATATGTGGGCAGTCGATTGTCAATGTCATTAAACGTGACCTATATCTTAGACTTTTCCCTGATTCCTGTATAGTTATTACGCTGTTTAGCTGCTTATATTGAGCGAAACATACATATCCTATATTAGAATTAATTTGTGCCTTTAAAGAGGTAAAAAGTTAAAGTTTACAAGTTAAGCAATACATAAAAATAACAAACAATTGCTTTAACCAGTAAAAATAAATGTAAAAATCTATTATATAATTAATTTATAACATTTAAGTGTGTAATAACTAAAAAAAACAGACAGTTTGGACTTACTTGAGAATGCTCAACTGTGTGAAAACAATATATATATATATATATTTTTTTTTTTATTTTTTATTTTTTTTTTTTCAGATTGCCTTCGTAATATAAGCTAGTTACGTTTATGCGTTTTTCGAGTCAGGACTAGACTTTCAAGGTAGACTTGAAAAACGCATGAACTAGGCTGTTAACCTGTGAAACTCTCCGATACTTCCGTTATCGTTACTACCGAACTATTTATTTATGTTATATTTACGTTTGTGTGTATATGTATGTGTGTATGTGTCAGGATCAATTACATTTTTACATACACAGAGGCCACATACTTAATATATATATATATATATTAGTGGGTAGCGCAGTCGCCTCACAGCAAGAAGGTTGCTGGTTCGAGCCCCGGCTGGGTCAGTTGGTATTTCTGTGTGGAGTTTGCATGTTCTCCCCGTGTTTGCGTGGGTTTCCTCCGGGTGCTCCGGTTTCCCCCACAAGTCCAAAGACATGCGGTACAGGTGAATTGGGTAGGCTAATTTGTCCGTAGTGTATGTATGTGTTTGAATGAGAGTGTATGGATGTTTCCCAGTGATGGGTTGCTGCTGGAAGGGCATCCGCTGCTTAAAACATTGCGACCCCAGATTAATAAAGGGCCGGAAAGAAAATGAATGAACAAAATTATGTGACAAAAATATATATTTTAATCATTTTAATTGAACAATATAATTATAGTTTAAAGTATACATAAATTCATATTTTATATATTTGAATTGCATTAATATATTTCTTTTGATCATTTGTTTGTTAGCATGAATGCAAAATTTGCATTATACAATTAACATTACATTAGTTTACCACTAACCTGTGGAAAGGCTGTCATCAAAATCAGTGAGCTCCTTTTTTCTAGGGTTGGGGTTTGTGACTACGTTTACATGGACATCAGTAATCTAATGATTTGGGCTTATCTAAATAAGACAATAATATGAATAAGGTGTTTAAATGAGTTACTTTTTGAATGTTCCTTTCATGATCCCGTTTTACATGTTATAGCGCAAAGATCCACCCCCCATGTGACAAACTAGGTATTTGATGCGAGCATTAAGTAAGGACTGGTGGAAGAGTGTTGTTTAATGGAATCTGATAACCCCGAATGGAAAGATAAAACCTCCGCATTTGTCCGCGATGTGGGTGTCTGTGGTCCTTTAAGGTAATCAAAAATCGCTGTTTACATAATAGACTCTTAATCAGAGTATTGTCTTAGTCATATTAAAATGAGTATTGGTGTCCATGTAAATGTACTAAGTGAAAGTGCCAGATGAAGTCGCAAGCTGATTCGGGCCGGTGCATAACGGTTATATTGGGTTTCGGTACCCAACCCTATTCATAACACATTTAAAAAGAAATAAATGGTATGCTTATTTGGGCACGTTCTTATTAAAATATATAATAGAATATGTGATCAAATTAAATTTGATTTTAATAAGTCATTCAAAACTTCTTGCTGATAAATGGAAGGATAGTGGGTTTGAAGGATAGTGGGTTTAAAATGGCAATGAATTAGTATTTTCTGTTGCACTGAGATACTTAAATGGATGCCTTTAATGTCATCAAAAAAGTATTTATTTAGTATAATATAAACTGCTGTTACACTGAATGACATTTTAGTAAATGTATTTTGTAAATCATGGTGAAGCTGCATGAATCATGGTAAAAGTTAAAACAGAAAAACAACTTATTGCTGGAATAACAAATAAGTTAGTACATTAAAGCTCTTTTACTCGGTTTACTTTGATGCTTAAAAAACCCTTTTCATCACATGGCTTTTAAATGAGTCCAAGCATTACCTTTTTTAGCATACCAGTAACTTGTGTCTATATGTTTCTTGCAGTGCTGTTGAAATGTGCGCGTGTGACAAATTTTCTCCGGCGTGCTGTTGTATGGAAAGGACTGAAATCCAGTACTCGAGCAAGAATGAAACCAGGTATGATTTACAGACAGTTGTGTATTAATTATACCCTGCACCATCATGCATTAACGTTTACAACCGTGGGTTTACAGCAGCTTAAAAACCATTAACCAGCTGGACTTTAAAACGTCTGGCTGTCAAAAAGCATATAGGAATTATCATGTGGCAGTCAGAGGGTTTATCTCCGTCTGCTCTGCGGAGTATTATACGGAAACAGAGTCAGGATATTAAGAACACCTCCGGTATCGCAGCAGGTATGAAGGGTCAAATTATGATTCATTGTCATGGCATGTTCGGTAAAATACACCTTAATTCTTGTGTCTGTATTGTGGCTTTATCATTGTGTTAGCCAAGCACATAACAGCTGGGCAAAAATATATATGTGATTTATAATGAATGAATCATTTATTTACTCACATTTCTAGTCAAGTGTAATAATTAGGATTGATTATTTCTGACCCTGGACCTTGGGGTCTTCCGTTGCACGGGTAAATGTTTAGGAATAGCCAATAATACATTATATAGAATCAAAGTGACAGATTTTTATTTGATGCCAATAATCATTAGAATATTAATTAAAGTTCATGTTCCTTAAGGATATTTTGTAAATGTCCTACCATAAATATATCATACCTCATTTTTTGGTTATTAACAGACGTTGAACTTAATTTGGACAACTTTAAAGGCAGTTTTCTAAATTTCTTTTTTTTTTTCTTTTTTTTTTTAGGATTTGAATATATTTTATTATTATTAACAAAGCATACAGGCTGAAATAACAATATAATGACATATCAATTCAACTACCCCCTCCCCCTTCTCTGCGGTCTTTTTAAACTGGGGTATCCAATGAATAGAAGAACAGAAAAGCAAGAAAAAAATCAACAAAAGTACAGTATCAGGAATGAGAGATCAATAGAATACAATTATACAAAATAAGTCACACATTCTGGGCCCTGATCATTGCTTTGTGCAATAAACATGAAGATTTTGTCAGCAGCTGTAGTCTAGATCTTTAGTGTACACATTTGTACCAAGTTCACTCGAGCCGTGGATAATTCCTACATTATAATGTCCCGAAGTTGTACCAACCACTTGTACGTGTCCAAGTTATGTGGAGGAAGCCAGACGTTAAGCCAGCCAGCCGAACAGCTTTTTGTCGCTTGGTGAGATTTAACGTCAAATCATCACTCAGTAATAATATGGAAGGATTCCATATTAATTTTAATAATAATTTTAGATAAGATAGCACACAACTCAATGGAAAATGTTTGTACTTTTCCACAATCCCACATCATATGAAAAAAGGTCCCAGTTCCTGGTCAGGACATTTATCACAGTTTTTTTTTTTTGTTTGGTTTGTTTGGTTGTTTGTTTGTTTGTTTGTTTTTAAACCTGATTCCAGATTTTCAAAATAGTTGTTTTTTAGCAAAATATTTTTCTGTCCTAACAAAGTAGATCTTGTGTATTTACATTTCCGATGATGTATGAGCTCAATTTCTGAAAATTTGTGAGGGTCATTTTAAATAATTAGACCTTTTTGTGCTCTGACAAATATCTTGCGTTTTGTGTAATCTTTTATGACACTACTAACTAGCCTTCACCTGTGAGGGCGACACACTTTGGCACTTAAATTGATGACTTTAAAAACCCAAAGAAATCGTAATGAGTCATTCTGAAGCATTTCTAAATGAATATCTATGGTACTTTTAAACTGAATTTATTTTCCGCTTCCAATTTTGAGTTATTTGTTCTTATAATTGCAACATTATAAACTTTTTTCGTACAATTCTGAGTTTATGAATGCATTCACTCTTAGCGGGTTTGGTTTGATCAAAATTAACTCTGGTGTGATTTCTCTGTAAGTGCGATTCGTTCTTGATCAATTATGTTCTTAATTATTGGGATGATCAGATAACTTAATTGAAAATATGCATTGTTATTACATGGCTGTCTGGAATACTTGATTCTAATTGGTCAGTCACGACATTCCAAGGTATCTTATGTAAGGGATAAAGTACATCCAGGCAGGTGTTATAGCAGAATAAAGCCCGGCAGGTTTATCAGCATTTAATTTTTGCCAGGCTTGTTGTACACTGAAAAAAATGATTCAAAGATGATTCCTTGGATTTACTCAATTTTAGTGGTTGTTAATGTTTAGTTAAGTGGCCGAAAACAATTTATTTGGCATGAATTTAAACAAACAAATTAAGTTGAACATTACAAAATTTAACTTGTTAGTTTAAATTCAACACATAAATTGTTTGCAACAATTTAGCAGAAATATTTTTTTTTTCAGTGTATAAGACTGAAGGGATTTATTCTGTGAAAACAACCACCTAGAAGTACTTTATCCTGCTTATTACTTGCCAACAAAACTTAAAGATTTGACCATAATAGTTTATTAATTCTTTTAATTAAAGCGAAATTGACACAGAAAAGAAAACATCTGAATGAAGCATACACTATGTATTATACGTATTATAATACGTATTATTCAGTCACAAGATGGCACCAAACAGTCAAAAACAGCAGCAGAGACAGACAGGCATATATATGAATATGAACGAATTTACTGACGGTCAAGATGATCCGAAGTATCCGGATGAGCCTGTGTTATTAGTTTTAGTTGTTGTTGTTAGCTCAGTATAGCATACCTTGGAATGTTGTGACTGACCAATCAGAATCAAGTATTCCAGACAGCCATGTAATAATCCCAGATAACTACTTCTAAAACTAATAACACAGGCTCATCCGGGTATGTTTACATATGTTCACATCCATATATATTCATATGCTTGTCTGTTATGCACTGTTTTTGGTGCCAGCTTTTGACTGAATAGTACAAAGGTTAGTTCATTAAGTCTTTTTCTTTTCTGTCAGTTTTGTGTTTAATTAAAGAATTAATAAACTATTACGGCTCAGAATAATGTTTTGCTTATTACTAACCTTTTGTGGCTATATATATTATTATTATTATTATTATTATTATTTATTTTTTTACAAGTGTAAATGTAATTTCGAATTTGGGAAATTTCAGATTTAGAAATGGAGTATGAAGAATTCTGAGGAAAATCTTCTACAATTTAAACTAAGAATTCATAGAAAATAAAAATCTGAATGGGAAGAAATAGACAAAACACAAGTGTTCATTGTTCCAGTTGGATCTTATGTGATTTTCTTTTTTCATGTGATTTGTTTTTTTAAGTTGTGTAGCTTTTTTGTTTTTTTAATGTACCAAGTTCAATGTCTGTAAGCATCGAAACAATTGTAGAATCTCACAGAGAAAACTGTTTTACTGACAGGATTTCAGCAGGCTAATGTGGTGATCTTGCATAAGGATCTTGCAGATGACTTTGAGGCGTTTTGCCGAGCTAACAGTAGCCCTCTCCCGCTGCTGTACAGGAGCAAATGTGGAGAATGGAGCGCCGGCCCTCTCGCCACGGCATCTGACATCAGGTATATTCACACAAGAATGTTCATTCACCACACAACTAAAATAAAAAGTCAAGTCAAGTGAAGCTTTATTGTCATTCCGCTACATGTGTGCACATACAGTGGAACGAAATGGTCATAAATATGAACACAACACTGGACACAAGAGCATTTATAAACCTATACATAACTAACATACTGGAGCGATAATCTAACTATGCATATAACTATACACAAAACCTAAGACATACTATACAAGTTCTTTTACATAAGACAGAGCAATATTGTGCAAAAGAGTAGTGCAGCATGATCTGTGGTAAATTCACAGGTAAACATTGTTTTCCTTATTTAGTCCTTGTAAGATGGCGTTTAAGAAAAGTGTCTGGTGCATATGGAGAGAAGAGTGTTTCTACGGGTGGTTTGTCAAGCCCACTCACCTGTGTAAAGCACACTCAGAAATGCACAATGTTTTTTTTTCTAGAGATATGAAGTGGTTGTGGGAAAGTGTCAGAGAGATGAAAAATATTTTTACAATTTTAAGTTTTATTATAAGCTAATTTCAGAACATTAACCCCTTTGAGGTCACATTTGAAATAATTAGACATTTTGTGCACTGAGATACAAATATCTTGCGTTTTGCATTATCTTTGGTGGCGCTACTAACTAGCCTTCATTATTGAGTGTTCACTTTCACACTTTGATTTCAATCTAGTTGTTTATTTTTCTCTACCTATTTACTAAATGATAGGCTGTTTCTAGTACTAAATATGCTTAGTCAGAGATGGATGTAAAATATTTATCTTATTTTACAGCAGAGTGCATCATCCTGTTATTTAATAGTTAAACACAGACTTGTGGCAGTAAATTCACAGGTTGTTTGAACACAGTTGTACATCTTGAAAATGTTATAACAGACTTTTGATACAACATGCAGTATGTTTATTGATCTAGTGAGTTTTTATTTACTACAGTACTGATCGAAAAAGTTGGTCAAATGTACATTTACACACAAAACACTTGGTATAAATATTCTCTGTCAACTCAGGGTTTGATCCAGAGTTTATGATTAACTGCAGAGCATGCACCTGGAACCGTTAAAGTGTCATTCATGTTTATTCATTTCTCACAAGAGATTTGGTGCAGTTCCCTTCTCTGTTAAAGGATAGGAGATTGTAATGAAAAGTATCACAAATTTGAATGCACTTATAAGGCAGGAAGAAACGACTGTTGCTGCAAAAGTTAGAGAAGGAAGCTGGAAGCAAATATCTGACTGTATCAATGGACCCTTGTCCCATTTCTGGGTTTCTCACCAGCGGAAGTCGTCATTGTTGGGTAAACTTAGAGTGCAGTGAATGGGAGAGTATAACAAATAATTTTTACAATCCCATTTGCTGAAATAATAAAAGAAAAACGCCACGAGGCTGTTATCAAGACTTTCAGAAAAAGGAAAAAATAGCATGAGACTGAAAACGGCAGCCAGAAGAGAAAATAATGTCAGATTTACTGACATTACAAACGCCTCGCACAAGCCGTAATTCGTGTTTTGTAATTTGATGCAAATATGATATTATACATACGTAAATATATATAAATTATCATACTTTAAAAAAAAATCTAAATATTAAACACTTTCAAGGATTTAAAATTATGATAACCGTTAAATGTGTCGTAACTGTCTTGTGAAAAGTGTCCTTTCAGGTGAATTGAATAAATTCATTGAATTAAATGGATAGTTCACCCAAAAATGAATATTCATCATTTACTCATCCTCCACTTGTTCCAAACCTGTTTGAGTTTTTATGTTCTTTTTAAGACTATGATAAGATGATACTTTGAAGAATGTTGGAAACCTGTAACCATTGACATCCAGGAGGTAGGAAAAACAAATACTTTATAAGTTAATGGTTACAAGTGAAAACTCTGTACTCATGGCCCAAGTTCATAAACGTATAATAGTTTTTAGATGGAAACCACACAATATAAAATACAAGGGAAGTGGTTTTAAATGTGCTGTTTGTAAGTTTTTGACTATTCAAAGGCATTAAATTGCCATATTATGTTTAGCCAATTATATTTCAGCACCCTGAGTTGCCTTGGTGGAAAACAGCGTATTTAATTTTAGGCATGAAGACTCAAGTCTCATATGCGGACACTCAAGTGTTTCTCAACCACGTTCCTCGAGGACAACCAGTTCTGCACATGTTTTTATGCCTGCGTCCTACTACTCGACAGTTAGAAAAGTACGTTCTATACCGTATGAATGTGAGTAGTATGAATGGAACTCGGACGTACTACATCCGCCATTTTGTCATGGTCACGTGACCTATCCGCATCAGTTGCCATTCATGAATTCTCTCACGGTGCATCATGGGATAGTGTAACGTCCATCCGATGCGCACTTCAGAATCTCGCCGGAAGTAGTAGGTCATCCGGGTACTTCTCGCATACTAATTTTCGAATTCTATGAATTCAGACATACTACTCGGCTCGCATACTGTTTTTAGCGTACTATATAGTATGGAAGTATGCAATTTCAGACGCAGCCCATGTCTCCTTAACCAAACACACCTGATTCAGATCCTCAGCTCATTAGCAGAGACTGAAAGACCTGTAATAGGTGTGACAGACAAAGAAGACATCCAAAACATAGTGGTCCTCCAGGAAGGTTGTTGAGAAACACTGCTCCAGAGGACAGTAGCAGCCTCCAAAATGAAACGCAGATTCAGAATTATAAAAGAAGTTGGGGTTTTTTAACTAGCAAATAATACAGATATTGCAAACATAAACCATTAGCTGAGCAGCTTAGTGTCAACAGTCAGGCACACTCGCTCCTGTTTGTGCCGTCAATCTGGCAACCTGTGTGTGTATCGAGTTGGGGCTGGGTAAAAAAAAAACAAAAAAACTAAATATTAAGTCTAAATATTTAGAATTTAGACTGCAATGAACACTAGTCCTACATACTGCATCATTAATGTGTTAATTTTGCTCACAGCTGATTGGTCTGATAAAACTGCAGACTACTGTAATATTTTTGTTAAAAATTCATCTTTTAAGCAAATGCAAAAGGGTTTTGGGAAAGTGAAGCTTGAGCCATCCTTTTTATTGTCCAAAAAATGTTGTTTCTATACAAATGCAAGAACTAATATACAGTATGGCTGCACAATATATTGCAAAATTATTGTTATCGCGATAATAGTACTGTATATGCAATATACATATCGCAGACAAGTGTGATAAATTACTTGACATTTATGCATTTGTATATCTAAATTTGACCAATCAGATGGGGCCTTACAATCTTTATCCCCACCTCCCCAGTAGTTGCTGTTCTGCCATTGACTGGAGCGACACAAAGGTGAACTTAGAGCTGAAAATAAATAATTGACAACAGCCAATCAAAGTCAGAATATCTGCCATTTTGACTCATTCACAGTGTTTTAAAGACTAAATGTTTGCACCTTGATACAGTTTTTTAGTCTGAATTAGATCTGAAAAATATATTTTACCTGTTCATTTTAATATCATTAAATAAATAATTTAAATAGTTTATAAATATATAGTTCATAGCTAATAAAAATAGAATGTTAAATCGTTAGAAATCTGGTTATCACAATACCCAACAACAGTATCGTGCAGCCCTACTATACAGTATGTGATTTTGGATACGTCACTAAAATATGTACAACCAAACCCTTGAAGCCTGAAGCTTTTGTTATTGTCCTGTCTTTGACTCAGGGAGGACTGTCCAGAGTACTGTGTTTTTGAGAATGGCAAGTTGATGAGGAAGGTTTGTAGTTTGTCCTCCTTCACTCCTGAACTGGAGCACATGGTCACGTTCTACCTCGGCTGTAGTTTTGGCTTCGAATCAGCCCTGACGGCCGCTGGGGTTCCGGTGAGAAATGTGGAGCAAGGAAGAAACGTCAGCATGTACAAGGTCAGTCCACGCCACAGGCCTGGATTAGATCCACATGCAGTGTGCGCCTACAGCATAATCCTTGATGTTGCTTGCGTCAGATTGTTTCTTCTTTGAAATCTTGATAAAATAACTATAAGAAAGTGCTTATTTTGTTTTTTTGCAGACCTCAATGACTTGTATTCAAGCAGGTCAGTTTCATTGTCCGATGGTGGTGAGCATGAGACCAGTACCAGAAGACAAGCTGGACGCTGCGGCTCAATGCACACATGCCATCCCGCTAGCGCATGGAGGACCCGTTCATATTGGAGATCCTAGTATGTACTCATTTCAAATGAAAGTTTCTCTCTAATCATGTATGATTGACCAAAATGTTGTTTAACCTGAAGTGAATTTCACTGCATTAGATGCAAAATATTGAAGCATGTGAAAACAAATGATGCTTTTCTAATTGAACTTGTCACTTTTACAATGAATTTTAATGATCTTAAGTGCATTATCAATTGATGTATAATGTCAGTTTGTATGTGTGTGTATATATATATATATATATATATATATATAGACCATTTCAATGTGGTCATGTCATTGGCCCATGAACATTTCCTGCTTGTTGTCAAACTATTTCATAACTGTAACAAGAGGCAATTCAATCATAACTTAATGTTAAAACAGCTATCATAATATTATATATCAATAAGTGGTTCTCTTTGGACTCTTGGAAGCTGTAGAAATTAAAAATGTAAAACAGGAAATACGTTGGGACCATTGTTTTTGTTTACATTCCTCAAAATGGTCTATATATTTGTATTTTAATTTAATCACCCTATGAATGAATGAAATATTCACCTATTTGAATTATATGTTTTTATTTTGCTTTTTCAAAAGTTAACAATACAGAACATTGACAAACAAGCAACAAACAAACTAAAGTAAAACATACACACAGTATATATATAAATAAATAGATAAAATAATAATAAATAAAAAGGGAGGCGATACAGTATAAACCAACGGGGAAAAACTATTTCGTCAAATCATGTCATGTGATATGTTCTTATATAATTCAAAAATGGATTCCAAATCTTTTTAAATAATTCACCCTTTCCTCTCAAAGAATATGTGATCTTCAATGGTATACAGTTGCAAACCTCTGAGATCCAAAGTCCAATTGCTACATCAATGTCTATTTCAAAGCAATACATTTTTTAGCTATTATCAATAACATTTCAGTAAGCTTACCTCTGATATGATATTGCATACTTGTACCCTTTCACTTTCATACTTGTACAGACCACTTTCACTTTAGGGCACAGCCATGTAGAATGCAAAAATGTACCTTCTTCCATACCACATCTGAAGCAGAGGGGAAATACTGTTGTTAAATTTGTGTAATCTGGATGGAGTGTAATAAGTGTAAGAAGTTAAACTGAATTCATCTAAACCTGGAGTTTAAAGTTGAGGTAACCCCATCTCTACATAACTGACCCCACATGTCATTTTCCAGTGTTATTCCCAAATCCTGTTCTTATTCACCTATTTGAATTATTGCAAATAATTTGTTTTGGTTAATGATTGATTGATTGATTGATTGATTGATTGATTGATTGATTATCCGGTTGTCAAATAAAAAAATAAACATGTAACAAAGTCAATGTAGATTACACCATTCAAACATACCTAAAATAAAACAATTACAGCCATAAACACATTTATATTTAAAGTGTGCAATGCAATTACTACTAAACTTTTTAGATGCGAACCAAGAAGTATTCAGTAGGTGTAAAAAAAAAAGAAGCTATTTTCAGTAATGTAGTACAAGAGTAAATTGATTAATCTGTTCGTTTTTTTTATCTAACAAATGAGGTTCATGCATTTTTTAAAGTGCCATGTAAGGTTCAAATACTTTCTGGCCCAATGTAAATACAAGATAGCTTTATGTAGGATGTGATTTAATGGTGGAGTTTGTTCCTAGGAGTCAAAACATGATCAAAACATGTCTAAACATACTTGAACTGTTAACATTTTCTGTACTTGGGAGTTGGAAAAAGTGTGTAACATCTCAGAAACCTTTAATTCTCCCTTCCAGAGCTGCTGGGCATCCGTGACTTGTCACGTCCAGACTACGGGGAACCAGTGGACGCTCATCCTGCTGATGTGCCTGTGTTCTGGGCCTGTGGGGTCACTGGTGTTGAGGCTGTACAGAGCTGCAGTAAGCTTTCAAAAAAACTCAGCAATATTTTAATACAAATGGACTTAAAGGAACACTCCACTTTGTTTGGAAAAGGCTCATTTTACAAGTTAAACAGTTTAACATTTTGTAATCCATTTAGCCAATTTCTGGATCTGGTGAGAGCACTTTGAGCTTAACTTAGCATAAATGTTAGCTTAGCATAAATCATTGAAGGCATATTAACCTAGAAAACTAGCAACTTTTCATTCTCTGTCAGTCATAGTGCACGATGTAACTACAGACGAGTCAAGCTTTAAATAGGAAAATTATTGAGACACTTTTTTTAAACGAGATGATCTAATCGGATTCAGTGATTTATGCTAAGCTAAGCTAAATTGCTCCAGCCAGACCCTGAGATTTCTAAATGGATTCAGAAATGGTAAAACTCAACTGTTTAACTCTAGGGGAGTTGTAAAATAAGCTTATTTCCAAAAGAAGTGGACTGTTTCTTTGAAGACCAGAATATTTTAGGAAACACATAGCAGCTAAGTGGCTACTCAACGGTAAATTAGGCAACATTCACACTACCAGGGGCATGCAGTGACAAAGCAATATCCCATTCATTTGAATGTACAGCTGGCAATTTCTGGTGACATGAGGGACAGCGACCGTTGATGACTGGATCTGAGCATGTCCAGCGATTAAAACAAAGTTAAGAATCCTTCAACTTTATGCAAATGAAGAGTGGCTTTTCAGGAGCAACAGCCAATATGAGCAACAGTAGAGCTCGTATGATCCTCTCTCAGCTATTGCGGTGTTGATAGATGGAAAAAAGCAATTATCCCATGAGCAATTATCATGTTTTATGTATGTATCTTGCCACATACAAGGGCTTACTTAAATGTGCCATGTAATGAAAAGCTGAGCATAGGCATAGCTGAATAATAGGATTTCAGTACATGGAAATGACATACCAGCAACCTCAAACATCATAGTTTTCTCATTCTCATGTAAATCTGTTGTGTAAAATGTGTAAAATTCAGATAAAAAACAGGCCGATCTGTCTAAATACAACTTGTATTTAGAGTTGCATTTTCTAAGTTTAACATGTATGAAAACACAGGCAGGAATTAGTGTCAACCTCTGCATAAACAGATGAGTTTTATTACGTTTATTGCTGTCCTTTTACTCAAGAAAAATGACAGTAAGAGCTGAGAGTGATATGACACAATACATAAATGTGCATTAAACACTATTCAAAAGGTCAACAAGCATCTATAGCCTCATTACAAACGACGCACATGGCCAATTTCACAATATACATGTTAAACTAACAAAAGATACAGTTAAATAGACCTTATGCCTCTTTCAGGGTGGTACTGAATAAACTTATAATCCATCTTTCTCAACCTGACAAGCTGTAAATGGCCTTAAAATTCCTTAAGGCTGGTCCAGTTTTCAAAATAAGAGTCCCAAATACTTAGGAAATATAATAAGCTTTGTTAAACATAGAAAATAATGAAAATGATAATTGTTGTAATCTCAATAGGAAATGTGGCCAATCAAACATGGACGCACATAAATGATCTCATGTGTAACATCACAGTCAGTGTTTTGTTCTGATTGACCAATTTTATACTCATGATATTTACATAAAAATGAGGAACCAATGGTGTTTGAGGCTCACAATATGCCATTCCATGTACTGAACACATATTATTGTAGGTATATCCAGATTTTCATTCTATGGCACATTTTATTTATAAAACTTACAGTACTTGGATCAATTTGTGTCATTCAAACATTCATTTTAGCAGGATTTTGTTTAAAATAACTTGACGTCACACTACACTAGTTCATAAATATTGATCAAGTATACCGTGGCCTTTATAGCAGATTTTACACCAACCTTTACACCGACATATCAAGTGCTAAGACATACTATTTTGAGTGTTAAATAATGGCACAAATAGAAGTAAATGGATCAGTGTAAACCCTAGTTGTGTTATTGAAGCTTAGAAGCTCATAAGTGCAACAAGGTCACTGCAAGAATAACTGTGTCCATGCCTTTTCATCGCATTAGTAAATCCTGATGCTAGTTTTTTATTCATCAAATTGTTATGTAATCTCCCCTCATATTTACTTCCTGAAAATGTAAAAATGTCTTCTTACACTTTTTTGTTTTGCACATTTGGTGCTGTTAGTGGAGCAGAAATGATACACTTTTAGAACTTAATGTCATTGGGTTTTCAGTACATTTAAGCTTCTGCTTCTGTCACTTTTTTTGCAGCATGCACGGATATATATTTTTTATTCAGTGTGTAGGAGAGCAGCTGTTGACCTTTTAGGTTTTTTTTTTTAATGTTGCAGAGGCCGCTCTAGCGTTCACACACTCTCCTGGCTGCATGTTCATCACCGATCAAAAAGCAGAAGCCATTTCTCCCCTCTCTCTGGAGCCAGCACAGCGCCCTTTGACATTCTGCATTTCCCAGGATCCTCAGCATTACAGCATGGCCAGTGAACGAGCCGTTCAACAAATCCGAGCAATTGAGGAGCTCGCTGTTGAAGACCCAGGTATGAAGCAAGTCAGTTTGGACCCACAAAAAGTACAGTATATTAATGCTTAAAGGCACAATTTGTTTCACAATTTATTTCATGAAAATATCCAAAAACTACTAGAATAGTGTTTCTGACTTATGTACTTGCAAATTTATTCTAAATTTTCAAAAAAAAAAAAAAAATCCAAGAGAAATAAGCCATTTTAACTAGTAACTAGCCACTTTCTAGTAACGTGGACCGTGTCCTGAGTCGCTAACGCTCATGCTAATGGCATCACACACCCTCGATTTCTGATTTAGTTTTATGAAAAACAGTTAAGCACCAAAGACGCTTTAATATGTTGTGTGTTTTATTAAACTGCACAGAGCAGCATTATAACAGACCCTCAAAATGTATTGTATATATGTATGATAAAAACCGCTGCTTTTTCGCTAGATCCACAGCTTAAAGAACTGTAAGCAGTCAACTGTGGCATGATCGTGCTGCAGCACGCTTGTATCTCATCAGAAATTGCTTGCTTCAGCGCTCTTGTTTGGCTTCGATAGCTTCCAGCCTTACTCTGCTTTATACTACCATGATAATAAGTCTTGAATACTTTAGGTCATCCATGAACATGATTTCTGCAGGAGTTCGATGGGATGTAGTGAACAACACAACTGTCATGATTCCACATTCAGTCACAGCGTCATAAAACTATGCTTTTGTTTGTTGTGAATATGCACCCTCTAGTGGCGAAAAGTACATACTGACCCTGAAGCACAGTTTCTCAAGAGATACAAGTAATGTAAAGTCAAGGTAAGTCTATGTGGCTGCGGTGCACTTTTCTCTTACATTTGCTTTTGAAAACACTATTGGTAGGGTTTAGAGAACAGTTTAGGTCAGTGGTTCACTGGTCTAGGTGATCTGTACAACTAGCCTTGGCTTCTCGTGGATGTGTACAAGAAGGAAGTGTGTCTGAAACATACAACAATCAGTACCATAAGGGCTCATTCACACCAAATGTGTCTCAGCCACAGAGCGCCAATAAACAGAAAATTGCAACGTTTGCCCCGTCTCCAAGCTCTTCTGATTGGTTCACTGCTGTTGAACTAAAAGTAATGCGCTGCGCTGTGTGTGAAAGTTGAAATTCTTTAAATTTGACACAGCTTCTAAAAAATCACAGCGCCCATGTAGGCATGGGCCAGTATAAGATTCTGACGGTATGATAACCTTGGATAAAAATATTACGGTTTCATGGTATCAGGGTATTGTGATCAGTGCTCTAAAATATGTTCTTTTAAAATGTTTGGGTAAAAACAATCACTTTTTTCCCATTGAACACAATACTGCACTGTTCAGGTCCATAGCATGCTTGTCATACATGTTGATTTATAAACGATTCGTTTTTCAAATGTTTGCTGAATTTTGGGCTCACCAGTATCTTTTGATGTGGATGGTCTTTTGCTGCTGGAGATATTGTTGCCCTAAATAAATAAATAAAATAATCTTTGACAACATAAAATTATTATGTAAATTATTCATTATTAAAACCAGTTATCGTCCCATGCCTATGCTCATGTGCATGGTGCTTCAAAAGACATGAGACACGAATGTAACGGTCACAGACATCTGTCAAGTGCGTGTTTACATTGAAAAACAATCGAAAAGTAGAGAATTGGAAAGGAAAAACACATTCTGTGTGAACGGCCCCTAAGAAAGTATTTCAGATTTGCACAAATTTAGACAGCACCCTCTAGTGGATTTGTCATCTGAAACGTGCAACGAAATGTACCTGGATTTTTGTTTTCCCATTTCATAAAAATGTAGCTTGAGGCATGTATTTCCAATCAGTCTGGGCTGAAAGATTGTGTACTTAAAGGTCCCGTGAAATTAAAATAAAAAAATCTTCTTGATTAAAAATAAGTCACTAAATGGATCAGTCAAGCTCATACTTTAGTTTCTCATCAAATCTTGACCAGTCAAATGCTCTAGTATCTGTATATGGCCCACCCCTCTTTAAGACACTCTCCATTTGCTTTTCATTTGATGCACTTGAGCTCAAGCACTCGCACTGGCAGAGCTGTGATAAAAAACGAAATGGTATTGGCTGTTTTTTTTTTTTAAAGGGGAGGAGCTACTCTGTCCCACCCTCTCTTCATTTTTCAGTTGAGATTATGTCAAACAATAAACAAAATATGCATATTTCAAAGCACTACACTGGACCTTTAACAGCTTTAATGTGAGAAAGAACTACAATCCCATAAACATTGCTAATGGCACAATCAACTTGATTTGTGTGCAGGTTCAAGAGGTATCCGGGCCCTGTTCTTGCAGGATGAGCTCGTGAAGGCCTGCCTCTCTCTGTCCCATTCCTCCTCCGTCCTCATCACCACTGGCTTCCCCACACACTACATGCACAGCCCTCCAGAAGAGACCGACGGGCCACCCGGGGCCCTCGCTATGACAGCTATGCTTCAAGCTCTCCATAAACAGGTGGTCATCGTGACGGATCAGCGGGCTTTGGAGATGAATCAGCACATCATGAAGGATGCTGTGGAGAAAGGTGACACATTTGGCCTCCATCATTGCTGATTTAGTGTTTTTGTTAGCTAGATGGGATTTAGCGTCATGCCAGTTTGTTTCTTACCAGCCGTGACCACAGCAAATGGTGTGTGGCAGGGCGTTTTGCTAGTCGTTTAGTTTTCATTTTGTTGCGTTGCAATGAGTAGCTTCATCCATATTTATATATTTATTTATTTAATTATTTCATTTCATTTTTTTAAATGGTAAATCACCATTTTAAAGTGAAACGCAATTAATGTGCTTGCCCGCCCTAAAGGTTTGTGCAATATATTCTCTGTTAAGTCATAATATTCCTTTCGAAAGCTACTTTTTTTTGTAATGTATATTTGATGTTTTATTGCAATGAATATTAGTTTTCTTTTGGGGATAATTCCTCAGAAAAATTTCATATACAGTTTAATTACATTAATTTATTGCTAAACTGTAATTAATTAGAGTTTTTAAAACGAATAATTATTAAAATAAATAAATAAATAAATATATATATATATGTGTGTGTGTGTGTGTATATGTATGTATGTATGTGTGTATATCTATATATATATATATATATATGTGTGTGTATATATGTATATACATAGGTGTATATATATATACATAGGTGTATATATATGTATATATAT
>CAIGQV010017386.1:3741584-3768721 GCA_903798115.1 Danio jaintianensis
CCAATCAGGCCTGTATGGTAGAGTGGCCAGACGGAAGCCACTCCTTACAAAACAAAACAGTTGTTTTTAATTGTGTTTAGAAAAATAATCGAAAAATAGCCAATCCAATTCTTTTCATCATCATTTGCAAAACTGTTCTGTTTTTCGGATGATGCATGATTGGTTAGCAAAAATATAAATGTTAGAAGAACTCCAGGAATCACTTACAAAAGCTTTAAACAGAAAATATATGGGAAAGGTATGGTGCCACGTTGAGCTGACTTGCTAATGAAGATGAAATGCATTCAAAATACACATATAAACACTACCATTTAAGAATAAGTAAAATAAATTAAATTAATACTACTAATAAATAATAATTATTATTATTATTCAGCAAGAATACATTCAAAAATTACGTTAAATTCATTTACAATGTTAAAGAAGAGTTCTATTTCAAATAAATGTGGTTCGTTTAATCAAAAACAATCCACAATATTGTTATGCAACAACCGTGATGATAATAAGAAATGTCTCTTGAGCAGCAAATCATCCAAATAGAAGGATTTCTGAAGGATCATCTGACACTAAAGACTAAGGCTAATGATTATTTAATGAAATGGTAAATTGTAATAATGACAATATTTCTCTTTTTGCTGTATTTCTGTAAAAATATATACAGTGCCTATAGAAAATCATCATACCCCTTTAAAAAATTACTTTATTTGTCATACAGCCTGAAATCAAATCACATTCCAAATAACTTTTCTAGCCTTTGGAATGTTTTTATAGCCTTCTCCTAACCTGTGCCTTTCTACAACTTTATCCCGAAGGTCTAGATGTTCATAGGGTATGATGATTTTCTGTAGGCACTGTATGTTTGCATCTAATTTTGGTCACTTTGCAAAAAACCATCTCGTTTGAAGCTTATAAAGCCTGGTTAGTTACAGTAATGTACCATGATTTCTAAATATGTGTGTGTGGTTCTGTGTTTGCTCACTAACAGGTGTGATAAAGAGTGCAGTGCCGGTAATAAGTTTCCAGAGTAATGGTCCTGACTCAGCACTTCACTTCCTGTGCGGTGATGGAGATCCCACTAAACCCAGGTGTAATTCTGCTTCAATCTCAAATTCAACCTACTGCTTTTTTGTTTGCTCATTAATAAGATCAAGTGTGATGGAAAACCCCTACTGTATGTTCACGACTATAAATTAAAAAAAAAATTGTATGTTAAACAGAGGAAACAATCAATACTTTAAACGGTAGTGCAGTAGATTTATTATCACATCCATGTTTAACAAATTAATTCCTAAAGACATAGACATATAACAGATTTTTGTTTATAGTTGGTGGTTTTATTGTCTTGTACAACTGTTCCATTCTACTTCAACTCAGATTAATATTTCATGGTCATCCAATGATATAATTATTTGGTGATTTGCCATATAATAAGAGGATAAAGTACAGCGAGTCAATCATTATCATAAAATAACCCGCTTTAGGGTGGTTCTAGGTCCCATGTTGGGGTTTATTTTGAGTTAATGACTGCATTATCCCTTAATTACTGCTTTATTAAAGGAATATTACAGAGTCGATACCTCTTGCATGCAATCAACAGCATTTGTGGCATCTTATAATGGAAGCTTATGGATCTGTTTTTAGGAGGGATTAAATGCAGAAATGTGAAGCTAATGGTTTCGTAAAATGTATTATTCTTGAAAAACTTTGGCATGGGACAATATAATAGGGAAAGGAATGGCACATAATAATAATAATAATAATAATAAATAATATATCTAGCAATAGAAAAGTTATTCTTGTACAGTAAATACGTAATGTTTCTGAAAGCACTTTACAGACTTGGAAAACAACCTTTACTTTATTTAGGTATATTTAAAAGGTTTTATCTTTTTATTTATTAATTTTAAAATATTATTATTTTATATATTATAATTTTTTTTTATCTTGAATTTTTTTTCTCTTTGTTTTTCATGATGGGGTGATGAGAGATAGAATGTTAGATGTAAAATGTTTACATGATTGTTATTGGCTGTAATCTGCAGAAATATAAAAAGTAAAATATGATTTTCATGATATATGAAAATATAAAAAGTAATAAATGTACTGGTAACATAATAATATCTAGAATTTAAATTTCTACAATCTATTTTATTGATATTCAGGCATAAATATCATTAAAAAGAATATTGTGGAAAGTATAGTGGAAATGCTAAAAATAAATAGAAGAATATATTTCATGTTATGTTCAAAAATGCATTTTGTATAGTAGTTAATTTGGTTTAATATTTATATCAATTTTCTAAATTTAATAGTAAAAATGTAAGCGTAAAAATGCTGTAATTCAACCTCTAAAAGGGATAGTTCAGTCCCCGACTGAACTAAAAAATAACAATTATTATTATGTCATTTATTTACTCACCCTTCACTTGTTCCAAACCTTTATGAGTTTTTTATGTTGAAAACAAAAGAAGATATTTTGAAGAATGTTAAAAACTTGTAACCATTGACTTCCATAATAGGAAAAACAAATACTATGGAAGTCAGTGGTTACAGGTTTCCAACATTCTTCAAAATACCTTCTTTTGTTTTCAACAAAACAAAAAAATGGCTCGGAACAAGTCATGGGTACTAAGCAAAGATACTAAAACAACAGATGTTCAAAACATACTCCACATCATGTTTATGATATAGATTAGCTTAAAAAGTTTTACTAATAATTGTTATACTAAATTGTCCTTATATGCACTGTAAAGGTTCGACCACCTGGTGGCGATAGAGCGCAGCGGCCGGGCAGCAGACGGCAACTACTACAACATGAGAGGAGTGAACATCAAACACTTGCTGGACCCCATCGACGAGCTCTTCACCACTGCCAGCACTATTGCAGGAATCACCACCACAGGTATCAAAATACCACACACACATCATTAACATATACTGCGGATTTAAATCTGATTGTGATTTGAGTATCTCTCTTAAAGTGATGGTTTACCTAAAATGAAAGCTCTGTCATCATTTACTCACCCTCAAGTGGTTTCAAACTCTTTCTTTTTTTGAACACAAATTATGATATTTTGAAGAAACCAATGGTTTCCAAAAAATTCTTTGTCAGTTATTGGCTACTTTTCCAGTTTGAAACATGAATATAATCTGATTATTCACTTTATTCTAAATTTAACAATGTAATGATTAGGGTGTCTAGAAGAGGTTTTTTTTTTTTTTTTTTTTTTTTTGATGGTCAATAGGACATCAATGAGTGGATGTCAAATGGCCATCAAGGTTTTGACATTAAATCCATTCATTCATTCATTTTCCTTTCGGCTTAGTCCCTTTATTAATCAGGGGTTGCCACAGCGGAATGAACCGCCAACTTATCCAGCATATGTTTTGCCCTTCCAGCTGCAACTCATCACTGGGAAACACCCATACACTCTCATTCACACACATACACTACGGACAATTTAGCTTACCCAATTCACCTATACTGCATGCAAACTCCACACAGAAATGCCAACTGACTTAGCCGAGGCTCGAACCAGTGACCTTCTTGCTGTGAGGCAACAGCGCTACCCACTGCGCCACCACGCCGCCTGACATCAAATCAATTTGCATATACATAGTGTTTTTTAAAACGTTTTTTGATGTAGTTTTGACATCAATGTGCCTACTGGGATACCTATACTGCACTTCAATAAGGCAACTAAATAGGACAACTCCACATGTTAATTTAATTTGTCTTTACTTCCAGTATGACATCAGACAGATTAAAGTACTCAGAAATCTCAGATTCTAAATCAGAGTATTGTCTAAATCTTGTTAATATCTGAATATTGTATTAAAGATACTGAATGATGACCACATTTTTATTTTTGTGTGAACGATCCCGTTAACAATCACAGCGCTTGAATCATCAACTTTGTTCCAAATTAAGGATAAGTTCAGGCACAAGGGAACACCTTAATGAGGTATGTCACCTCTTTGGAGCAGGATTAATTGTGTGTGTCTGTGTTTGTGTGTGTGCGCAGGGATTGGAGATGGAGGTAATGAGCTTGGTATGGGTAAAGTCAAAGCAGCAGTTAAAGCCTACATGCCTAATGGGAAGCTGATTGCATGTGATGTGGATGCAGATTTCGCTATCACAGCAGGTAAACACACCTCACACTGAGAACACACTTAATGCACATTGGTTTTCTGGAGCTCAACACGCAATGCCTAGAAGTTTGACATTCAATCTTCGTGTTTATCATTTTGGGGATAAAGGAGGAAATGATAGTTTCTGCAACAGAGGTCACTGCATCAACATTGCATCTGTGTTGCTAAATACAGGGCTCAAGTCTCACACATTCATTGTGAGACACCTACGTTTCAGCCTGTTCAGACAGACACACACACACACACACCTTGTATTTCTCATGCTGAGAGGTAAAGAATAACTCGTCTTTCTATTTTCATGTAGAGGGAAGTTCCCTCGAGTTATACAGAGTTAAATGGCACCTACCAGCCAATCAGAAATTGCAATTTGTTGTTTCCAGGTAAATAATGTAATCTGCAGCAAGCACATTTGTTACTAGGCAACATGAGTAGAATTTGATCCAATAAACACTGTAAGTAACCCCTTCATTTTTATGTATGTCACACTTTAATGTTTTAGATCATCAAACAAATTTAAATATTAGTCAAAGATAACACGGGTACTGTAAACACAACGTGCAGTTTTGAAATAAAGCTTTTTATTATTAAGGGAAAACAAAAATGTGTCAAACATGCAAATAAAAAAGAAATCAGTATGGGGCAAAGACTTTTTCACACCACTATATCTATATTTTCTGGCTCAAAATGAGACAGAGGTGGTATCCTGATCATGACATTTTTGCTACTTGAAATAAGCACATTTTGCATTATTCTTATAACTTATGTGAACTTAAATGAAAACATCATTCTACAAAAAAGGCGCAAATGAAATATAATTAAATACATAGGTCTGTCGGTAGCTGTGTCTGCCTGTCTGATTTTTGTCAAGTGGTACAAAATATGATGGAGGTGGCCACTCTGTAATTCTCTATACTATTCTTTTTCTCTCTCTCAAATTCAAATACAAAGATTCCTTTATTGGCATGACAAAAGCAAATATAAAGTTTAAATTAAAAAGAACACACACACACATATCACTGATGTTTTTATTAGTCTCTCCTCTCTTTTTGTGACAGGCGTTAATGTATTGGATACAGTCAGTATTTTCCCCTAGTAAATATGGAAGTTGTGTTTTAGTGTCTAACTCAGTGGATTGAGGGTAAATGCTCTGGAGTTTGGGGTAAAATGTTTCTGTGATGTGCTAATAGTTTGTGCAGCGGGTGAGGAAGTGTTCCTCCGTCTCCACCTGCTCTCTCTAGGTCTCATATATATATATATATATATATATATATATTTACCAGCTCTCTCTGAACTTATTCAGCTTATATAAAAATATTATATTTGTTTTAAAAATATGAATAAATAATATACATGCTATACATTTCAGCGTCGTAATACTGGAGTACATTAGCCTGTATTTTTGCTAGTGATAGAGTACCATAAACATACTCGTGATAGAGTCTTCCTTTCTCTTTTTTCCCCTGCACTATAGGAGTTTCTAACTGGGGTGGCTATGCTATGGCCTGTGCTCTGTATGTCTTGAATCTGTGTCCAGTACACCAGCGGTACCTCCAGAGGGGTTTAGGTCTGTCACCCACACCAGAACAACAGAGCAAGTGGGCTGAATGCCTGCCCACCGTAGCCAAGGTAACTCTGTTTTCCTGCACCCCATGATGCCATAAGTGATTTATGAGTGTAACATGTATTAGACTGTAAATAGCCAGTGAAGTGTTTTAAAAAACTGGGTACAATGTGGTGGCATTATTCTCCTCACAGTTCATCCATTGTATATTAGAGGTGCAATTAGAGTGCATTGATTCAATATGTTAATTTGTTCTCTGAAATCTACTGTACATGGTAGGTATGTGGTTTAGGTAAGTCCAAAAATGATCCACAAACTGTTTTATATGTGTATTTATAACCATAGGAATTACACCTAGAATGAAAAGCTTGGTTTTTACCATATTTGGAATGATCGTGAATATTTATGAGCTCTGCTCTGACGCACTGCAGCTAATGTCAATGCCTGACACTCACACACACAAATAATCAGACTTTGTCAAAAAAATATTTTCAACTGAAGTTGTGGAGAGGTTTATTTTAGCTAGAAGGACTGAGTGTATAAAATTAAATCAAATGAATTCTTTGTCCTGAGTTGTGGTGTTGATGAAATATAGGCAAAATTACAATTATACTTGACGAGGGGTGGACAGATGCATTTAGAGTTGCATTTTTTTTTATTTTAATGTATCTGAAAACAGGCAGGAATTATCAACTGCTGCATAAATAGATGAGTTTTTGTTATCCTTTCACTCCAGAAATATCACAGTAAGAGCTAAGTGATATGACACAATGCATAAATGTGCATTAAACTTGAATTCAGCAGGCTACATCTGTCTGTTGCATCATTACAAACATACGCAGCAAATCTCACAATATACACATTCAGCTAACTGGGATTTTACACTCACAGATTTAACACGAGAAAAAGGAAATGATGGTGTTGGAGGCTTACTGTATGTCATTACCATGTACTGAACTCATATTATTCACCAGTGCCTAAGTATGTCCAGATTTCCATACTATGGCCCATTTAATGGTGTGCACCAAATGATTTTTTCCAAATAATGCTGATATTTGAAATCGCCAAAATAAACATGCCCATAAGCCAACAAGTGATTTGTTTCAGGTTTTTTAATAGAAGTTCCCCAAATCAGAAGTGCACTCTATCATTTTAAATCCAGTAGTCATATGCAGAAAAAGGTGGGTAATAAAAAATAAATGATACTTATGATGCTGAGTTCAATCTGTTTTCCTCCAAAAAAACAAGTGCCTTGAAGGGTTTATGCATGTCACCTCGTACTGTTGATTTTGTATGCCATTTTATTTTCAACGGAAATCCACTGCTATAAAACTTACAGGCACGTCACAGTGCTGCTTCCAGTCAACACGGGCCATTTTTACATTTGCGGTGAACTGCAGACCACTTCAGAACCTCTGCCAGCATACAGTATAATTATCACGACCACAACTGCTGGAACCAGCCCGTTTAACCCTGTCTTCACATTCCTTCCTCTTAGCCTAAATATTTTCTGTTGCATCTCAGCGGCTGCTACGGATTGACTCTTTAATGACACTTTTCCTGTTTTTAAAACTCCCACTCCCACATTACAGATTAAAATAAAAGACTCAAGGATTGAATTCAGTTAAAAAACCTAACAAAGACAAAACATCTTGATGTGGCGCTTCTGTTTCCAAACAGGAGGAAGAGATGCTGCGCATTTTGGTGAAATATGGCGTCCGCAGTGGCAAAACAGCAAACCTGGGACTAGAAGTAGATGGATTAACCTTTCACCCATACCATTCCGATATCATACAGCGGCTTAGACAGCTCACTCTTGACTGACATCATCATCATGTAGCCACAGCAGGAAACAAGATACAGATTTGCCATGATACTGATCTATTTGTGTAGATTCACTCTTTTTCACAGTACAGTATGTGTGTCTTGGTAACAAGAGTATAGAGTGCAAAATAAAATTGTTCCAACCCCCTCACACTTTATACAGCAAGCTTCTCACGGTAAAGATTACTAATAGAATAAACAATATTTTTAGATAGCCTACCAGGGGGGCATGATTTCTTAAAGCTGCACTTGGAAGATGTTGCATGTGATTTATTTGCTGCATTTAGCTCGTGTTTGTGGTCACGATGACTAATTTTTAGAAAAAAATAAATAACTAAAATGAGGTGGCTACAAATATTTTTGTAGTTTTGATTTTCAGTTATCTGCATTTGGGGAAAAAAAGTCCCTTCATTAGTCCAAATAACAGAATGTAATAGTTATGAGGCTAATGTTGCATTAAAAAAGTTGCAGTTGCATATGTATGCACAACATTTGCCCTTTACAGTTTCCTATTTAAATAGTCTAATCCTTTTTAAATACAATTACATAATAATTGTTTGCATATACATATTTTTATGCTTCTTTTGTGGTTTTGTTATAGTAAAAATGTAGTAACAATGTACATTGAATATCATTTCTATAACCACAATTTTACAACAGATCATTAAATTAGGTTTGTGTCAACAAATTAACAATGGTTTTGTAACTCTAAGCATAGTTTAACCATGGTATTTGTAGTAAAATTTTAGTTTTGTAAGAATTGGTAGTCAGAGTGCCAAAGAAAACATGGTTACTACACTTACTATACTTGACAGAGAATGTTTACACCTACTATAATTAAACCATGGTTAGTTTTCATAATGAGGTCTGTTAAGAATACATGTGGTCACTTGGGAAATACCAAAAAAACTGAAAGTTTAATAAAGGTTTGCCTTTATTGTTTAACTCGCCCATTCCCTCCAACCCCCCAAACAAAAGGGAAAAAATATATATTTAAATATTGCTCCTTGTACCAAAATATTTGGCTATTAAAAGTTACAGTACTCGTGAAGAAAATTTGATAGCAAAATTCCACAAATGGCAACACGATGCGCAAAGTAGCCTACCAAAAGAGCCGATGGTTTCGTCTTAAAGAGCCCCTATTATGGGTTTTTGAAAATCAGCTTCCATGTAGTGTGTAGCACAGCTCTAAGTGAATAAAAACAGACTGGGTCATCGGCCAATCAGTGCAGATTAGCTTCGCTAAGGAGGGTTTTGGGAACAAATGAATCGCTGACCGCATCGTTGGGATAATTAGGTAAAAATAAATGCATATTATAAGACAATGAAAGTGTTTATTGACCTTGCATGCATATCAGCCTGTTGTTGGAGACCCCCAAAACCAAAATATGACCATTTATATAGGGGCTCTTTAAGGAATCACTCTATATCTATATCGCGGGAAAACGCCAGGTTCATGTCAAGTCAGGTAAACACGGGAACTGTAGTGTGTTTACTCTTTCTGGCAAATATGGCTACAATTAATAAATAATGTTGTTTAACTAGTTAAATAGTATAGCTAAGTAAACAGTATAACAGTTAAACAACCTCCGGAGAATTAGCCATCATCAAAACAAAGAAACTTCGAACGACAGAAACAAGGTAAGGATTCTGTCTTAATGCAAATCCACAGTGGCAAATATCTATTCGCTCCGATACCACGGTTTGTGCAATATTTTATATAGATTTAGATATTTGCTATACTTTGTGTTTATTATTTTTTAATATGGTTTGTAGCTTGACATATCTGTAACGTTAAACAAATGGCGGTTCCTCAAAGGCTTAAACTATCCGATTGATGCGGTTTTATTTTAAGCCGCAGATGGCGATAGAGACAACACAAAGGTTCTGTGCTAGAAGTGTTTAGGCATTCCAGTCATTGATTATCAAGTATTTAATAATTAAATCTAATTAATAGACATATCTGGTTATATTACATGTTGTATTATTATGGTATTAACTTTATGCAAACCATCTACATACCATAATATTAATGTTGCAATTTTTAAAAAAGCAACTTAAGAAATATTACGGTGTTACAAAACTTTTCTTAGGCATCGGTCAGTACAAGCAGCTGTTTTAGTTCAGATCTGTGCAGTGTTACATAACCAATTCATGTCATTTGGAAATTTGTATATTATCACTGACCTTTTCAGAGATAAATGTCTTTCGACCTTCTAAGGTTCGAACCAAAATCAACACCGGAGAAGACCATCCAGAAACCCCTAATCACAAAGTAAAATAAACAGCAGACTTTTAATTAGGCCTAGTCTGGCTCTGGTTACACCTGAAAGTATTAAGCGTTTCTGTGGGACCAGATTAAAAAGCATGAAAATAAAATAAATGGGCAAATCCCTAATTTTCTCTAAAATAGTGCTGGATACAATTTTAGTGGGAATATGACTTCGTACTAATTAATCACAGCTGTATTTAGGCTTCTGTTTATGCATCTTTGTTTAATGTCACAATTCTGCTTCCAATAGAGTTAACTAATCAAAGCCGAACAAAGATGGCCAAAAACAATAAAGAGTCTCTGAGTATCTGATGGTGAAAGTGCTTTCATGAACCAAACGTGAGGTAACATTTTTAATATTGAATTTGATTTCTGTCTCGTGCTTGAGTTAAAGGGGTAGTTTCCATTAGGCTTATTCTTACACTTAATATGGGATATCTTTCCTCTAATAATATTTAGAGATTTGACAGATTTGATTATTTTTGCACTTTGCTGTAAGATTGTAGGATCCTGGATAAATTATTAGGCTACGACACCAAATTCATTGTCTCTTCATTCATTGGTATTTTCAATAATTTGTTTTAGAGTCCCTTCATATATTATTATTTTTTTTTAATTACCGTCCTGCTGTTTTTACAAAGCATTTGTGTCTGTCTATTTATGTCATGATTGCTTAATGTTTAAAAGTTGCAATTAACAGTATATTTACAGGACAACAAAGTAGTTAAAAAATGACTAAAAACACATTTGACACCAGACCAGTAGTTGGCGTAATACATATTTGCATAACATCATTTTGTTTTCTAGGGATGTATTGATTAACTCAACTTACAATTATACAATTTATATTTTACAAAATGAAATTTAAGACAAATTTGAAATTCAAATGTTTCTCAGACAAAATGCACCATGTGTCAAAAAACGAAACTAAATTGAAATTTTGAAACAAATCCCTAATCGAATAAATTGGAGAGTAATACAGAAATAAGAGATCTCTTCATATGAACGAACTAAAACCATGAAACCATGGTGTGTTTTTCAAGACATATCAACACACCTTCATTTACCAGCTGAGATCTCTGCACATTCACAGTAGACTTGCTATGGCAGGCAGTGTTGCACAGTGTTTAGCCACTATTGTTTTGCTTTTTTAAAAAAGCTGTTTAGTTGTGTTGTATACATGGACCATTAATCATTAGACCATCCAAGTTTCACTGATTGAATGGTGACAAGACACAACAGACATGAGTGATTTGACAAATTTTTCATTTCAAATGTGCACTTAGTACAGCCACTCTCTGTACTATAAGTTATTGCAAAAGTAAAAAGTGAATGCATATTCATAAATTATTTTTACTTTGCATACTGACTGCGGCTTCCTGATGCATGAATTATACACAATATCATATCATTATATTACTCTGAATGAGGATTCTGCTTTTATGAATGCACAGCAAGGGCACAGAATACAGCTTAAGAATTGTCATGTTTCCATAGATTTTGTTCAATTGGTGAGTGAATGGTTGTATAATTTTGTCATGTAAATCAATGGCTGAAACTAATACAACTGTTTTCAGTTAAAAGTTGTGTAAACACACATTGCTGTTATGTATCTTTTGTAAAAACTCTGTATTTTATACATCTTGCTGAGGCTATTACAATTCCAGCCATACAAAAACAAATTTCAATATTGATACACCTAAAAAGAACATTCTATCTTAAAAATAAGTCCGATTTTTGTATTACAGTACTGATAATTACATTTATATTTTTTCTGTACAGTTAACACCCGTTTCTAACACTGCATTATTTCTAACTTCATGCCTTTTTTTATGAAATTTTATACATTTTACATTTCTGTGAAATATTATTAAATGTAGCCAAAACAATAAATACACAACCAATACAATTTTGAAAACCAGAGGGTGTATCCTCCTAATCAAATCAAAAGAGAAAATGTAGATACCACATTCATGAAGGAATTGATAGACATAATATTGTTCTTAGTTCAGGTCATCTGAGAAAATCTGCAGCTTCCTAATGTGGGACACTTAATGATAGAAGAAACGTTACCATTCCATAATTCATGTGGAATGGTAAAATGGTTCTGGAATGTTCTTGAACATCATCAAACAAATAATATACACCATGATGCAGTGATACAACTGTTATCAGTTATGTCAATAGAATAGTTCCCTGTCTTTTCACCCTTTTGCCATCTGAAAATAATTTAAATGCATAATCATTACATGCACAAAATAAAGTGGAATTGTCTTTTTTTTTTTTTACTATCTCCTTACTCTAACCCTACACCTAAATTTACTTCTCACGCAAAGCTTTTTGCTATTTACGATTGTCAAAACATTTAATTTTGTGTGACTTGTAAGCTTGTTTCCTTATGGGGACCAAAAATGTCCACCAAAAAAGTATTGTAATACCAGTCAATTTTGACCCTGTGGGGACATTTTTTATCCCTTTAAAATAGGGAATACAAGATATTTTAGGTTAAAACTGAGGACTCCCTAATCCTCCATAGATAGCAAGGTTTAGACTTACTATTTTTGAAAATAAAACAATAATTCATGTATTTAGGGGGGAGCTGCAATCACTAGACCTCACATGTCCCACTTTATGGCAATTCACCCTACTGTGTAAAAATACAGTCAATGGCAGTGATTTGTGTACCACAAACAATAAACAACAGAGTAGAAAACCAGTAATTAAAAAATTCCATAATGAAACTGAACTGCAGTCTTTATGTGAGATTACAAAATACAATCTTGACTTGTTTACATACATCCAAACTCCATGCATGTTGAGTGTTCAATGTAAACAGAGTTTAAATGAGCAGGAATCAGACAACACTATTGTGTCAGTTCAGATCATTCATTCAAAATCCCGGATGTAGCAGCGGTCACTTCAGTCTTAGATATGTAAACACTGCACCAAACATTCAACACCTTATTTACTTCAGCAGGTTTAGCAAACAGAAGATCTTTGCTTTGGGGAGACAGCCATCAATCACTTTTTCCTCATCTATTTCCGCAGGATATGAAATCGCAGTGGGAAGCTGTCCAGGTTAGAATAGTCTGCTTGTGGGTGGTTGACATTTCACATGCACACTGAACCTTCTGTTGCTCGTCCTGTGTGCTCTGTGTCTAACCATGAAAAACTTGAAAAAAGCAGGTGATAAAGGTCTCTCAATGCTTTTGTTTTAGTTTTAGTACAGTTCTGTACTCATTTAATCACCCTCTAAATCTGAATCACAATTTCATTTTGTTATTTATTTATCTCCTACAAAATGTGTACACATAGTGTCCAGATGCCTGTTGCACAAAACGAGTTAAACTCTAGGTTTAGGACAAATCCAAAGAAGTGCAAACTGGTTAAGATCAGGTTATATTGTTTCACAATGCTTGATAAAAACATTCTCTGTCAACACAGGGTTAATTCAGAGTTAGGTTTTAATTCTGGTGTGACACGTGGAGCAGTCAGCCAATCACACGACGCACCAGAGAATCGGGTTGATTAACTTCTTGAGAGAGAGTCAGTGCAATTCACTTTTCTGTTGAATATTAAGAAATATCATGATCAGAAATATAGTGAATTAAAACACCTGTACAAGGCTGAAATAAATGCTGTTGTTTCAGCGAAAGCTTGAGAAGGCAACTTAAAGCAAATATTATTACATCAATGCAAATCAATAATTTATTTTATTAATGTAGGTTCACAAACAGCTCAAAAGACAGACATTTTAAAAGCTTTATATATTAAAAATGTTTAAAGTAATTTTAATTGAATATTTTAAAGTATTTAAATATATATTGATAAAAATAAATAATTATGATATCTATGAACATATTATTAGTAACAAAAAACTATTTTGTCTCAAAAATGCTTTTAGTTTTAAAGACTTGGAACTAACTTTATTTAGTGACTTTATTGCTTCGCATATATCACTTTTCTCACAGCTAATTAGTCCAGTTTGGTTTTTCGATCTCTAAAGCTGCGGCCACACTAGAGTTTGAGCTTGCGAAATTCTGTCGTATGGCGCTGCGAAAAGAGGTGGGATTGAACAAGATGATTAGACATTAAAAAAAGCAAGTGATTGCACCATATTTAAAATTTCTGTACCGAGAGGTCATGTTTTGATCTTCTGTTGGTCTCATGTAATCACGTGATGCGATTTCACAGATCAGAGTTCACCAAGTTTGAACTTTCGAATGCAGTGACATGCAAAACTTGTCACACAAGCTTGCGTTTCCGGTCTGCCACATTTGCATGCGTATGAATGAAAGTCAATGGGGCAAAAAGTGCAGTGTGACCACAGCTTCACCCAGAATAAAACCTGCAACGGAGAAGATTAGCCATGTAGCTCAAGTTACCATGGCAACAAAACCTGATCAAAACCAACCCACCTTCTTGAGCTCAAATTCTCTCAAGGTCTGAAAGACACCTGTTCTATTCACTTTATTCTGCAATGCGGAAGTAAGCCGTTTTCTTCTGCCATTTCATTTGCCTATGACTAGGAATAATAAATGGCAGTAAATGGTCAAACTAATTGCTCTACAAACAAGTGCTTTTATGAAAATACATAAATATATCAATAATGTAATTAGAAAATACCAGTTTGCATTATCAAGCATAACAAGCTGTTTTTTTTATACAGTTCAAATCAGTGGAAGTGAATAAGACTGGAAATCGCAATCGGAAAACGCAATCTCATGCCAATTTGTAACTTTTTGATTTAGTTCATATTAAAATTCATATTCATTTGTATGATCTCATTTGTACATTTCTGTACAATTTGCTCATGAGTAGTATGGTTAGGGGTGGAGTTTGGAGGCACAATTCCTTTTAGAAATAGTACATTTTCATACAAATTCATATGAATTAGCCACTTTTCTGACAGTGTGTAAAATACGTAAATTCCTATCAGGTCCTACATTGTTTTGATATAATTAGATTCCAATAGCTGTGCCCACACTTAGGTGAAAGAAAAAGGTCAATATAGTTTCACTATGGGAACAACAAACAAAAAAAGTAAGCCCTATTCGAACAATGTGTTTCTCATGGTGGCGTCTCTAAAAGATAAATCTCCATATCTTCTCAGTGGTTTAGACACATGCTATTAGGTGAAGATAAATTTGTCTCAGATATCGTGTCTAAAACGTGTTTCAGATGATATTATTTGGTTTGTGAAAAAGTTCAGCTCCCAATTCTGATCAAAATCAAGCTAGGAGCAGCAGCATCAACACTGGCACGATCATGACAATATGTGGACCACAACACATAAAAGGTGGCTTTTGACAGCTAGTACACAAACAAACTCTGTAGCGTTTTGGAAATGTCCAAAGTGGTCCATTTTTAATGCACCAAATGCAACCTTTCTGATGCAGATTACCCCAAAAATGCAACCATATGGTCACAGTGTATTTCAGTTGCCAAAAGGATTTACGAAACAACTTTTGGATTGATCTGCTTTAGAAACACAGAGATGTGAATTCAGAGAGCAATTAAATAACGACCTTTGTGTTTGTCACAAAACAGTAGGTAACTTGGCCGAGAGTGGTCAAAGAAAAACACTCACATTCTGGATTCAGATGGCTATAAAGTCACCAACTACCACCCTTACGTCCCCCTGAGAAACCATTATCATTGAAAAGAATTGTCAGAATAGCATTATGATGAGTAAATGATGACAGAATTGTAATTGGGTGAACTACTGAAGACCATAAAGGCTTTTCCCTGTCATGCTAGCAGTCCAACTTAAACTTGTGTGGTTTAAAAGCAGAAATGGCTTAAATCTTGGACACCACAATTAACCATCACTTGCAAATGTGGCTAAAAGGACTATTCAAATCATACAGTTTAGCTCATCTTTTCTTGAAACCTCATTAAATGTTAAACAATGGCGATTATCAAGGTAGCAGTCCCTGAGATACACCACACAACAGTACAATGTTAGCTAACCACAACCATGAAAAATTGCAGCAATTTCAGAAAAAGAGGTCTGACAAGGTAGGCTAATGTTTAAACTAATGCAAAATGAAAACTTGTATACAACTGTATGCTTCTATGTCACCGAAGTGCCTGTAGATACTGTATGATATCAGAAGCTGCATAGCAATTCAGAGTCTGCAACCTTTGAAGGGCACATTCGTAGTCTGGTTGTGTTATCATGACTTAACAAAATGTCCCAATAAGTCTCTTTCAAATGTGGTCTTAAAATGTGTTCGTCAACCATTGCAACTCAAGATTATTTGCATGTGCAGGATTTTTGCAGAAAATTTTAACCACACTTTTTAAATGTAAGCATTGTATTTCAGTTTAGTGTGATATCTAATGAGACAAATGTTAAAAATACAAACATTTACAAAATTTGACTTTGTCTAACTAAGATGCAATTTTATAGATAGTTTATACTTGTAATATGTGCATTAATAGACCAGGTCGAACCTATTTAGACAGGTTTTGAACCCTGTTTTACTTTCATTGTAATCATTTCAAAAATTACAGTAAATGTATTACTGCAAGTCAGTCGTCACAGTGCCTATGCTATGAGGCCTATACTTACACCATAGTGGACCTTTAAGGTCACACCTTCAAAGTTTGCATCATTTTAAGGCCTCTGAATTGAGACACATCTATAAATGGTTAACACAACAAAATTGTTCAAACTTCAGTTTTGATTTGCTGCAGCAGTGTGACCACTGAGGTGCCTGTAATATTATCGTTTGTGACTGCCAGCTCAGTGGAGTGTGTGTTGAATCTTCCATGACTTTTTGAGCAACAGCAGAACACCCGAGTGCAAGCATCATGAGCCTTCTGGATTCCCTTTTGGGCACTTTCACTTATAAAACAGTAGAGTGCCGGATCTGCCACACAGTTAAAAGATGTAAGCAACAAAGAGAAATGATAGTAGTTAAAAATGCTCTCAATGAAGTTGCAGTCCCGTTCAAATACAGTGCGCACCAGCAAAAAGATGTGGTACGGGGAGAAGCACACCAGGAAGATGACAATAGTACTGGTCACCAAATACTTGATGCGGATTTTCTGGGAGGTTTGCGTGCCTGCACTTTTACCCACTGCTCGAAGAACTCGGAAGTATGACACAGAGAGGATTCCCAAAGGAAACAGGAAGCCTATGTAAAAACGATAGTAGTTTATTGGATACTCCCATGTCTTCATGGGATAGTGTTCAAAGCACACTGATTGGTTATGCTTGTCTCTGCTGAGCTCCTTATGCCGGAAGAACACCACTCCTACGGCAAGCTCTTTGAGCCAGACCACCGTACTGACCAGAGCTGCTGCTCGGACCGTTCGGAAAGCAGAGAAGCGGAAGGGGTAGACCACCGCCAGGTATCGGTCAATGGAGATACAGCACAGAAAACCAATGCTGACGTAGATGTTCTCATAGAGCAGGAAGCCACACAGTTGACAGAGCCACTCGGAGCCACTCCAGTTGTCCCCCTGGAAGATATACTGGAGCCAGAGGGGCAGGGAGGCCAGGTACAGCAGATCTGAAATGGTCAGGTTCAACAAATAGACCCCCAGCTCATTGTGAGCTTTCAACTGAAGCCAGGCATGGTAGAGCGAGTAAGCATTGGCGGGAAGACCCACTAGAAGAACTAGGAGGTATGCAACAGAAAATAGGTACTGGTGAATGTCGTGGTTTATAGTGCAGTTGATTTGCTCCTCAGACATGTTCATTTTTCCAACCACATGTTCACAGAGTCTTACTCAACGAGTGTAGAAAGTTCGTAATCAACAGAGGTCTCCAGATTACATTCCATGGACTCTGTGGGAAGCAAACAAAATGGATGTCAAATGATTAGTATGCTCAAACCATCACAACATAACACAACCAGGGCAAAACTACTCTAAAAACAGCTTTTCGAGATTCTTATGTGCGTTTCTGAGGATGTGGGAAAATTGCAATGTTCGTAATCAGCAGGAAAACCACAGAGCATTGCAATTTTCCCACGTCATCAGAATCTCGAAAAGTTGTATTTAGAGAAGTTTTTGCATGATAGTAGCAACATTGAAGTATAGTATCAGTTGTGGTTAACTCAAGTCCAAGACATAGTGCTGTTATACAAGATAAAGTAATATCTCATCGTTTTTTTTTTTTTTTTTAAGCTTCCCTTGAAAAAGTGATTAGCAACAAGTGACTTCACAGGTCTGCAACTGAACTGGTCTACATTTACAGTCTCATTTTGTTGACATTTTTTCAGCTATTTTTTTCTACCTTTCAGATTTTAAATACATATTGAAAGAGCTTATTGGTTTTGACATTGAAATTCTGCAACCACGGTTTATAGCCATGAACCATGGTTGCAGACATTCAATGTCAAAAGACAACATCTAGATTTTTATTTCTGTCAGATCATCTTAATCAAAACAAGAATCATACACCTTTTTTAAGCCCACAAAGCATAGTTTTTTGCTGAGGGATCCAGGGTGATGCCAAGTTCCAGATTATCCTTAAAACCATTGTTGTTTTATTTAATTGCTTATAGAACTTTTTTCTCAGTTCAAGAAGTCAAACACTGTACTTCTGCATGCCTAGCAAATAGCTGCCTAGAAGATGGCTGCAGAGTGATAAATGTTTTGTGTGTGGGCTGCGTCCTTCAGGCTCTCAAATATTCTGAACATTCAGAAAGAATTATTAATAAGTTAAATGAAGTGTGCAAGTTCTCTTGAAAGAATTCAACCGTTTACAATATCTGCTGGGGATTAAACCATACAATGTCTTTTGCACTTGTTGGTCAATGTTGGGTTTTTTTCATTGTTTAAAAAGGCTATGGAATGCATTTAAACCCATCCAAATCATCTAATGTAGAAATCCCAATTCACATCATGGAATTGAGTAACATGCATTGCCCTTGTCAAACTGACCGTGACCTGTTTGACAGAATGTCTACTTGATGATGAGATGTCAGATACATTAGGATTGAGACCTTGGCTGCGATGACTACTGTGGAAAATCACATACGCTATAGACCAATGAAACCGTGTGAACAAAATGTTTCATCACCAATCCATTAAATGCCTAAGAATGTTTTCCTGCATCTGAGTCATACGCGACACCTTCAATAATATTGATAGTCAGACATAATGGACGTCATTTGAGCAAGTGCAGCATTACCCAGAACAGTGTCGAAATAAGGGAAATCCATTTTAGTAGAATTGCTTCAGTTTAGTTCTTGGAGGTTACATGAGGTATTGTGTAATATATATGGAGTCAGCTTCACCACCAACCCTAAAGATTTGACACGTGGGTCTGGCCCAGTGAATGCACTGTTGCACTGGTTTCCTCTATGAAACTTTGATGAGATCATATATATATGATCATAATAAATAATTTAAAAAAAACAGACAACAAGAAATTGTACAGGAGGTGTAGTGTGTTACAATGATTTTACATTGGATTATAGGTGTTTTTCCACAATACCTATGCATTAATAGTCATTACATTTACATGACAACTATGTATCTGAAAATTCATAGGTTTTGCATACAAGACAATCTTGATAAAGTGATCAAAGAAAACATAAAATGCTGTATTATGTATGCCATGCCAATATTTGGCAATGAGACTTTGTAAAGAAATATTATGCACACATCCTTGAATCCTTGTTCTTGTTTCCTTTCTTGGGTGCTTCATGTTTCTTATTTGAGCATCCCTGTTTCTTTTCTTGCTTCCTTTCTTTGTGGCTTAGCTTATCCCCTGTAGGATTTGAGGGAAGGACGCAAGAAAGGAATGTAAGGATGGAGGAATTGTATGAATTTCTATTTGTATATTGTATATTTGTCCATAGATTATCATTAAAAAATAGCTTGGAATAGTGTCAGGAACACATTTAACCAAACAAATTGGTCAACATTTGTTTCTAGTGTGGCACTTAAAGAGTTCAAATAAATATTAATAAAGCAAGATGCCCTCTTGAAATGTGTAATGTATGTTAGATACACATTACATATAATAATTTATCTCGGCTTGAGTTAATAATTGGACCTATAGAAATACGACCTGTTTCCTCACTCATAACCCTTCTAAGAAGCTTCCTTACTAATGTCTTGCCTCCTCCTCATGGTCCAATTAGAGAACTCAAATGTCCTTCAAGATGGCTAATTTTGATCGTTTTCTGGGTAGCAGATGAAGAAGCCTCCATACATCACTTAAACATGTAATGCACATTATATCACCATTTTCACAAATTTATATTTTTGTAGTTAAACGAAGATGATTAAATGTTCTTTTCTTTTTTTTAAAGGCCCCCAAAATAGTTGCAATGTAAATCAATGTCCAGAACGCATAACATTTTTATCATTTCTAGTAGAACGAGAATTTGTGTAAACCAAATTCAACTGAAGTGCATCTAACAGCTTTCAAAGCAACCCATTTAATCAGAATTCAAAGTCAACTATCATTTTAATTAATGTTATTTTCATATTGATTAAAAATGCATGAAGATGGCCAAACAACAAATTATTTACTAAAAATGTATTATTGTATCAATGGAAATTGCTGAATTGTTTGTCAAAAAAAATAAAAAAATAACCCTGGTCCAACTCAAACAGCAAATGTGTGAAAACGTGCTTCAACATGTTTCTAGGCTGATATGCTAACACGCACACTTTAGACATGAAATGTTTAACCCATTAAAGCCATGCAGTCCCAACGAAAAACTGAATGACTATGTATTTGGTACATGTAATATTTATGTCTGTAATTAATGTGTTGTTGTATTTTGCGCCACATCACTGCACCATTTTGAGTAGAACGTGTAAACCAAATTCAACTGAAGCAACCCAATTTATCAGAATTCAAAGTCAACTATCATTTTAATGAATGCGATTTTTTTTCATATTGATTAAAAATGCATGAAGAAGGCCAAACACCAAATTATTTACTAAATTTGTATCATTCATTTTGCACAGGGGATTTCAGGACTAGCATTCACAGGAGGAACTTAACTTCGTAAGTTAAATTCCAACCGCACAAATGTGGTTTTTATCGTTTCACACAGCTACTTCAAAACATTTATGACTTTAGATTTCTTTGTACTGTATTTGACCTCCAAATTCCGATTTGTAATGTACATGCACAAAAAAATGAATTTTACACAGCACAATAAAACTACTCAAATTTATCCCAACATCTGTAAACCATACAATGCATGATAACCTATTATTTTGTTTAATGTATGCAAGAATGCACTACACTAAGATTACACTAATGCATTTTAATTACGAAACTAAAGCTTGGCATAATTAAGCTTGAAAATGGCTTAATTGTTTGTCAAACAAACCCAATAACCCTGTTCCAAGTCAAACAGCAAATGTGTGAAAACGTGTGCTTCAACATGTTTCTGCTGACACGCTCACTTTAGACATTAAATGTTTAACCAACGGTTGCATTTTTGACCAACGTGTGCAGTATTAAAAGTATTATAGAAAAACTGAACGACTATATATTTGGTAGATGTAATATTTATGTCTAAAATGTATGTGTTTTTGTAATTTGCGCCACATTACTGCACCATTTTGAGTAGAACGGATCGATTAAAATGTCAAAACAGGACATTCGCATAACTGTATAAACGAGTGCGTTCTTGATGGTGTTATCGTTCCATTCTAGTAATGTCACTATATATTTGACAGCAGTGTCATATTTATGAATACCATGAATAGAGCACGCATTTCTCTAACTTTGAAGGAACCGTTACAGTCATTCGTAATAAAGCTTCATAAACGTGTCTGAATAATTTCACAGTTGGCTGCAGATTCTCATAAGTACGTACTTCAGAAATGACCAGTCTGACATGCTACAGCGTTAATATGAATGCGCGTTACAAACAACTAGTAGAAGCTATGAAAATACTGAGCACTTTTCCCATTTATTTTGTACACGAATAGCTGGCATAGTACCCATATTTCCAGGCGCAAATACGACAGCAGTTCGTGTAGTAACTTAGAATTAGTAAACTCCTGATGGTCAAATGAAAATGACTTATGTTTGTATATTTTAGTTTTTTATTTAGTATGATGCATAATTCTGAGTTACTGGGATTACCCTATGTTATTTTCTCGTACAGTATAAGAGTATAGCATCTGTATCTTAATGAAAGTGCATTACCTTCAGATTGCTGGTTTTAATCCCACGCGATTCAATGAAAGCATGTCTGAAGTGAAGATCGTATCCTCAGCAGCTCCACCGATCTGTCTGCTTCTTTTCATTTACTTTCAGCTGTGAAGATCTTTCAAACATCGCAATTGTCGTGTCGGGAAAAAAATATCTTAACTTATATTGCGTCAATAAATTTACCCGACGATACCCGCAATAACTCAAAGTGAAACACTCATCTCAAGTGTCTCCTTTACAAACAGGATGTGTCTCATATCCTATAGTGAAGCTGCCTTGCACAGATTGCATGTTTGGGCATTACTGATGCTCTCCGTGTCTGCTGAACCGAGTCTGTGAAATCACATGGAACGGCTCTATAATGACAAACGTGCTGTCGGTGACTCCTTGTACCTGTTTGGAAATTAGAGTAAATATATTTATGTCATAGAGGATTTCCTCGGTGGATTTGTTCACTCGGCTTGACGGAAAGCAAAGCACACGTCACAAACGTTTGAACACTTGTTGTAGCAATGTTTGACATTGTATTAGATTTGTTTAATAAACCATTATTTAACATAAAATTACATTTTTTAATTTGTTTTAAAAAAAAAAACAGTAATTAGAATGTCTAAATTAAGATGCACTGTAGTTTAAAAAAAAGTTTTAATTAACTATTTAATGACTATTAATATATTTTACATTTCCTGCATTACAAAATATCTAACAAGTATTAAAATTGTTCAACCACAGTTAGGGGTGAGCAGGGCACAACTTGGGGACAGTTCACACAAATTTAATAATTCACTCATTATTGTCCAGTTTCTTTCTTCTGATGAACACAAATGATGATTATTTTGAAGAATGTTGGACAGCAGCAGCCATTATTGACTTCCACAGTAGCCCATGTTCGTTCTTACTATGGATGTAAATGGATGCTGGTTTCCAACATTCTTCAGAATATCTGCCTTTGTGTTCAACAAAAGAAATTCATAAACATTTAGAATCACTCCAGTGTTAGTAAATAGACAACCTATCCCTTTAACACTTTGACTACCCATGAGGTTTTTATCTATTTAATTTCACAGTTGTCTACTATGAATGTTAGTTAAAGTTTGTAGTTTTGTTATTATATACCCCAACATAATGGAGTGCAAAGTGACACTTTTTTTTTTTTTTTTTAATGATTAAAAATTATTTTGCAATTGCAACAAAGCTAGACAGCATAGTTGAAATCAACCTGGGGAAAGAGGTGAAGAAACATTTAAAAAAAAAAAAAAAGACCACTAAAGTCATTTATTCTTAGTCATTGTTATAATGTGCTTGCTATTATTAGAGCGGTGTTAAAACGTTTCCCGTCTGATGAAACTAAAAACTTGTTAGTGTCTTCTCACTGCTAAATAAGACTAGTGTATTAACTCACCTCAAATTAAGCAATAATTTTCTCAAATTTATACTTGCATTTCATTGTGTTCAACTTAAACATTTAGTAAAATATAACAATGAACCAGCAGTTGGCCTCAAACGATCAAATGCAACTTCAGAAATCATTTATTTATATATTTAAAAAAAAAAAAAAGCTTTATTACAAAGAATTGAGGTTTTGGACATCAGCTTTCTCTAAACAGGCATCTATCATTCACAAACTTAATGAAGTGTAAAAGTTTACGATATCTACTCAACACCATATCTTACAGGTAATGATCTATGTTCATGTGCAATAGTGTATATAAAAATCAGTTGTATATCTAAAGTCAGCTAAGCAGTAGTTGTGCACATTCCAACAGGAGACACTCTTTATATTTACACACCCAGTGTGAACGCTTGATCTAAATATATTATTCTATATAGATCTGCCATCTCCTTTGGTGATCAGCTCTTGATCAGACCACAAGAAGTTGACTTGAGATGGCAGAAGCACCACTGCCAGCAAACAAAGGACAGACACACAGCATTAATGACATGATCAGGGGCCATGAGCTCTTGGGGGGGGGAAAAGGTTGAATTAAACTACTCCATTACTCAAAACAAAAATCCAAATTTGAAAAAAACCTTAGAGATATATATATATGCACACATTAAAACAACCACACAAAAAAGTGTTATTTAACTGCCTCAACGACGTTAATAAATAAACCAATAGCAGAACATTAGAACAGATGTGCAGTGTTATAAAATGAATGTGTCAGGAAAAAAAATGGAGCTTCATTTTAGTACAACCCTTAATGCACAAGTGAAACTGGGCAATGTGTCCAGATTGCACCTGAAAACCCATTCCCGAGACATTCTTCCAGCTTATAATCACAAGGTAGGTCTTATCCTTATGCCCAACCGTCTTCTCCTCTTTCTGAATATGCAGCCTTATTGCGTGCTTCTGCACAGAGCCCGAGCCAAACCCAGGTCCTACAACAAACACATGGTCACCCACAAGAAGCAGAAAAGAGCAGATTGTTTGGTCTGTCAGCAGGGAGCGAGCGAGAGAGTCCGTTTCCCGTAATGGGTCCCTGTGAGGCTGTCTTGGTGATGGACCTGCAACTGTCCTGTGCCTCCTAAAGATGGATGCAGTCTATACTCAGTAATTATGCTGGGAGTGGCTCTTCACACACAGCCCAACGTTTGTTTTCCACATTCAGAATAGAACGTGAACTGGCCTGCCATGGAGCTGCAGAAAGCAGTGGAAATCAATGGTGTTCGATTGGAGACAAAGGGAGAAAATACATTCAAGTGCCCCGTACATTCATTTTCAGGTGTGCAACCTGGTGCCTTTGATGCACCTGGAGAAAGGACTTGACCGGTCTTCCAGATTATGGTAACTGGATCTCCCTGTTTACAGTGCAGTTTCATACATCAAATGTGTTTCTGAGCCAAGTCCGAGGTTCTACACACAGCCATATTCATACCACACAGTCTGCGGGTCATTGTTGGGGTCTGGAGATGCAGGTTTGCTGGTGGGCTGCTCCTTGGAGGCATAGCTTAAATTTGCCGTGTCTGCTTTCTTCAGTAGAGGAGACTCTGCCTCTCTTTGCTCTTGAGGTTCCTCCTCCAAATCGTTCAGCCTCAAAGCTGGTACAGCTCGCACCGGAGTCACCATGGCCACTTCACCACGGTGGGGGGCTCCTCGGGGTTGGGCAGACCCAGAACGAGCTGCTCCTGCTCGGCTACTACCACTCCCGACATACTCCCGTTCAGCTTGTAGAGACATGGAGGAAGAGTGAAGTGGAGGAGGACTGACCAGGGACAACTCATCTCTTGGTGGAGCAAGAGACAGACGACGGGGGTCCACAGAAATGTGCCCTGGTTCTCCAGGCAATGGCGAGGATCCTGCCAGTCTAGCAGACATTGGTCTTTCTCTAGCAACTGCACCAGGTCTCCTCATCACCACATCATTTTGGTTGGGAGAAGCTGCCTCTGTGCGGTAGCTGTCGGGTCCGTTGGAGCGGAGCAGGTCAGCGGAGGCCAGACTGAATGTGCGGCTCAGGCTGGCACTGCCACCCACACTTCCGCGAGGACTGGATTGCTGCAGTGCTGAGGGTCGCAGTCCCGCTCCTCTGTTGGGAAGGGTTTGGGAATGTGAAAGTGGTGTGGAGGTGTCTGTGAGGCGAACGCTTGGTTTGACACTGTGTCCTGGTTTGGGGGTCCGAGCGTCTAGTTCTGGTGGTGTGGTCTTGACAGTTGGCGTAACATAATTGGTGGGGGTTTTAGCACCATCTCGCAGAGGGACGGGTCGAGTAGATCTAGTGAAATAATCAGTCATCAGATCCTCTCGACTCCCAGTCTGCACCTAAGAGAAAGACATTTCAAATATTAAAATTTTTTTTTAAGACATCAATAATAATAATAATAATACCTATATAATAACAAATTTTAATTGTCACTGTTAAAAACCAAGGGCTGACTTAAATCAATTATTAATAATATAATACATTTTATATATATATATATATATATATATATATATATATATATATATATATATATATATATATATCATAATCTGCCATGCATAAATGAGTACACCCACTTTGAAAACTTTAATCAAATTATTTTCAACCATTTCGTTTTCTTTTTTTTTTATTCAAGTTTTTTATTGTTTTCTTCTGGTTCATGACAAAATAATACAAACACATATTACAAATGATCACTGGTAGGCCTACTAAATGTAAAGCCAGGATGTATACAGTGGTTACTATGGACAAAAGTACAATATTACACTCTCAGAAATAAAGGTACAGGAACCGTCACTGGGGCAGTACTTTTTCAAAAGGTACATATTTGCACCTGAAGGGTCCATAATGGTACCTCAAAGGTACTTTTTAGGTACATTTGGGCACTAATATGCACCTTTGAGGTACCACTGTGGACTCTTTGGGTACAAATTAGTATCTTTTAAAAAGGTACTGCCCCAGTGACGGCTCCTGTACCTTTATTGCTGAGAGTGTATAATGAAAACCTGGTGAGTAATTTTAAATTGTGTTACAAGACATCGTCACATACGACCAAAAGTCTTCCCACACTGGGATACATACAGAGACCCCTGCTTTGTCCTTATTCTGTAATTTATAAAGTAAAAGTTCATACAAAGCTGTTTTAGTCATTATATTGACCCATTCTTTTAACTCTGGAATTTTGGGAGTTTTCCAGTGTTTTAAGATGACTCTAGCCGTCACTGAAATCCCCACCATGATCACTGTGAACTCTCCTTTTGTAATATTTGGCATCTGTTCCCTATCTCCCAGTAAACATAACCTTGGTGACAATGGTATTAATGTTCCAAGCCATTTACTGAGAATATTTAGGGTTTGGTGCCAAAAAGGCTGAACTAGTGAACAATCCCAAATACAATGAATAAATGTGCCTTTTTCTTTTTGACATTTCCAACAAACATTATTATTTACCAAACCCATTCTGTTGAGTCGAACAGGTGTGAAGTAAAACCTGTGTATAATTTTTATAGAGAGTAAATTGTGCTCTAGCTTCTCGTACGTATTTACCAGTATTCGACAAAATACTTTTCCATTCCTCATCCCCTATTGCATTCTGGATATCCTTTTCCCAAATTGTCTTTAAGTGTATCCAGTCATTGCTGAGCACATGGTTGGTCATCCTGTAGAAAACAGAGGCCTTCTGTTGGAGATGAGGCAGTGTTAGAAAGTCTAGGATATGGTTTCCATCTGTGTCTTGGATTTTTGTGGAGACAC
>CAIGQV010017386.1:3768731-3781191 GCA_903798115.1 Danio jaintianensis
AACTGTGGTATTGTAAGTGGTAACATCATTAACATATAGTTAAGCTGAGAGAGACCACCATCCTAATTATATTCACCTTTCCCCATAGAGTTATCTGAATTTTACTCCATTTATCCAAATTATTTTTTATGTTTTTTAAAAAAGGTGCCAAGTTTATCATATCTCTCTATTTATTTAATTCCCTGATATTTTATCCCTTTTGGGATCCATCTAAAGCCAAATTTAGTTACCATATTAGCGTTACATATTCCGGATATAGGCGTGGCTTCTGACTTTGTCCAGTTAATTTTATATCCAGATACTTTTGAATAAGATTGAACTATTTCCATTAAATGGCGTAAAGATTTATCTGGATCTTTTACCAAGGCCAGGATGTCATCTGTTTATAGAAACAATTTGTGTTCTTTGCTGCCTCCCTGTACACCTAATTTGTAACCATTTCTAAGTGAATATACATTGTTGCATTTTTGTTCTGTATTGATTAACATACGACACCTAACATCTTCAGGATAAGAAATAAATTTACATTTAAACGAGGCGTTCAAGTAAAGGTAATATTTTGTATGGCCTCCATGGTCTATCCTGTTAATTGCAATTTTATAATGTTCCTTTGGTGTCTTATGTAAAAACAAACCGCAGCTGCAAAAATCTCTCGCTGTATCCCATAGAATCCCATAGAAAGTGTTAAAAGAGAGAAGGCTGTTTTTTTTTTTATGGAAATCTGTTGTGGGTGAACTCCTTTATGCTGGGAAATGTAATAAAATAATTTTTAATTCCAAATTGTTCCCCTCACACACACAAATATGATTTCCAGCTTTATGACCGTGAGAATCCTGTGCATGCATCATAATTTGCTCCCTGTCTTAGAACAGAATCCACATTAGGGTCCATTATGACAACACGATATGTGATAACTTCAGTACGGCCATCCATCACTGTCAATATCTCCATTATAAACAGCTCACACAGCACTCCAAGACATAATCACCAATTAACAAAAACAATTCATAATGCAGGGCCAAACAGATCAAATATCAGATATCGTTTAAAAAAAATTTAAAATCCCTCTAGTGATTATCAGTTAAACGTAAAAAGATTCCATTCACACTTCATAAATACACACCACACAGATATACTCAAATATACACGGAAACCCTTTGAGGTGTAAAAAAAAAAAAAAGAAGTGAGAAAACATACATCCTTTCATGTATGATTCATTTTAAACTCCCCTGCCAATGAATGCCTATTCAAAGGTCAAACCAGCAGGGGGAAAAAAACATTATTTGAGAAGAGTTTAGATGTTTTAAGTGTGAAAGGGACTTACAGTGGGTGGTGAGAGGGCATTACTCTCCTGCAGGAACTCCTCCAGAGTGACCATCTCACTGCCCGGAGAGGACGGCCGGTGGGACGCGGGCCTCTGGGAGGAGCGTGAAACAGATGGGGCATCACAGGGAAGAGTGGAGCTACGAGGAAGAAGAGACGACTGACTGAGACGAGAGCCTTCGTGAGCCAGTCCAACCACATCATCACTGGACAGACTGGCAGATCGGGCCTGCAGGCAATCCAGAGAACCTGGAGGAAGACAGGCGAATAAACCATGAGCTGTACAGTGCGAGATGTTTGCTGATGTGGGTTTTGTCAATTGTGATATTGAGGCGCCATTTACACTAGTGTTTTTTTGTTTTATAATGTACGAGTTTTGTTGTGGTTACAATTGGCATGCACTCTATGCCAGCATCTTCGACCTGCAAAAACCTAAAGACCCTGTTTTAGTTTGGAAAAGCTGGGGTTTCGTTTCAGTGTAGATGGACCAAAACGTAGCCTTTTGAAAATGGTGGCACAGCTATCCACAATTGCTCTCTCTCTCACGTTCATTCCCTAAATTCGCCAAGCACCCCTTTATTTGACCATTATGGCAAAATATGAGGATGCCACTTAAAGGAACATTCATTCATTCATTCATTCTCCTTTGGCTTAGTCTCTATTTCAGAGGTCGCCACAGCGGAATGAACCGCCAACTAGTCCAGCATTTGTTTTATGTATCGGATGCCCTTCCAGCTGCAACCCTGTACTGGGAAACACCTATACACTCTCACAATCACACACACACTCATACACTACTACGACCAATTTAGTTTATTCAATTCACCTATACTGCATGTTTTTGGACTGTGGGGGAAACCGGAGCACCTGAAGGAAACCCATGTGAACACAGGGACAACATGCAAACACACAGAAATGCCAACTGGCCCAGGCGGGACTTGAACCAGTGAACTTCTTGCTGTAAGGCGACAGTGCTAACCACTGTGCCACCCCCTTAAAGGAACCCTTATTCCGCTTTTTTTGGAAGTAGGCTCATTTTTACAAGTCACGTAGAGTTAAACTGTTGAGTTTTATCATGTTTGAATCCAGTCAGCCAATCTCTGCATCTGGCGGGAGCAATTTTATCTTAGCTTAGCATAAATTACTGAATCAGATTAGACCATCAGCATCTTGTTCATGTTCAAAGAAGGGTTTTTATAATTTTCCTATTTAAAGCTTGTAAAACCTAATGTTGTAGTTACATCATGTACTAGGTCCAACAGAAAATTAAAATTTTCTAGGCTATGGCTAGGAACTACGCTCTCAATCTGGCGTAATAATCAGGGAACTTTGCTGCAGTACCATGACTGCAGCAGGTGTCAATGATATTACACATGACTTTTAATGCATTTCCCCCAACACTGATTGTTAAAGAGATAGTTCACCCAAAAATGTAAATGTGCCCACTGTTTAATGTGCCTCAAGTGGTTCCATATCTTTATGAGTTTATTTTTTCAGTTGAACACAAAAGTAGTTTTGAAGAAAGATGAAAACCTGTAACCATTGACTTCCATAGTAGGAAAAACAAATAATATGGAAGTCAATGGTTACAGGTTTTCATCTTTCTTCAAAACAACTTCTTTTGTTTTCAACAGAAGAAATTAAAGTCAAAAGAGATTTGAAACTAGTGAAGGGTGATAAATGATGTAAATGACAGATTAAACATTTTGGTGTGAGCTATCACTTTAATGTATTATTGTAAACATTAGAATGTCTTTTGTCATCTTATCAATAATTGCAAAAACAGTAATAATCCTTAACATAATTTTACCCACTTAAGTTATAATGGATATTCACAGTTCCGTTTTTATCACAGTTCCATTTATTCTGTTTTCCAAAGTCTTAACTGTATCATACATACTACATCTTAGTCTTTTACTGCTTAGTGAATGTTTTTAAATTAGCCCTTTTAGATTATATATTATTATTATTTAAATGAAGAGCAATTTGATCGTCAAATAATAAATAATCCTTTTTCGATTAATTGAACTGCTTAAAATGACTACTCAAAATGTTTGCTTAACAACAGTGGTGCAAATTAATTTCTGTTCAGGAGCCACGCAAATGTTCTAGTAGATGTTTGTTTCACCCTCAGAAACAATTACTGTCTCAGGAGTACTTCAGATGGAGAGCATGTGGTGGTGGCATTTTCCATAGCTAATGGAATGACTATGCATGCATATGTAACAGGCAACACACACACAAAGATAAACAGACAGACAGACAGACACACCTTTAGAGCTGACAGGAGAGTTGCTGCTGGAGGTGTTGCGGCAGAATTCGGCAGAACTGGGCCTGTGTCCTGTAGAGGGGCAGGGGGGGCAAACATCACACATAAACACATCAAGAAGTAAAGCAAGGCTGCAGAGGCAACATGTATTGATCTAGTTAATTCTCTTACCTGTGTTTCCATGGACACCACTGCCAAATCCAGCATCTGGAGAATGATGGCGCAAGTCTTCCTCCGAGACCAACCCTGGAACAATTGAGCAGTAAATCTATCAGTATGAATACCGCACTCCTACAGCTATTCACATGCATTTGACAATCAATGCAACCACTTTATTATTCAATATTACAATATATGGTGATAATGAATAAACAAGATATTTTATCACGGCCACATGTATTACTAAAACGTTTAAAATTTCTTATAAAGGGATAGTTCACCCAAATTGAAAGTTCAGTAATTTATTCACCCTTGACTTTTTTCAAACCTGTTTGACTTTCTTTCTACTGTTAACCAAACAAAGAAAGTCAAGGGTGAATAAACAAAAATCAAGTTCACACACAAAAATTACCAATGATACCCAGAAATGAAAATGTACTCACTATTTACTCACCCTCAAGTGCTTCCAAATCTATGACTTTTGCTTCAGTTGAACACAAAAGAAGATATTTTGAAGAAAGCTGAAAACCTGTAACCATTGACTTCCTTTGTGTTCAACAGAAGCAAAAGTCATAGATTTGGAAGCACTTGAGGGTGAGTAAATAGTGAGTACATTTTCATTTCTGGGTATCATTGGTCATTTTTGTGTGTGAACTTTCACAATTCTCAGTTTTTGGTATTCACAGTGATGTTTATCATAGCACTAAATGTTTGGTCTGAATAGACATCTTTATAGGCCTTTTGTTCTTTAACACTTTACAATATGACTTAATTTGTTAACATTAGTAAATGAAACTAAACTGAGGATGAAAACTATAGCTTTTTTTAAAATGGGTTTCAATGTGCAATTTTATTCAAACAAAACAATAAACACTACATTGGCAGCCACATCAGTGAGTTATCAGCCAATAAATGCTTATTTTTTTTATGCATTGATACCAACCCAATAAGAAATTAATTTCTGGCTGATACATTTTTGTACTATATAAACCTCAGCGATACCAACGTCACAAACAATAAATCCCCGATTTTATGAAAATAATAATCATAAGCATGTATTAGCATTTCTGTACAAAGTGGTCTGGCATGAATAATACAGCACTTTTAGTCATTTTCGCAAATCTGTGTGAACAGGGTCGTTGTTGTCATCTGTACCTGAAAAACTTTTTCATTTTTAACTACACTGTTGTCATGTAAACACTCTCAGTTGCCTTTTCAAAGATGCTCACTTTTAAAAAGAAGTGTCATCATAGGACCCGATGGGGCTTTTGGCTACCGCAGTCTTCCTGTGTTCTTCTGTCTGAACACGACGGCTTGTTTACGCAGTGCACTGGATATCTGAGAAAGCTTCAAGCACTAGAAAATAAACATTCATTTAGACTGAATGCTTTGTTATTACGCTGACAGCGACTTGATGAAATGAGCTCAAGGCTTTTTTGGCTGGGATCCGACTGTGAGGGTCAGTGGTGTTTAAAGCTGAAGCCCCCATGTGTACATGCTGGCACATTACACAATATAAACTCGCTAATAACTAAATAAACGAATGCAGCATGAAGAAAAACAACAAAATCTCTCAACGGAAACTTCACTGACTGCAATGAGAAGTTGACTAAAATTGATTGTTCCATTAAGACCCAGATATAATTCAGCTAGCATGATGCTGGCTTTAAACTGTATCCATGGCCTGACATTGATTATCTAAGAAAATTATTTCCACTTGTCTGTCAAATTGAATGTTTATAGTCATTTTTTAAGTAGCCTTGATAATCTTAATGTTTTTCGAGTACATTAAGCCTTGTGTGCCGTTGGGGTGTATTGGTTGGGGTGTATTGGGGTGGTGTACACCACCAGTGTGCAGCATCCACTTGGATGATGCAACGGCAGCCACAGGACAACAGCGCCAGTGGGCTCACTACACACCAGCTATAGGTGGAATGGAGTGACAGTGATAGAGCCAATTCGGTGGATGGGGATGACATGGAGGCCATGATTGGTAAGGGCCGATGAAGGGAATTTGGCCAGGACACCGGGGTTACACCCCTACTCTTTACGAGAAGTGCCATGGGATTTTTAATGACCTCGGTTTAACGTCTCATCCGAAAGACGGCGCTCACTGACAGTATAGTGTACCCTTCAATCAGGACTCACACAGACTGCAGGATGGGTGCCCCCTGCTGGCCTCACTAACACCACTTCCAACAGCAACCTAGTTTTCCCATGTGGTCTCCCATCCACGTACTGACCAGGCTCAGCTCTGCTTAGCTTCAGTGAGTAACCGGTCTTGGGCTGCAGGGTGATATGGCGGTGGCTATCATTTATTTAAATGACAAATTTGACCTCTTCCCAACAGGGAAACCACCAACCATCAAGAATGCATGATTACTTGGGGTCATGGCTTTACAATCAAAAAAATGTCATTATAATGGAAGTAAATGAGGCAAAAACAGCCACAAACATAACAAAAGGGTAGTAAATTTAAACAATACACAAGGGTTAAAGGGATAGTTTACCCAAAAATTAAAATTACTTTCCAATTTACTCACACTTTAACATCCGTTTAAGTTTCATTGAACACAATAGAAGATATTCTGAAGAATGCTAAAAACTGGTAACCATTGATTCCACAGTTGTTTTTCCTACTATGTAGGTCAATGGTCTGTTCAATCTGTTCTTTCTTAATTCTGATGAACTCAAAATAAGTTTTTTTTTTATTATTGTCTCGATCATACACTTTTGGAATGACACACAACAAACAAAATGATAATTTTGCATAAACTATCCACTTATTTTTTTACCTTGAAACATTAACAGTGAAATCTAAAAACAACCCAAAGTCTTTCAAAACTTCTGTACAATATTATATATTTCAAACTGAGAAATTTACTAATAGGAACAAAAAATACCTTGGAAGTCAATGGCTGCAGGTTTCCAACATCCTTCAAAATACCTTCTTTTGTGTTCAAGTGATAACAGAATTTCATTTTTCTGTGAACTGTCACTTTATCCTCTCTAAGGCAAGTATATTTACACCCGTACATGGCAGAATAACCATGGTCTGTCATTTAAAGCTCAAAACCGCTGACATGTGCTAAACTGCGTAATTTAGTGTTACCCTTTGGCCTGCGTCCCGGCCGCAAGCTGGAGGAGGACGTGAAGCCTGGTGCATTATGGGAGTTGCGGCTCAGTGGAGTTGAACAGGTTGCTCCTCCTGGCTCTCGGCTCCTCCAGCGAAGCAGCTCCTCGTACTCATTCATGCTCTCACTGCCGCCCCCTATTGAGTGGTACCCGTCTCTGCTTCTCGACCCTCCACTGTCATTCAACACTTCAAAAAAAAAAGAAGGAAAGAAAATAGAGAATGAAGAGAAAAGGTCAGTGTCTGTGTGCGAATGCAGAACATGTGCAGGTCAAGCGCTGCTGCTGGGCTCTGGTGACACTGCGGGCAGCTGAAGGTGTCGGGGCAAAAGCACAAGCAAGTGTTAGTAAAGTCCTTAAAAACAGTCAAGCAGGACGCTGTGTTAGTAAAGTCCTTAAAAACAGTCAAGCAAGACGCTGGTGGTCTTCACACACTCTTTAGACAGAGGAAATGTTCTGGGTTCAATACAGCATCTGATAGTTCTTAGTGAAAATCATTTTAATCTGTTCTTAATCACATCTAAAGTATTTGGGATGTAGGTTTATTGTTAGGTGATTATTTCATACAAAAAATTGAATTATTTTTGAATAAACAAACATTTAAATTAAGCCGCGGTCACACTGCACTTTTTCACCCCATAGACTTTCACTCATACGCATGCGAATGTGGCAGAAACTGGAAACGCAAGCTCGTGCAAAAAGTTTTGCATGTCACTGTTGCAAAGTTCAAACTTAGTGAATTCTGACCTCCGAAATCACATCACATGATTGCATGAGACCAATAGAAGATCAAAACATGACCTCTCTGTACAGAAATTTTAAATATGAAGCAATTTCTTGCTATTGCTATCCTATACATGCATACTATTACTTCTATAGTAAGTACATGTAATAAAGACAAAACAATGTTAGCACAATTTTTATGGACAATTCTATTTCACATGTAAAAGTGATCATGTTTCAGTTGAATGACTATTATTAATAGATCTTGTGGCGACACTACAGACCTACAGAAGTGTACATTTCAATATGCATTCTGGTGCGATGTCGTGCCCCACACACTTCCAATGCAAGTGCATTCATAAAAACATGGTTTTTGTTTGCTTTAACATTGAGGAACAAGTCAAAACCTTGTTTTGTTTTTTTGTGATAAATCGACAGCATGCCACAGATGCTGTCGATAGAGCTTAACTTGTATTGAATCCAAAACATTCCTTTAAGCTTCACTGCTGTGGCCAAACTAAAACACCAGCTGGTGCTCCATGACATTCTCTTTATTAGAAACAAGCTGAAAAAAATGATCCCTTAGATGATTTTTTAAAACAAGGAGAAGGTCATTTTATGCAACTGCCTGAAAAATCATTAGAGTAGTAGCTTCAAATGACACAAATTTGAAGCAAGCCAGACTTGAACATTGACTCTCTGTATGAGCAACACTGCTCAGTGTGTGCTACAGTAAATTATTTAATAAAGCTAAAGGTGATTCTACTTTAAACGACAGTAATGAGATAAAAAATGTTGCAAGCCAGACTCAAACATGCACTTTGAGCTTAATGTGAAGACATACATTTGCTAAACAACACAGCTCTGTTACAAGCAAGGCTCAAACACACATTGTTTGTATCAGAACGTGCTAACTATCATAATTCTCTGCATAAAATGCTAATGAGCGATTCTAGATTATGTTTTGGCTTATGACATTCAACAACAGAAATGTTGCAAGCCAGACTAAATATGCATTTCCTCTTAATCCAAGAGCTAACTGCTATGCTAAAGGACTTGTAATCATTTTGAGCCTTAAATTAAGATGAGAAAATCAGACTCAATCATGCATTACATCTCAATGATTATGATATAAAGATTAACCACAAGCCTATGAGAGGTGTTTTCCAAAGATAAAAATAGTAAATGTGCGAAGGCTGAGGTTTCCTGCTGGTTGAAGCACAAATTCTCTCACGTCGTCTTATTATGCTGCATTCATACATTCTAATTTGCATAATGTGCAAATCAAGCAATACCATCCTAATATCATCAAAAAAAATCAAATTATTTTATTCTTGCTAAAGAGGTTTTATTACCCTTTAAAATATAATGTGCGGCAATCTCCTGACAACTCATGATAATTGTCTGAAATGTTTTCATTTTCTGCCCTCCTCTCGACATACACCAGTTTCCCGTGAGTTTTAAAAAAAGTAAATATTATTATCATGTTAATTTTCCAGTGTAGCAATATACCGTTATTGGCTATAATTATGCTATTAAAAATGAAGTGTTTATGTCCAGCACTAGTGCCATTATTGTGTACCGAACTCTCACATGCAATTTATGTTTGATTCAAAGCCATAGAAATGTACACGTGTGTGTTTAGTTTGAGCAAACGCTTGAGCTTTGGAGATCAAGAAGGTGGGTTGGTTTTGATGGGGTTTCTTCACCTTTGTGAAGACCTGCTCTGAAGCAAGTATTATTCTGGGTTAGAGATCACAAACTTAAAATAGACCAATTAGCTGTGAGAAAAGTGACATATATCTGATGGAACAGAGCACTTAAAACGTTTTTGAGTTAAACTGTCTTTTGTTGCTTATAATCTATTTATATTATATGAATTTTACTTTTTATTATATTCAAATAGTTTAGAATTATCAATTTATAATGGCTTTAAATTAAAATTTACATTTCAATATTTACATACAGTGCTCGGCATAATGGAGTACACCCCATCTTGAAAATGAATATTTTTATCAGTATTTCTGTGAATATAGAATTTATAATTATTAATATAGTTATTAATTTTAATGTAAGTATACAAATTTATTAAAATAATATTTTGGTCACCAAACATCTTTAAAAATTGATAGATAATACATTCGAAGTGAAATGTTCCGAAAACATTTCAACTAAATATTTGATATATATATATATATATTCTTTTTTTTTTTCTCTCTTGATTTTTTTTTTATTAATATTTTGTCACTAATATATAAAATTGGGTGTACAAATGTTTGGACTGCTATCGTAAGTTTTTTTCTGTTAGATTAGCTCCAGATTTAACTACTGTATGTGCACAAATATAATATTGTATAGCGTCCTATAAAATATTAATTTAAAAGATAGATTTGTGAGGGGTTGAGCACTGTACAATTTTGCTTAAATATATAAAGCTTTTAAAATATAGTCTTTTTAGGTGTTTTTGAACATAAATGATTAAAGTCTGTTGATTGATTTGCATTGATTTAATAATATTTGCTTTAGGTTGTCTTCTTAAACTTTTGTAGTGTTTGTTTCTGCCTTGTAAATGTGTTATATACATATATAAACAAAAATAAAGGTGAATTAGGCTGTTAGCATTTTCGTAAGATTAAATATCGAGTGTGATAATTACATATTGAAAAATATGACACCGTGACAGCCATGTCTTCTGAGGGTATTTACTTTTCATTTCATTTCATTTAAACCTTTGGCAGAAGCTTTTCATTTGAAGAAATGTAATCTGAATCAAATGCATAAATTATCAAGCATGGTAACTGTCCTGGGAATCAAACCCCTGATTTTGGCAATATGAGCATCATGTAATCTGTAAGAAGTATTCAAGTAAAAGATTCACAGTTTTTACCTGATTTCATAGTTGATCATAGTATAATTTTGGTAAATGAGTCGGGAAAAAAAAAAAAAAAAGTCTACTCAGTTTTCCAACATTTTATAACAGTTTATCATTAAGAATAGTGATTATGGGCAACATGGACACATCCCCACCCCCAAGAATGGCTTTTAGAAGTCATGTGCCCTGCATAAAAAGCCTAAGACACAAATCAATGCATGCCAATTCTACCTGATTTGCATAAGAACCCTCCATACATAATTGAAACAGTCGCATGCATATGTTGCACAGAGAACACGCAATACAACATATTAAAGATGCACTGCTTGCTTTACATATAAAATAAATATACAGCAAGCGTTCATGAGCAAACCTGAAGTTCACAAGCAAAACACATCAAAGCGAGCATAGATCCTATCTAAGTATCTGACCAACGCCTGCCTTCCTCCTTCAATCTCTCCATGCATGCACTTCATTTGATTACTATTGACTGCTGGTGTTAACAGTGGCTGTGTTCTGCGATTCTGTTCACCTTCCTCAGTGCTAGCAAGACACACACATTTCTCAACGCAAGCACAAGCTGGCTGCAATCCGCTGGGTTTAATGCACGTTACTTACTGCAGGCTTGCATTCAGGGTCCCTCGGCCTGGTCTCAGAGCCCCCCACAGCATGTATATTTTGTAGTGTCTTTGTGTCTTGATGCAGATTGAGTAGTGTGAGCTTGTAGTAATGAGGGAAAATCTATTCATGAATGTTTATTCCTTTAGCGTTTGGTGCCGAATGTTTATTGGTTTGCTTTTTGTGTGCAATAAGAACGCTGGATGGCTTTTATGATGAAATAAATGTGAATGGTGTTATTATGGGAAGAGTATTGATGGTGTGAGCGTGATGATGATGGAAAGCATGAAGTGTCAGAAATTGCCGATATGCGAAAAAGGTTCGCAGGGGGGGCAGGGGACGATGTTGTCGGACGAGGACCAGAAGCGCAGGCGTCTGGTAATGGACTGGCGGGAGGGTGGCGTCCCCCGCATTTTCTCCTGGCTCTTACTCCGGAGAAACCGGAAGCGTTTGGCTGCTGGAGGGGCTGGAGTGTGTGTGGGTTAATGTACAGATACAGACACACACATACACACAGGGAAAGAGAGATAGGGGTCAGTGGAAGAGAAGAAATGATTCAGAGATGAAAAAAAGACAATCACATTTATGATTCATGAAGAATGATGCCCTGAGGTTTCCTTTGAAGATTGTTTTAGCAATGCAATATAGCATGAAGGTTGAGAAAGTATTATTACTTGGAGAGCTGAGAAATGAAATTGGAAATTTACAGCAGGATTAGTTCGTTAAGTGGACACAGAGGAAGAAGAGGATGTTATAATAACAGCGAGCCTGAAAAAAATACAGTCTCATTGCGCCACCTAGTGGAAGATTGAGACAGGTCATACATATAATGACCCGTTTAGTTCAATTAAAATGTGTTTGCTGAAAGAGTGTCTACTTTTGATGCTAGTTTAAAAGTTTTAACAGATTATGACCATAATAGCTTTAGTTTCTAGGTGTGATAAGTGGATTTCTGAAGTTTAGTGAACACCAAAAGTACAGTGGCCCGTTTAAACCTGGTATAAAGATGTGTTTTTGTTGTACTTGTGTACTTGGGGTCTCCTACTGTCCACCTCCTCCAGAGGCAGTTAAAACACTTAACCAGATTGCTTTCGTAGTGTAGTCTCATGTTGTCAAATTAATGTAATACTGCAGTTCAGTGAAGTGTTATCAAAATACTTATTTATTTTATCATTAATAACTATGCAAAACTAAACTAACTAAACAAAAGGTTGGTAGTGAAAACCATTTTTGATGCAGCAAGAAAAATTTGCACAACATAAAACTAGAATAGTATGTATAGTATGACCATCATTTTCCAACCAACTGAAATTCTTCAGGCCCGACAACAGAGGAGATAATAGTAATAATAAATAAATAAATAT
>CAIGQV010017386.1:3781591-3831263 GCA_903798115.1 Danio jaintianensis
ATTACTATTATCTCCTCTCAGCTGTATATACATGAGCTACATATACACATTATATACATATTATATACATACATATACATACATATATATACACATACATATATACACACACACACATACATATATACACACACACACACACACACACACACACACACACACATACATACATACATACATACATACATATATATATATATATATATATACACACACACACATATATATATACATATATATACATACACACACACATATACATATATATATATATATATATATATACACACACACATGTATATATATATATATATATATATATACATATACATACATATACATATATATACATATACATATATATACATATACATATATATATACATATACACATATATACATATATACAAATATACAAATATATACATATATACAAATATATACATATATATATATACATATATATATATATACATATATATACATATATATATATACATATATATATACATATATATATACATATATATATATATACATATATATATATACACATATATATATACACATATATATATATACACACACATATACACATATACACACATATACACATATATACATACATATACATATATACATATATATACATATACATATACACATATACATATATATACATATACATATACATATATACACATATATACATATACATATATACATATATACACATATATACATATACATATATACATATATACATATATATATACATATATACATATATATATACATATATATATATATATAACACTTTGCTGCTACATTAGGACAACAATAAAACTTCTTACAAACAGTGACTACGTTTACATGGACATCAGTAATCAAATTATTTGCCTTAATCTGAATAAGACAATAATATGATTAAGGTGTTTACATGAGTTGCTTTTCAAATGTTTCTTTCATGATCCCGTTTTACATGTTATAGCACATAGATCATTTACCATCGTTGTGTCACCAGGATATCCACGTTTCCTCCGGAGTTAAATGTAATTTCGGGTGTTTAATTTTTAATTTGTCGACTTTAACTGCAGTATGGCACTTTCACTTTCATTCAGGAACATTTCATGCATGCCCTCCCCCGTGACAAACTGAGGTATTTATTGGATGCGAGTATGAAATAAGGACTGGTGAAAAAGTGTCGTTTTAATGGAATTTGATACCGCAAAAAAAAAAAAAAAAAAACAGCATTTCGCGATGCGGGTGTCTGTGGTCATTTACTGACTCGGTAGGTGCAGAAAATAGTGTCAAACAGCCATGTGTGTATGGAATACCCTGCCACAAAATGCGGCGAAAATCCTACACAAAGGTAATAGTTTGATTAAGGTGTTTACACGTCTGTACTGCACTTCAATTATGCCACCAAAATAGGAATACTCCACATGTCTTAATCCGATTTCTGTTTAGTTCGATTATGACTTTAGTCAGATTAAGGGAATCAAAAATCGCTGTTTACATGGTAGACTCTTAATCAGAGTATTGTCTTAATCGTATTAAAATTATTGCATTATTGGTGTCCATGTAAACATACTGATTGATTCTGTTTACACTGGATGCAAAAGGGTGGGACCATCAGATCTCTAAGAGTAAACTGGTTTGGACAACATATAAATGGTTGTGTTTCTTTTTGGTTGAGTACTCACCTCGGCCGTTGAGGGCAGGAGAAGAGAGGGTTGGTGACTGTACATGATTCTCCTCCACAGACTGACTGTTCATGGAGTCCAGACTGAGACGGGACTGTCTGGGGGGCAGAGGTGGAGGGGGAAGAGGTGGTGCGCTTTCAGGACAGTCTATACATGAGGGGATCTCCGGAAGAGGGATGTCTGGAGCACTTCGAATCCTTTCGCGTGGAGCGTCAGGTCTCTCTCGTGAACTTTCTTTCTTGGGTTTGATGAATTTTGCTATTGCTTTGGCTCCAACCCACTGGCGACTCCTGTGTTAGGAATAAAAGTACAAATGTCAAAACACCCTCTTACACTTAACAAAAAGAAGTTTAATTTGATAATAAATTGTACTTTCAGGCCCTTTAAGTTGAGAAGATTTTAGATTTAAGGAATGGACTCACTTTTTAGGAGTCGGGTCGTAGAACTTGTACTGGTCCATGATCTTCTCCTCCAGCTTCTCCTTCTGGCGTCGTAATGAATTCAGCTTATCACTGCAAGAAAAAAAAAAAAAGGTAAAAGACAGCATTAAAACATTTGGACCACAATTTTGTTTTTCATTACGACTGTTTCCTAAATCTCTTTTTTGTTTTTAGCTCCCCTTCAATTATATTCATATATACTGTAATTGTTTGAAATCACTATGAAATGGAACACCAAATATTTTTTCTGTATTGTGGAATTGAAAAATATGAATGAATAGAGGCAGATTTGAGGTCAATCATAAAAAAGGGCAAAGTTTAATCAGCCTAATGATTGTTTAATGTTTAATTGTGTAATGAAGTTTTCACTGATTTTAGAAAAGAATGGAAAGCATGTTTAACGTTAAAATAACTTATTGTCAGGATTCGTAACTTCTGTTTTCTAACATTAAAGGTACCACAGAATGAAAAATCTGGACATATGGATTATAAATTTATTCAGCGCTCCCCAAAGACGTCTCTATCTTTTGCTAGTGTGAAATGTGCAATGTATGCTTGCAATGGGGGCAACAAACACGTGTAGACTGTAGAATGCATTATGTCACATCACTCAGGTCTTACGGTGATTTTTCTGGAGTGAAAGAATGCCAATAAACCTTACAAAACTGTTTATGCAGAGGTATTGATATGGATTACAGCCTGTGTTTTCATACAAGTTAAAACCACAAAATGCAACTGTATATGCATCTCTTCAGCCCTTTTGATCAAATATCATTATAATTTAGCCTATATTTCATCCACAAACACAACTCAGGAAAAAACTAGGCTACTCTGGGGACTAAGATATTTCACTGACTTCTTCTAGCTAAAATAAACCTGATTATTTTACATGTGTGTATTTCAGAGTATAGAGGTTATTAATATTTACGACCCTTCCAAATATGGTCAAAACCAGCTAGTCATTAGGGCCAATTCCTACGGTTGTAAATAGACATGTAAAACAGTTTCTGAAGAATGTTTGCACTTATCTAAGACACATCCCTTCTATTTAGATATCAGAAAACAATTTAACATATTGTATCAGTGCATTCTTAGGCACTTTTAACAATGAAAAACGATAATTTCAAACATTCAACGATTCCAAAAATCAAGTAATGACTGATTCAAAATGTGATATGATTCAACAATATGCTCACATGTATTGTTTCTGCTCCTCATGGTAATGTTCTTTACTCTCCATTGTTCTCTCCAGCAGGGTCTGGTTTTGTTGGCTGAGCATCTGGATCTGACTGAGAAGATGATGGTTCTCCTCCTCCAGGTTTCCTTTCAAACGGGTTAGCAACTAAATAGGGGGAAGAAGATCAGGAATCAATATCTAGTCCTGCTTGTTATGGTGTATACAGTTGTTGCAGAAGCTGCTGTAGGATCTCACTCACCTCACAGTGGTTGTCCAGTTTGGTCATAGAGATGTCCAGGCCCTGGTGCTGCTCTTTCAGCTGGTCATAGCGCGCCTGCCAGCGGTTCAGCTCCAGCTGAGACTCATTCAGAGAGGTCTTCAGCTCTTTGGTCTGCAGTTGCAGGCTGTCGTACTCTTGCCTCAGCTGTGTGTGAGTGTGTGACACTCTACAGAGACAAAAACACAGGCTCAGATGCAGTCATTTTACATAACGCTATATTATATCTTTATATACTGTAAAATTATAATAGCATCTGTTGTGTGCTCTGGCATGTTATGTACATAATATTTAGAAATATTGCTTAGTTATTGCATTTTAGGATTTTAATAGAGATTTATGTGCATCAAATACAACAAGCTTAGATGTAAAGATTTTACATATAGAGAAAGTGTAGTAAATGAAAATATTTGATAATAAGTTTGATAATAAATGAAAATAAATATGTCAACATAATGGACCAGTGCCATTCAGTGTAAATACATCCATATAAAAATCAAACAACATACTAAATACTTTTCAGTTTTATTGGACTTTAAATGATTAAAACCTGATGAAAAAATGGGTAAACATGGTGTCATTAAAAATGACAATTAATTTGCATTTAGGACTGCACTGTGATCATAAAGTCCTTATAGAGTCTTTAATGTCATCAAATGAGCCTTGTAAATGTCTCACAATATTTTTGATATATAAACTAATAATATAAGAATATGTACTGTATATGAATGACATTTTAATAGGTGTCTTCTGTAAATCATGCTTTAAAAAGTTCAGAAAAACAAACAAAAAGTATGGATAATTTTTTTAATAATAATAGTTATTATTTATTGGCAGTTCATAGGTCATAACTTTAAAATATATTATTTATATATTTAAAATATTACATTCAATATATTACATTCTTATAACCAATGAACTGCCAATAAATTATAGTAACTAGTTAAATAATGTGCCAATACAGCCCAGCCACTGAATTATTGTACACAGGACAAGTTGGTACTGTTCTGCTACTGAATTCCTGTAGTGTATTCCAGCCAGCAGAGGGCAGTAAATAATAACCATGAATTTCCTCGCCCACGTTTCCTCACTTGCACATGTTTTCAACTGGAAACCAACTGGTGTGTTGTATTATTAAAAACCCCCTTCTAACCTGTCTACTTCTTCCCTCAGACTGCGGTTCTCTCCCAGGATAAGTGTGTTCTTGCGAATTTCCTCTCCTAGACTTTCTCTGTCCCTTTGCAGAGACGCCTCCAGCGCCTCCATAGCGTCCTTCTGCTTCAGGAGAACCATATACCTGTTCAAAACAACAGAGAGGTTTCAACTAAAACATTGAGCGCACAAACAACTTATTAAAATTCAGCAGTATAAGGAAGCAAATCCAACAGTGCGGAGCTGGTTTTCCCTATGGGATTTAGTCAAGGAAGATACCATATTCAATTAGATGAAAATTACTTTGACCACCAACCGTCTTTCAAAATGTGTTTGTTTTCATTGAGTCATTTATTTAGTCAATGAATTAAATCAATGAAATACAGAAAAAGAACATTTCTAAATGATTCCCAGTGGCCAAAAAAAGCACAAAAATTATTTGGAAATGTCTTAAGACTTGAATATAGTATGACCTAATGAACAGGCTTCACCTTTATCCATCACAGCAACATTTTCACTTTTGTCAAATTTTAAATGTCATCCTGACAGAAGTCCACCGAGGATTTATAATCACTTAAAGGGATTGTGATGGAACTATGAATGCCAAATTTAATTTAATTTTTTTTTAAATGCATATTAACAGGCAGGCATTAATAAATATTAAGTTAGCAAGGTGAAATTAAATAGTAAATGATTTTAATTTGTTTAATTCTTTATAAACATATAAAGCCCAACACTTTGATAATATAAAAAAATGTCATTTTAATTTCATAATAACTTCCATAATCTACAAGTCATTATTATTGATATTTTTCTACACATTTTTCTTTTGTTTTTATAATAGCAATAATAACAATAGCTAATATCTGTATTATTATCATTGTTGTTATTATTATCATCATCATCAAAATATCATTATTAATAAATTTTAAATAGAATTTAAAAATATATATAATTCTTAATTTATGTATTATATTTTCAAAATATCATTATTAATATTTCTCCATTAGAATTAAAAAATATATTATTATTATCATCATCATTATTATATCATTATAACCATATAAAAATAATAATAATAATAATTTGTTTTAATGTGTTCATTTATGGTATTCCAAAATCAAATTTTTGACCATTTTAATTATTTGTGGAAATCTTGCAATATTTATTGAAAGCTTATCAGGACTTCAAATCTATGGGGTATTTCAAATAAATTATTGAAGTCACACAGAGTTCATCTGACCAAAAAAAAAGCTTAGGATGCTGTTTCATATGCCAATGCTCCTTCAAAATACACCTGCGTTGTAAATGGATGGCGGTCATTTAAATACATCAAGTAATTAGGAAATTGAGTGTGGGTGACATGTGGCATGCTGGACATGAACATTGAAGCCGGTGGACATTACAGCTGATTGGGCCCCTGACAGCCATCTGGTGGAGCCCTCGGCTGAGGCCCCCAGAGACACACTGCTGCATTATTCATTAGACACAGAGATAAAAGAGACAGGGGAAGACTACACAACTACATTAAGGCAAACTCAACAATGTTTTTCCTGTCTCTAACAAAAGGGACAACTTTATACATTGCACCATGGAAAAATGAGTGCGACAGGCACGCGTGAGAGGATTACTGAGTGTGTGTGTGTGTGTGTGTGTGTGTGTGTGTGTGTGTGTGTGTGTGTGTGTGAGTGAGAGTGAGTGTGTGTGTGTGTGTGTGTGTGTGTGTGTGTGTGTGTGTGTGTGTGTGTGTGTGTGTGTGTGCGTATGTGTGAGCTCATTAATGTGTACGGATAAAAATAATGTACATTTTCCACTGTGACCAGCCTCTAAAAAAAACAAAACAAAAAAACATACAGATTCCCAGTGGGGACGTTTCACAAGCAGCACAGCTGAAATCCAAACATTCAAAAATTGCATTCCAAGACAAGTGGGGTATTTATTATCTAAAAATGTCACTTAAAAAAAAACATTGGTGTATAATTGCTAGACTATTAGCAAAAGACTATTTATTTATTTTTTTACATTTGTTTTATAATTATTTTTTGGGGGCTTTCACCTTTAATGGATAGGACAGTAGAGAGTATTGACAAGAAAGCATGGGGAGCAGAGAGAGGGGAAGGACCGGCATAGGACCTCAAGGCGGGAATCGAACTCGGGTCCAGTGTGCATGTGTCGACACTCAAACCACTACGCCATTGGCGCTGACCAAAAGACTAAATGATTAAATGAACTAAACCATGCCTGTTCCTTGCTGTTAGAGGCATAGATCTACCAAAAATGAAAACATGTTTTGTCATCAATTGGAATTGCAAAAATAGGATTTCTCCAAATTCTGCTTCATTTTCTGCAGCAGATCACATTAGATGAGCACTGCTGAGTTATTGAGCTCTTCTAAAGGTGTCAGCTTCTGTCTGCTGTGTAGAGTAGAGTAATGAGCTGCATCTGCTCTGAATGGAGAAGCCACAATGACCCCAGACCATTAGGAGAGCTGACACTGACTGAGATCTTCAGAGACAGGGGGCCCTTAAAGAGACAGTACACCTCATATATGCTGTCATCTCCTACATACCTTATTTTAATGACTATCGATGCTTATTTAATCATCTGAAATATAGTGTGATTTCTATTTCTAAAATGTTGCATAGAGTTGCATGATAAATCATTAAAAGAGCATCTTTATGCCTCGTTTCCACTGTTCTGTATAATATAGTTCAGTACGCGTCACTCTGATCAGGTTTGTGTTTCCACTGACAATAGTACCCTTAGTTATGCATGCCAGAAAGTTGTGATCAACATCATTCTCGAAAAAGAATGATGGCCTGTTCACATATATTTTGTCTTTTGTAAAGTCAAGTTCATCATTTCAAATGTGCAAGTGTGTGCAAAAAAAAGAGAGGAAGTGACGCAACTTGTGCTTTCCACACATTTAGGGTGGATTCCATTCTGAAGGGCTCATCCCTATGCCCTAATCCCTTTGGAGGGTCCCTCTGAAGGAATTAGAGTATAGTTATGAGCCCTTCCAAATTTTGTGCAGTGTGCGACATCAAACAACTTCCCTACTAAAAGGATAATTTCCCAAAGTGTCCATCAGTTGTATTTTTCAAAATCCTTCATTCCAAAGGGCCCAGTTTTGATCACTGCTGTTTGGAATGACGCTTCAATATGACGGCCATCAGAGGGTGATATGTCTCATCTGGAATGCATCATTAGGCTTTGCAAACAACAATGGAGGACATACAGCAGATCCTGTTCTTGCTTTTTGGCTATTGTGGCTATTTGTCACAAGAAGACAACAAGCTTTGTTTAAGCACGGTTTATTGCTGCGCACCATCACTATATTATTACAATGTCATAAAAATGTCACTTCCTGTGTTGACATTCCTCTGGCTTGCTGCACGCACAAGTGACGATTCTCTGTAAACCAATAGCATTAAGTGGTGAGTATAGTTCCACCCTTTTAGTACTGTAATGCTGTGCTTTAAAACTTTTTTTTTTTCAGTGGATTAACCTGGACGGATTCATTATTTACCTTAAGAATAACATTGCAGTTTTTGATTTCACATGGACTTTAACATGGTTTCTCTACTGGTTTCACTCGGGAGCAAAAATCTGCCTTTAAACTTGAAAGAAATAGAGATTTCACATATATTTTGTTAATTATCGATACTGACTGATATGAAACGGAAGTAAAAAAGTGATAGCACCCTATCCCTGCTGTTGTCATTGATAATTATCAATAAAAGACTCAGTATAATGCAGTATACCTATACTCTAGTATGCAGTATATATAATACACAATATGTTATGATTTCACATATATGTATAATCCCATAATGTCTGATGTACAGCATTTTGGAAATGTAAAATTATAAATGTTAAAAGGTACTGACTTGTTCTCCAGCGTGCGGTTTTCTTGCTCCAGAGCTCTCTGGCTGGCCTTTAGTGCTGCGTGTTGAGTGATGAGCTGCTCGTATTCGGACGCCTGGCGTTCATGCACACCTAACAGACGCTCGTGGTCCTGTGTGACTCGATCACGGGCCGCACTTGCCTCCTCTCGCTGTTTCTGCAGAGACTCGCCCTCCGACTCCAGAGTCTGCAGCTGAGCCTGTAAAGCTCCATACTGAGCCATGAGAGAGGAGCTCTGAGAGTTTAGAGTCGAGTTTTCCACCTAAACAAGAGGATAAAAGTCAAAATGAGACACTTAAAGATTGCATTTTAGTAGTTTCACATTTTACGTTGACACACTGCAGGCAAAAACATCTTTAAAAACAGTTTAATGTAAAGAAAACATCCAAAATAGACTTTTAAAAAGAATAGTTCACCCAAAACTAAAAAATCTGTTTACTCACCCTTGTTTCAAACCTGTTTGTCTTTCTTACGTTTCTTCAGTTTTTCTTTCCACACAAAAGCTGGAAACATGTAACCATTTTCCTACTATGGAAGTCGATGGTTACAGGTTTTCAGCTTTCTTCAAAATATCTTTTCATTTTTGGGGGTGAACTATCCCTTTAAGTGTTTCTATTGTCACTCTATCAATTTTTGCCTGTACATTTTAATTAACATACATATTTTTAAAGGTCATTATCTTAAAATGAATTTTTTCTCCTGCACCGAGCCATAAATCTCCACTTCAGCAGTACATATATGAACCAAACTTTATCAATATTCTGCTATGGTTTTATATGCTTTTACAGCAGGATTTATTTATAGATAGTCTGCGGAATATACACAATTGTATTCCACAAAACTATTTCATTTTTCTGGTGTTTGCAGCAGGTTATGTAGAATTAACTAATAAAAGAAGATTCCAAAAATCCACAATAAAATATATTGACTCGAATATTAAAAAGTAACAAATCTTTTGAACCTGACTTTATCCAATGTCCAGATTTTTGTGCTAGAAATGTATGCAATTTATTTAAGTTTATTAAAGTTTGTTTTATACCCTATTCACCAGCAGTGTCCAAAAGCACCAGCAAAATGGCATTCAAGGTAATGAAATAGAATATACCGTAAAACAACCTTTTCGACTCTATGTAGTAAAGAAACCCATAAGGGTTTGGAATGACTCGACAATGAGTAGATAACAGAATTTCATTTCTGGGTGAACAATCTCTTTAAAGTCTTCAAAGCAACTGTCTGTCTGTCTTGCTGTGGGTCAGAGGTGAACAGTTGAACATTCAGATTTGGAAACATCAGTTCTACTGTCTGTTGCGTCACACCTGCCATCTCTTAGTCCCTGAGGTCACTTGCTCTCTAATGACCCTTAAACCACCAGAAGCAGCATAAAAGTGTAGACCGGCATCCTCACCTGTTCTTTCTTACATATTTCCCTGGCCCTGGTTAGCAGTTACAGGATGAACTATATCTATTTGTCTGCCAATTTAATTATTTTATCAGCTTTAAAATGACATGAAAACTGCACTGAATCTCAGAATATGGTCATAAAAATGGAATGTACTATATAATGTGAAATTTCATGCACATATTTGGCAAATTTTGGATGAATCAATCAAAATTAGGGCTGTGCACCAAATGAAATGACAATATGGACTAGTGTGGAGATTTTATTTGTCTGTGAAACAAACAGCACAGTTTTGTTTGCTACACTCAAGCACACATTTTTCAGCATTTGTCTCACTGTATGAAGTGATCATAGACATCAAATTCATCTTTCAGAGCTGCTTCGCTAGTCACTTTTTGCTACTTTAAGTTGAGAACTATTGTCATATCATGTAAATTCAGAAACTTCTTTGTGCGTGTTCATAATCAAAGCATATTCATGAGAAGCTGTTAAAATAAAAGCTTAAAAATGTGGTGACAGAAATACAGGCTTATAACTTTTGCACAGTAGAATGGACTTCTCAATGTAATATTATTCATGATAAAAAGCATTAAAACTTTTGTTAAAAAAAAAAAAAACTTGGGCCCTATCATACACCTGGCACAATAAGGCGCAAGACGTGTTTGCCCCGACGTATTGCTATTTTCAGACCAGCGCAACCTTAATATTCCCATTTTCCGATCCGTTGTTTAAATAGCAAATCCATTTGCACCACTTGCCACTTTGCGTACACATTGCTTAATACACACAGGATGTACAGCAATATGCAAATACCTTTACAAATGAAAAAGAATTAAGGGATTTAAATATTACAAAAATTATTATTTTCTACATAAATATAAAAACCACTGCCTCCATGCCTTCTTCATCTCAGGGGGCTTTTTTCAGTTTATTCATGACAATTTGCTTTTGTATAATGTTATTATTAGTAGCAGTATTATTTATTATATGCATATTTATATTTGTTTTATTAAAAACAAGCTTAGATTTGTCCACCTGTCAGGTTTTGGACCCTATGGGGCATAAGAACAGGACGTGTGTTTGGATATAACTCAGTTTTTTGACCACACTTCTTTATTATTGTTCATTTATTCGTTTGCTGTAAATTAGAACTGAATTTAGAAATAGTTTTGAAACAAATCTTTGCACTTAACACATGAAATTGATTATGTAGGCTAATGGATGTCTTCAGTGGAGTGTACAACATCGTTTCCTTATCCACGAAAGAGAAAAAGAGAAAGTAAAGAGGTGATTGGAGGAGGCTCGTTCTTTATCCTCGTGCTGCAGATGGTCTGTTTAACTGTTTTCTCGCTAGTGAAGTGTTCAGTTTTTCCACTTACAAAGCCCGCCATGTAAATAGCAAATGCGCTATGGCGCGAGGCAACTGACTCTTAAAGGGAATGGGAGATGAGACTCTGATTGGTTTATTCTCAAAACACACCCAGAACTCATTAAGAGAATAAGCACAACCCTGTTAGACCATACACAGCGTATTTTTCCGTCCTTAAAATAGAAAAAGTGGATTCGGACCCGCCCTTAATGCTTTTGCGCCATGCGCTTTAGATTTTGCACCTAGATCGTTAAAATAGAGCCCCTTCTCTTCCTTGTTTAAAAGGAATAAAATAAATTGGAAGAAAAAACTAAATATACTTAAAATTCAGAAATCATTTAAGTTGTAAAAAAATAATAATAATAATAATTGCAATATTAAAAATCTAAATTGTTCACATTTTATAATTTCTGTTAATAAAACATGTATTTTCGTATTAAGATGTATTAAAACAGAATTCAGAAAACTGTGAAAAAAAATTAAAAATAAAAATAAATAAAAAAATTAAATAAAAGGATCTTGCTTAAAAGTTTCTACATCTCAAAATGTCAAATTCAGTGACATTGTTTATTATTTACATTTAATTATTATTAGTCACAATTAATGACTTACCTTTGACTATGTTCGACAATGCAGTGATTACTTTTTTAACAGAATTTACTTAGCTAAAAACATGGGTAAATTTTAAATGATAATCTAAACCATGATTGTTTAATTCTATTCTGTTAAAAAGTCCAACTGCATCTATAATTAGCGAATCCTGACGAACACCCATTTTTATGTCTGTAATGTGTAATACCTGCAGTTTAGCGGTTTCTTTATGGAGAGACGTGTTGTGTTCTTGTAAGGACGCTGCCTGTTTCTGCAGCGCTAGTGTTTGTGCGTTGAGCTGTGCATTCTGGGAAACAATCTGCTTCAACTGATCCTTCAGAAGATGTTTCTCTGTCTGTAGAGCCGCATTCTGGAGAGAATCACAAAATCAGATTACAATACTGAAGTTGACCCTGTGTATGTCAATAGAAATATGCCGTCTTACGTTCTTCTCAACATCGATCAGTCTGTCTTTGAGCTTGAGCAGTTCAGCCGTAGCCTCCCTCTGCTCCATCTCCCACTTCTCTTTATCTGGGAGTGATCTAGTCTGTCCTAAAGTCTGCTGGGAGATCTCCGAATGGGCCGCTTCTTCTTCATGCCTTTGCTTGAGGGCCTCCAGGTTCTTCTTTACCTTGAAGTAAATGGAACGAAAGAGAACATAAGGCCTGCTATTGGATGAATGATATCAGAGGCTCCCCTTGATCATTTTGATATTTGAGATTTGAGAACATACAGTGGTGAGTTCGGTGCGCAGTTGCTGGTTTAAGCTGCTGCTCTCCTCCAGCCGAGACTCCAGGCTCTGGATCTTCTCTTCTCTGAGCTCTAGAGTTTTCTTCAGTGCTGACTCTATCTTTGTTTCCAGGATCTTATATTTACTAAAGGATGAGAAAGTGCAGGGTCGGTATATTAAAGCAATAAGCCGTGGTTCACAGTGAATTTAGAAGAGTTAAGGTGTGTTGTTAAGCTCGACACTTAGCTGTGCCTAAAACACATCTCGACGCAGCTCTGTGCCTAAAAGTCCCTTAGATGTTAGAAATTCACTGTAAATCACAGCTTCACTGGGATTATTGCTTTTATAAAATGGTTACTCCATAAACCTAAAACAAAAGTCATAAAATAAACAAACCAAATAAAACTTAGTACTTGTAGTGGAATGGTTACCGTAACAGTCATAGGTGTGTGTTTGTAGAGTATTTAACAACAGCTTTAAAGGTCCTGTGAAGTGCTTTGAAATGTGCATTTTTTATTCGATGTCTGACGCAATCTCAACCGAAAAATAGGTAGGACAGAGTAGCTCCTCCCCTTTAAAAAACAGCCAATAGTGTTTCGTTTTTATCACAGCTCTGCCAGTGAGAGTGCTTGAGATCAAGCACATCAAATGAAAAGCAAATGAGAAGTGTCTTGAAGGGGGCGGGGCATAGATGCTAGAGAGCATTTGATTGCTCAAGATTTGATGAGGTGATGTGAAAAAAATTGTTGAAGTGACAAACTGCGAGCTTTGGATGTTTATATTAGCTTTATATTTTCTAAACGCAAATTGTGTCACTGTTTTGGAGCCCACTAGCTTATAGATATGCTTAAAACTAACAAACTGAAACTTGCATCTAAAAAAAAACATTTTAATTTCACGGGACCTTTAAATGCAGCTCAACCTATCAGGATCAAGGAAAACTATCCATTAAAGAAAAAAAAGTCAGAAAAATCAAGCAGATTTCAGGCCGAGATCAGGCTTAGCAACACATACTTTTTTTGTAGTTAGTAGTTAATTATTAGTTATTTTTGTTGTTGACCCTTGCTTTAGATACATTCTAAACAAAAAAAAAACTTATAAAATGACAATGTAATTTATATTGATTGTGTGAGATTCACAAACATCAGTTTTTAGACATTTTACCTTAGCTGTGGTATTGTTGCCACTAATAAAGATTTTTTTAATTAAACCGTAATCTTGTCAAGATAAGAAATATAAAAATATTTAATTGTTTTTAACATACATTCCATATTAGAAATTATTTGTCATTTTCATTTTAACAATATATATATTAAATACATTAAAAAGTTGGTATCACTTAACAATAATTTCTCAGTTATTAAACTAACATTACATTAGACAACATGTATTAATGTTAATGTCCAATAGTAAAAGTGTTCATTGTTTGCTCAGGACAGCTCATGGTGCATTAACTAATGTTAACAAATGCAAATGATTTTAGTGATTAGTAAATTTAGATTCAGTAGATTTAATACTAATAGAGTTAGCAAATGTAGAAACGAACATTAAATCTAGAAGGACTGTTTATCATTTGTTCATGTTAACAAATGAAATATTATAATAAAATGTAACCACAATCATTTTTAATAGTCAACAATATCTACACTTCCAGGAAAAAAATGCATTTTAAAATTCAATATGGTTTATTCTGTACACACACACACACAGTACCCGCTTGGAGGGATTACTAAGAACAGTGGAATGTGACTGTTAGCAGTAAATTTTCTTCAAACACAAAGTGATTATCGTCAACTAGCATTTTATGACACTATTAGCTGACGAGAACCGTCTCAGTTTCCATCGAGTCACGTTCATGTCTTTTGATCTATCTTACAAATACATGTCACACGTCACTCTCACCCTAATAAAAGCGTTAAATGTGGGGGAGAGGGTGAATCTACCTCCTTGTAGTGAAAGACTACTGAGCCCTCTACAAGGAGAACACTAATCAACCTGAAGTACATACAAAGAGTCGAGACTGTAATTACTCAAAACTGTGGTCTCAATATAAAGAAACAATTATAAACACAGCACAACACAACAAAGCTCCTGCAGACCATAATAAAGTCGAAAGCTTATATCAAGTCACTGCACCGAGCTATATTAAAGACAGGAAAGTCAGCATGCACTGTGAGATGCAATCTAAGCCAATGAAGAGTGTTGGGGAGATACTGCTTTCAAATATTCTGCTTTACATTGTTGCGTAACTCTTCTAACAATGAAAGATCAAGACTTGCGAGAAAAGTGGCATGTTAAGTTATTTGAACTTCCAACAAATAATTAAATAAATAAATAAACAATAACAGCAACAACAATAAAGAAAAAGAAAAATGTGAACTTGTAAGGGTTCCCACACTTTCACAGACACCAGATTCAAAGACTTTTTAAAGTACCATGGATTTTAAATCAAGCACCTTTGTAATGCATACCCCAGCATATGTAGCGCCATGAAAGTCCTTACTGTACTTTACAATTCACTTACACTTAATACTTACATTAAAAATCTCAGAGTAATTTTCACAAATTGACCATTTTAAACAGTCATGTTCAAAGTACTTTAATAAAATTTGTTTGTATTCAATACTGGTGATATTCAAATGCGGTGTCTGAAATATTGATCAAATGTGCTTTATTTGTCAGTGTTTTTTCGTTCTGTTTTTGACAATTGAGTACAGTTGTTGAAATAAAACCATAAACAAATTTAATTCAAGAACCTTCAAGGACCTATGTTTGTTCTTAAGTATTTCCAGGCCTTGAATACATATGTCTGAAACTCAAGTACTTTTAAGTACTTTCAAGAAGCGTGGGAACCCTGTGTAACACTACAAAAAAGTGAAGACAAACCATGATTATTTGTAAAACCCAACATATACTTTGGTTTAAATGTGTACATAATGCATGAAGCATAAAGCATGTGATGCAAATGTTGTCATCAGAACGGTAAATTTTTGTAATCACATGAAGAAAAAAAAGGGCAGAAACTAGACAAGGATCAAGTGCGGAAATGTGTGGAACACTTATGTTCAAGCACACTTAAATACAGTACAGTTCTACAATTTTAACAAAGTTGAACACTTTCAATGATAGCAAAGCATACTTTGGGCTTAGAAGGAAGAAACAGATACACTGCATTCAAAGATTAGTTCATCTAAAAATGAAAATTCTCAAGCCGTTTCAAACCATTTTAGATGAAATCCAAGAGCTCTTTCATCCTCTATAGACAGAAACCCTCACGAGATATGTTCAATATTCAAAGTATTAAACACAAAAGTCTTAGTAGCTTCTTGGAGCTTGAATACAGTTGAACCACTGAAGGCACATGGAATATTTTGACAACGTGGTATGGTTTGCTTTGAATATCTCTGGACCATTGCTGTCTATGGAGGATGAGGGTGCTCTCAGATTTAATCTAAAACATCTTAATTGGTCTTCTGAAGATGTTTTTTGGATGAACAAATCCTTTAAAGGCAAAGTCAACACACTGAGCAGAACCTCACCTGCTACACCTTTCAGAAGGCAGCGTCCACATAAACCAAACAAGACACTTACAACACCTTGTACTTAAAAATGAGCAATTTAATATAAAGCTGAGAACAGATATGACTGATCATTTACTTAACAAACGTCACTCACTTGTCTTCACAGCTGTGCTCTTCCTGTAGGAGCTTCTCTCGGTTCAGGCCGATCTTCTCCAGCTCGTGACTCAGCTTCTCCAGTTCATTACACTGCTGCTGCACCCTCAGCTTCTCATTCACCAGCTCCTGTTCAACACAATATACAAAACCAACATTCAGCTCCAGGGATACCATGCAGAATACCATGACAGACTCTTATGATTGTGTGCCAAAGTCAATAATTCTATTAAAACCAGCATAAATCCACCCATTCCTTATAGTGCAAAATGCATCAATGTATACTTTTATTTATTCATTCATTCATTTTCCTTCGGCTTAGTTCAAATATCTGATTTATCAGAATTCGCCACAACGGAATGAACCGACTACTCCAGCATATGTTTACACAGCGGATGCCCTTCCAGTTGCAATCCAGTGGGAAACACCCATACACTCTCACATTCACTACGGCCAATCCAATTCACTTATAGCGCATGTCTTTGGACTGTGGGGGAAACCGGAGCACCCGGATGAAACATGCAAACAGTGGCGACAGTGCTAACCACTGAGCCACCGTGCTGCCTTCAATGTATACTTCCATTATATAAAACATTTAGACTTTTCGAATCAAAAAGTCTTAACTTGATCTAGTGAACTGACAAACTTGATCTCTGGCAAAAGTCTTCTTCTATAGGCAAATAGAAGAACTTTTAAATCCTGCTCCTTTCTTAAAATCAACTGCAATCTAGCAACTAGATCTGTCTTCACTCAAACTCAGTAATCCATTTCACTCGGATCAACATCATAATGTAGAACAAACAATCTGTTTCCGTTATTCAGCGTATTTAAAATCACAAATCTAGCCTTTTATGAAAAGGAAAGGTTCAGGTAATCAAAAGTCATGTATAAACGATTCAATGTATTTTCAAGGTATAAAATAATTATTCATATAAATCAATGACTAATTTTAACTTGATGGTTACAGTTTTCTAATGCAAACACTGATTGAAAATCAGTTTTCTGTATTTTGTGATTTATGGGCGTTTTCCATTTATTTACAGTTTGAACTGCATTATGGGACATTCATCTGTGCTCCAACAATGTTGAAATGTTTAAGAAAGTGGCTTCAATTGACATTTGTAGTAGTTTGAAAATGTATGTCATTTGGGTTGGTCATTTAAATGAAACAGGGTTCCCACGCTTTCATGAACAGCAAATTCAAGGACTTTTTAAAGCACCATTAATTTTAAATCAAGCACCTCAGTAATTCATACCCCAGCATATGTAGTGCCATTCTTTCTGTACTTAACATTTCACTTACACTTAATATATGTCAAAAATTCAATACTGGTAATATTCAAATGCAGTGTCTGAAATATTGACAAAACGTCTGACTTTATTTATCAGTGTTATTGAACAAGATTTAAATTAAGTTTTTTTAATTTTATAATTTAAAAAATAAATTGTTCTGTTTTTGACAATTGAGTACAATTGTTGAAGTAAAGCCATAAACAATAAAACCAAAAAAATTATTTCAAATTTAATTCAAGCACTTTCAACGACCTGTGTTTGATTTTAAGTCCTTTCCAGGCCTTGAATCCATATGTCTGAAATTCAAGTACTTTAAAGAAGTGTGGGATCCCCGATAAAAAAGTGTCTTCAATCAGAAATTGGATTCATATACCACAGTGTCATACCTCTCTGAGTGTGGCCAGAGTCTTCTTATCCATGGTGGCCTGTTTCTGCATGTCTTTGTTCTCTCTCTCCAGCTCTTTGAGTCTTCCTGCAGCCTCTTTAACTCGGCCTAACTCTTTACCGAGAGCTGTGCCTTCCTTCTCCATGCTGGCCAGCCTGAGACAGTTCTCCTCCAGCGCCGCCTCCTTCACCTCCAGCTGCTGCCTGAACCTGCGCGCCTCCCTCTCCAGCTGCTTCTTCTCCTTCTCCAGTTGGCTCAATTCCTGCTCCATTCCTCGATTCTCCTTCTCAACCGCTTCAGCCCACGTCAACTTCTGCCTCAACTCCTCCAATTCTTTCTGTAGATCCTTCATTTCTGCCTCGTTCTGCCTCAGTTCACCTTCTAGACCTTGAATTTTGGTGGAGCTGTTCTCCAGGGTCTGCTGCAGCCGTTGGTTCTCTAGACTCAAGCTTCCACAGCTCTTTTCCAATCTTTCGCTCCTCTTGGCCTGAGAACGCAGCTCCTCCATCGTGCGGCACATCTCCTCATGTTCTCGCTCCAGCTCTGCATGTTCCTGCTGCAGTTGAGCCAAGCGAGCGGCTGACAGACGGAGGGTCTCCAATGCACGTCTCTGCTCCAGGTTCTCCTCTTCGAGCTGCTGGTGATCCTTCTCTAAAACAGCCAAACGTAGGCTGGCATTTTGCGCAGTGTCGGCCAATTTCTTGAGTCTGCGATTGTCTTGCTCCAGAGTGGCATTCTCCCGATCCAGGGCTTCAGCACGCTCACTTCCGATCTTCAAGGCTGCGGTTTCCCGTTGCAGCTGCTCTCGGACTCGCTCTAGACGTGGAACTTCCCTTTCCAACTCCTCGCATCGCTCTCCTCGTTCACGGAGGGATTCTAGCTCTTTAGTCGCCTGACGTTTCTCAGCTTCAAGACGAGCCAGTTTACCACCCGTTTCAGAGATGGTCTGATGCAGAATGCGGTTTTCTGTTTCCACCTCCCTCACTCGAGCCTCGCTGTTCGCCTGAGCCCGCTTCCGGAGGGAGCTCACGGCCTGGGTCAGGTGCTCCTTCTCCTGCTCCAACTCTGAGATCTAATATCCCAAGCACAAATGCACATGATGTTAATGAAGCCATTCAAATATGATCGTCATTATGGTGGAGCGTCTTTTAGTTTGTTACAATAACAGTTTTATATCAATAACTTTAAAACCGATACTTTAAAAAAAACGAACTACAAAATGACACTGAATGACATTTAATAGTGGATTTTGTAAACAATTACTTAAATTGGACTACATTTTACAAATTTAAAGTACATGTCAATATTAAACAAATTAAATCAGATTGTTTAAAATGCTGGAGTACAAAACACATTTACTATAAATATTACATTTATATTACGAAATGACTCAAAGCTGCTCATACATCATATGTACAGTTAGAATTTTTTTTAATTTAACTTTAAAAAAAAAGAAGTGTTAAATGTCAAGCAGGTTTAGAATAATTCCAAAATTAACATTGAACTTTTGGCTGCTGAAATTTATTGGAGGAAAATTGCATTATTATTATTTTTTGGTTGAGAAAAAAAAAAAAAAAAAAAAAAGGCCAAAAATATGCCGCACTCATTCTGCTAGTTTTACTCTCCCTCCAGCTATAGTCACTGTGTGGAGTTAAGCAGCTTTCACATCAGATGCAGAAGAACTGCGCAATGAATCCCATTCATTTTAATGGCTTGTAATGTTTTGTTGCTGCACTGAACATGTGCAAGAGCAGTGAGCGCACTGTCAACTAGCTTGCACAAACATCAGTCTCAAAGTTCACCAGAAAAGCAAAGTCCACTCAAATAACGCACCAAAAATCAATTTCTTTGTAGTATACGTTGTTCCTGCTGCCTGCCATAGCCCTACTGTGCTGTCATGGCAACACTCATAAAAATGACACCTCTCAACTCTTTGACAGTCAATAAAATGTGGTTATATATTTTTTATCAATATAATTTGAGTTAAATTTAGAAAGACTCACAAAATTACATTATATTATTCGATGAAATAATAAACAGTTATTACAAAGCATTTTGGATTTCAGTTTTCATCCAAGTACATCCTGAATTTTAGGTTTCAGGCCCAATTTTTTTTACTCATGGGTTACTGACTGAAAATGTAGCTTATTGATGTCTTCATATACAGAAGCATGTTTCCGAGCCTTGACATCACAGGCCTCTGATTTTAATCAACAACGGAGGCATTTAAGTTGCAATGAAATTAGAAATTTGTAAACAGTCTTACTACATACCAGTTAAGTCGATACCATAATAACCCTAATCATCATGGGATTAGTTTTCTTTCTTTAGATGTTCACCTGTCTGTCTTTCTCTGCCTGGATTGTCTCCAAAGTTTTCTCCATTCTCTGCTTCTCCTTTATTAGCTCCTCTCCAAGGTTCTCCATGTCCTGAGTTGTCTGTTTCTCCTGGTCCAACTGGGACTGCAGACGCTCCAACTAAAACACACAACATAGAAGACACCTCATCAGCATTCAATATTCTGGCTCTCAGTCAACATTCAAGAAAATGAAATGTACCTTCTTGCTGAGGCTTTGGTTCTCTTTCTCCAGCTCCAATGAATGCAGTTGACCTTCCTCCATGTTGATGGAGGCCTCTCTCAGTTCCTGGATGGTGCTCTGAAGGCATTGGTTTTCCTTCTCCAGCTTCAACAGTCGGCTGGATGCGGACTCGTTCAGCTCAAACACAAATGACTTACGGGCTGTAGTTGGGGTGACAAAATTATTTGTCTTTTTAATTTGATCAAAAATATATATTAATTAATACAAAATGATTATTGATTGTGTTCAGCACTTTGGGTAATGCAGTGTTGTGTAAAAAAAAAAGTGATATATAAATAAAATTACAACTACTACTTTATTAGTAAGAGTCCAAAATCTGAGATAAAAAAAGATATGCAACTATTTAGTATAATTATTTACAATTGGTAATCCATTAATAATGCTTTATTAAATAAGAAGTTAAATTATCAATATGGCCTCTTTCAGGCATGAGTAAATCAACTCTTTAGATATGAAAAAAATGATTTTAATAATGATTAAACTGCAAAGCAAACATGTATAGTGGGACAAATGACAAATAATATTATAAATAGATAATATTTTTATGTTATAATTTGACTTATAAATAAATATGCACCCTATTTAATATGCGCAATCTGAAAATATTAAAATATTATAGTAATATAGTAAAATAATATAGTGAAATATTGGTAAAACAGTATGATGGTCATCTTTTTGCTTAAAATACAATTACTGTAAAGAAAACAGTCTAATGCACAAAAAAAGAAAAAGTGAAAGCTATATTACAACTTTCATTGTTTTGATGCTTAAAACCCCTTGGCTCATTAGGCAGACAAATGCGGAGTCACCCATACATTAGTCAAACAATATGCACCTGTCCTGTATACACACACCTAACGGCTTCCAAACAGCCTGAGGTTAGAGATATTTGAACTACCTGTTCTATCAAAACAGACAGCTTGTAAACTTTAGTAAATATGCCATTTGTGTCTTGCTTAATGTTTTAAAAAACTTCAGATTCAAATGTTTTTTTTGCAGAAAATGAGCGTTTGTTTAATTTGCATGACCAAAACGGCTAGAATCTCTTGTGGCTCAATATTTGCATCGGGATGGATTCTTAAAAACAAAAACAACAACTGAAAAAACGAAAATAGGTCATCGGTTATCTTGTTTTCTAAAGAGTTCTGCATTGGTTCAGTATAACAAACATGGAAACAAAAGAGATCTCTCAAAATTCTCTCAAACTGAACTTCTGTGTGACAGCGAGGTGTGCGGACTCACCCTCATTGACCTCATTGTTCTTGGCCAGTTGCTCCAGTTCCCAGCCAAGGTGAGCAGACTCGTTCATGCTTTGTTTCTGAGAGATCTCGAGCAACATGTTCTCCTCCAGCAACTCTTCCAGACGTTTCTTATCACTGTCCCTGTCCTAATACAGATACAAAAAAATCATATACTTGTGGATTTGAAATATACAGATTCACTGTGGGGTTTTTTCTCACTGTATAGCACAATAATGCACACAAATTATGACCTCAGTTTGAAACTACACACATTTGCATGCAAGTCAATCCAGCACGGTTGCTATGGTGTTCCTAGTGTGTTACTCTGCAGTTTTTATGTGTTTGCCTAGGCATTCTAGAATGTGTCTATGGTGCATGCTAGAGCATTGCTTTTGAGTTTCTTTGGTGATTCAGATGGTCCCTAGCATGCAGCAAGTGTATTCTGAGCTTGCCATTACAGTGCTAAACATGTTGTTTCATTGTTGTGGGGCCAATAATTTTATTTTTTATTTTTTTTTCAGAGCAAATCAAGTTACAATTTTATCTTTGTGGACACTAAAGAAGGCCAACAGAATGACATTACATAATTCATGTTTTCCATCCAGAGTAAAGGGAACAATGGCATTCCTGTTGTTTCCAGAGAACCCTCAGATATCAAGTATCAAAACTTGCAGAAACTTTGGAATATGTCATGCACATCTTGTTAGTAAAAGCATGGCTCCATGAAATCTCTTTTGAAAGCCAGAGGGCGCACTCATACAGAAACTCCAAACACCCATGAAGAAGAAACCCAGGAAATCTCCATAAACAGCATTCAGCAAGCTCTATGATTGGTGGACTTGACAGCATTGATGAGTGTGGGCAGGGCCAAGAGCATGGGAGAAGAACGAGCCCATTGGAGCGAGTGTTTAACAAGTGTCGAGTTTTGTGGAGGAGCTCCAGATGGATACTTTTGTTTTGTGTTTACGTCATGATTAAAGATGTTGCATGTCCACCAGTTCCTGCCTCTGATTAAGCAAGTTTGAGCTACTTGTACAGTAAGTTAGCATTACAGGTATTTCCGATGTAAACAAAACACTCGCAAAGAAACTCGACACAGAGGAACATAGAAACCCCACTGCCAGCGTTTTGTAAGTGTTACTGTCAGACAACACAGAAGTATAAATGCACAGCTACATGCAAGGCATGCACCACTGGTTACAGCGATCACTCGATGTAGAAGTATAATTCAGCCTTAAGTGTCATTGTCTGTCTGCAGCAAATAGAAAACAAAATAAAAATGTAGCATGGCACGGTGTTGCTTCTCGAGGAGAAGGCTATTTGCCAAATGTTTATGACACTTTTTTTCTCTCTCACCTGCCATCGTTGTGTTTAGGGGTACATCTGAGCAGAGTGACACATTTACAACCCTGCCTACTGCAGCATGGGAGTGTTGAAGTGTTCAAAATGTTGTTTTGCCCTCAAACAAAGAACAAAAATCAACTTCATTTGAAGTATGAAGCCTTAACACTCACAATTTCTATATCATGCAATTTGGAGCGCAGCTGAAGGTTCTCTTTCTCCAGTTCGTGTAGTTTGTCACAGCGCCCCCTGGCTCCAGTAAGCTGCTCTTCCAGCATGGACTTTGTCTCCAGCAGGGTCAAATTGTCCTCTCTTAGCTCCTGTGCACAAGAGAGAGAGAAGAAACACACAAAAAAAATTTGAGATGGACAAAAAAAAAAAAAGATCAAAAGAAAAATAGAGGATGACGAGAGCAGAAAGAGAGTCAGAGGTCTGTCAGTGACAGCTCCGGGCCCCAGCGGACACCTGAGGCATTATATCTGAGAAATAAAAGCAGCAGGGGCTCCCGGCAGGCAGCTGTACATCAGTCACCTCACAAAGAAATCAATTTCTCCCCTTCTGATTTAAGAGCCGGTGGCTAGATTTATGCTCTTTTCCAGGAAATGGCAGAGATGCCCGAGTCTGTTTTATAATACAATGCTGAAAGAGTTATCAAAATGGAAATGCAATATAGGTTGGTGCTTGGTTACCTCTATGCGTGTCTTGTAGAAATGGACATCATTTAGCTTCTCTTTGAAGCGAGACAATTCGGTTTCCAAGCGATCCACTTTTCCAGCACGCTCCCTTAGAGAATCAACCTCATCCCGGTACGCTCGCACTGAACGTGCCTCTGCCAGCAACTGCATGTTCTACTCATACACAAGAGCAACAGATGACAATAACTGATCACTAAAGCTTCAAGAAAATGCTTCTCAGTTTCAGTCAGTCAGCCATATGAAGTGTGAATTTAAGCAAACTAAGAGTCTTGGTGTAATACCTCCTGCTTGAGCTTCTGAATATCAGAATCCAAGCGCTCAATCTCATTCTTGGCATCAATTAACTGCTCGGTCTTCTCTTCCCTGTAGAAAGCAAACAAAAGCTTATAATATTGATATAGCTTCACAAGTGGATGATCCAGCTACTGCTAAGACCAATATATCAAGTAATTTTTGGCTGATAAGAAGAGGGACTTTTATTTTGTACAGCATGGTATGCACACTTCATAATCTCAATAAAAAGTAGGTCAACTGGGTACTTTTGTTTCCACACTCCGAGTACTGATGAATACTATGAAAATTTTTGTCACCGTTTTTCCCTACAATATAGTAAGAAAGTATGAAACTTGAATAAAATCAAGGTCTGATCCAAAATTTGCAGTAGGTACTTATTGAGCACTTTGCAATCACTAAAAATATGCATTCTGTATAATATGTTTATAGTATATTCCATACTGTATGGTGTTGTTTCACTCTCATTCCCAAATTCCTTAGTAGTAACCCTCCAAGCAATTTTGGGTTTAATAGACTTCTGATAGATGTAACGTTGGGCTGTCAATAAAAATCTAGTAGACATCTAAGAATAACCCAAAACTAGACTAGCCGTCAAATTACACAGATTAGACAGACTTCACATGTGTGTCCATTCATTCCTGTGTATTTGATAAATAGTCTAGTTTTGGACTATTTTAAGATGTCTATTAGAATTTCACTGACAGCTCAAATTTTACCTTGTTTTAGCTAAGCCGTCTATGTTTAGACATCTATTAAACGTCCATTAGACCTACTTTAAACAAAATTGCTTGCTGGTATAAAATCATCCATTTACATTTTTTTGGCACACTCAGGGTACTCTCGAGTGTAATTTTCAATTTGGAGACGCTACTCTTGTCACGTATCTTTTTTGACCAACAGCATAGTTTAAAAGCTACAATTTTTTTTAGCAAAAGAAAATCAAAAAGAGTAACTCACAATTCCTGCCGGGAGCGCCGGAGTTTGGCCTTTGTGTCAGCCAGCTCCACGGCTAAATGCTGACGATCTTCTTTAGACAGCAGGGTGATGGGAGACAGGGACGTGCGCTCAGGGCTAGGAAAGCCCAAAAAACCTGAAGGCTGCTGAGACTGAAGATAGTCCCTCTCCTGGGTCAACTCTATGACCAGCTAAGGACAAAAAAAATCAGCATTTAATCAATGATGATCAATGTACTGAGAAATTTAGTGCAACTTGCTAATAAATAGTTGATTGTCACCCTTTGTACCTCAGCAGATTCATCTCGCTCATCTATGAGTTTGCGCAAGTGAAAGGCCATGGTTCGAGATAGAGGGTCCAACTGCTCAGCAGGGATCTCTGCAACCTCCATCCACTGCAGGTCAAGAACATTCTCCTGGTTGTGAGTTACCTGCAATCAAGAGGAATTGTAGGCCTCAAATACACGCCTCATATGTGATATGCATAAGAAGTGATTAGTTGCCAGCAGATCCTTACCTCTTGAATATGCGTCACAATGGCAGCCTGTGTCTCAATATCAAGCAGCTTGATCTTCTCAATGATTTCTTCTTTGCGATCACACTGTTGGAAAAAAGGATGAGAATGAGAGCATGTATGGAAAGATTAGTCAAAAGGGATGAGGAGATGATGTGGAAAAGAAAGAAAATTTGAAAAAGAAAGAAAGGAAAGCAAAAAAGGAATAGGGAAAGTCAAAGGAGGAATGCAATGGATCCAAAAGTTAAAAGAAACCAATGGAAAGAGGAGAAAGGAAGGATAAAGGGGAAAGTAAATAGAAATAAAGAACGCAAATTAAAATTGAAAAAAGTGAAAACAACAGCAAAGTTATATATGCAGTAAAGAGCATTGGAATGGGTGGAAAAACAAGGACATGGAAAAAGACAAATGGATGAGAAATGAGAAGGAAACAGAAAGATGAAGAAACACCTAAGGAAAAGAAAAAGGAAAAGGGAAGGAAAGGAATGGCAAAGTGAAAGGCAAAGGCAAATGAAGAAAAGGGAAGGAAAGGAAAGTGGAGGAAAGGGAAAGGAAGGAAAAGTGAAAGGCAATTGAAGGGTAGTGAGGGAAAAGGAAAGGGAAGAAAATGGAAGGGAAGAGAAGGGAAAGGAAAAACATAGAAAGGGAAGGGAAAGGAAAAGAAAGGGAAGTGGAGGAAGGGAAGGAAAGGGAAAAGAAGGAAAAGGGAAAGGCAAACGGGAAAGGAAAGGAAAGAAGAAGGGAAACAAATAAAAGGGTAAAATAAATTAAAATAAAGGGAAGTGGAGGAAGGGAAGGAAAGAGGAGAAAATTAAAAGGAAGGGAAAAGGCAATTGGGAAAGCAAAGGAAGGGAAGGAAATAAACAAAGGAAAGGGCAAGGGAAGGGGAGTGAAAGGATATAACGCAAAAGATGAAGGAACAAAAAGGGAAGTGAAAGAAGGAAGGCCATGGGAAAAATGAAAGGAATGCGGAAAGAATAGGACAAGGAAAGGTAAAGATTAATGACAAAAGGAACGGGAAGACGTGAGCAGAAAGAAATAACTATCCTGAGTTTTTATAAAATAAGCACTGCCAAGAAATCCATGACTATCACTTGATGGTCATTAGCCAAATTCTGTGCCAGATCACCACATCAAAAATGAACTCATCAAAATGTAGGTATACAGTATTTTCAGATGGAATAAAAGCACCATATTGTGACTGGAATACAATGAGACAAAGTTCTGGTGCAGGATAAGACAAGCTCAAAGAGACAGGACAGAGCAAATCAGCAGGTAAATGGTACGCTCTAAATCAATGTGAGATGTTTATTATCAACAGAAGAAGAAAAACCAGCCACAAAGAGGGGGTTAAAAGTGTACAATAGGGGAAGTATGCTTGCACAGCACAGGCACAAGGAACAATCTTCAGGAAAAGGTGGAGACAAAACTTCTTAGCAAATCTATCCCAGTTATCTTTGCCAAATTCTCTGGGACAAATCTGTTCTGAATAGATGTTTTATTTTGAAGCATAATGAGCGTCTGTTCTTTTTACTCTGGAAAAGCAAAGGCGTGTCTGGGCTTGACAATGTGGATATGATTTCCTGTACGGATCTCAAAACATGAATTGGGGAATACTGGTGCTGGTCCAAGCAGTTTACCTGAACAGCGCAGCCCAGTATCAGCAACAGCATTCGTTTCATCTCCTCCATGCTTTTACCTGAGAAGGTTAAAAGTCACAAGAACTGAGAGTAAGAGATTATATTTAAAATTACAACTACAACAACAGAAATAAAAGAAAAAAACTTTAACTTTTAATAAAAAGAAGCTGATACAGCTTTAAGCAATAGTGAAATAATTGATGGTTTGCCTTTCCCAAATAAACATTCAGCATTTTTATTGTTAATTAAACAACGAACTTTTCTTTTTTATAATATTAATAAAAAAACATTTGTAATGTTCAATTAAAATGCTAAATGTATAGGTATTATTAAAAAGTAATTAATTGAAGTTATTATTAATTTCACAAAAACCATTACTGAAATTAATAATAATAATAATAATAATAATAAATACAAATGCAATTACTAACATGTAAATTTATTTAAAAATATTGATCATTCAAAACTATAAATAATACAATATTACATAAAACTATAATAACAGTTTTATTTGATACTGAAGTACTAGTGACTGGCATTATGCAAAACTCAAAACATGGATATCAATCTGCTTAAGGATGTTTTACAATAGCAGTGCAAGCTATAATATTTTAGTGGAAACTAACAAATGGTTATTCTAATTAAGGTTATTTTGTATTATTGTTTTGAAGCTGATGTTGGCGAGTTTGTTTGCGTCTTACAGACTTAGACTAATAAATACTCTGGAGAGAGTGGAGAGGGTCGGCTATCGCCATGGCAACCGTTTGTTACTAACGCCACCCCACCCTACAGTGAACCCCATTTACACAGTCAGCAGAGGAGCAACCGTGGGGAAATCACTCCTTTGTCCACTACAAGTGAAGCTTAATGCAAAAACACAAGCATTAGAGTGCTAATCATTGCATTAACTCAAGATAAAAAAAAAATAAAAATAAAAACTCTTCCACTGGCAGATTAAAAAAAAAATACATTTAATGCCCCCTGTGAAATATGTTCATAATGAATTAATTTTCTGTTGAAACATTACTTCATTACAATATTTTATAATTAAATGTATTCGCAAGAAATCCACATACAGTTAAAGGCAAAATTGAAGCAAAATTACCATTGAAATTAATTATTTTTCAAATATTTTCCAAGTGATGTTTAAAAACGGAGCAAGAATATTTTCTATAATATTTTTTCTGCTGGAGAAAGCCTTATTTATTCTAGTTGGGCTGGAATAAAAGCAGTTAAATAAAAAAATATATAATAATTATTAAGGTCAAGATTATTAACCCTTTTTAGATGTTTTTCCTAATTAAATAATAGCTTTCTAATAGTAATTAATTATCAGGCAATAACTTGCCTAATTAACCTATATCTTCCAATGTAATACTAGTTTCCTTTTTAAGCCTTTAAATTTCATGTTAAGCTGATTACGAGTATCTTACAAAAAAAACTAGTAGATATAATATATGGTCATCATGATAAAGCCAAAATAATTTTGTGTAAAATGTGTTGAAAAAAAACTCTCTCCATTAAGCAACATTTGGGACAATTTTTAAAAAGTATTAAAATTTCACAGGAGGGCTCATAATTTTGTTCTCAACTGCATATTAACATAAACCCAGCAGTTTCCAGCAAAAAAGGGAAAAAAATGAATCTCAGCCAGTTTTGATAACCCATCACAAGCAGAAAAATTGACGCCATAACTATGATAAGGAATTATTTTGTGCATGCAAAACCATTCAACAGCATGCAGTAGGAAGCAAACATGAGCAGAAAAGGAAATCGTGTCTACGCACATATTCATAAATGAAAATCTGCAGATCAGAATCACACCTCGCTATAACAAAGACCTGCTATTCATGTCTGATGTCAACAGTCTACTGTGTGCATTTTGCATTATAATATCACACCTAGAGAAATTATCAGGTGTCAGGGTCACCTAATATTAACAATTTTAAATGCAAAATGTAAAAATAAATAAATAAAATAAAAAATAACAGTTTAGCATTCTCATTTTAAACGGTTTAATACACCACAGGTTTTATGTAGTCATATTTGAACAACTAACAGTTGGCCTTTCTAAGATTTAAAACAGCAACATAATTTGCTACTATTTAATTATTTATTAGTCGGTCAAAGATATGATGGTCCCATTTTATTGACAACATAAAACAGAACTTACAAAAATTATATTGCATATTGAATAAAAGTGCCTACGTTAATGTTTAAAAAAAATGGGTTAAATAAATATCAGTTAATAATGGAATATTATGTAAAAATGAAGCAACATTTATAAAAAAATCATATAATATTAATGCCTTTAACAAGAGTTTTTTAATGTCTTTAAATCATCTGTTATTTAAAAAATAAATAAATAAATAAATAATAAAATTTTCATAGAATTTCATAGTCATTTGAAAATCATGCTAAGAATCTATCATATCATCATGTTTTGCTCAGATAAAAATTAACCCGGCCACATTAGCAGCACTAATTGTAGTTGTGTCAATATTTGGCAACTCTTTTCTTCTTTGGCCTATATTAAAATAAATACATTTTAACCAGCACTCTATACTACCTTATTTTGATTGGTCAAGTAACTACATTATTCTCCATTCAACTACACAATACCTAGAAAAAAAATATTCTTGTAAATGCATTTAGTTGCTCTACCCTACACACACTGTCAACAGTAGGATCTACAGTCAGCACCCATGGTTGGGCTTGGTCCCAAGAAGTTTCCTCTGGCCTTTCTCTTTTCCTCCAGCCATTACAAGGTCCACAGCACGCGTTTCCTTCCCCAGAGAGTCTGAACCTTCTCTGCTCACCCCATATAGGAGGTGAGAGGGTGTTTATGAAGGCTGGAGTGTGTGCATGTGAGGTGATGAATGAGGAGGTTTGTTCAGTATGTGTGTGCGTTTTGCTTTGGGGCATGATGGAAAGTGATTTATAGTCACCATAGCGGAGAGGCCTCACACAGATAGAAAATAAAAGTAGGCAGGCAGGATATGAAACATTTTAACCAATATTGATAACCAATTATTAACCAAGCCACATACTTTTCAAACACATGAATAAAATGCATTGATATTTATCCACCTCAAAACAAAATTAAAAAGTGCATCCTCAAAAATAGGTTACATATGAAATAAATTGATCAGAAATTCTAATCTTTAAAATAAATAATAATAAAAACAACATGATTTCCAATCTATTTGTTATGTGAGGGCACTAGTGGGAGATTCTTACTGATCAACAGTAGCAGCTTTCTCACAAGCAATTCTCTTCGTACTAGCAGTTTAAAACAGCTTTGCCGCGATGACAAACTTTCAAGCGAGATATAAGATTTGTTTTGTTAAAACCTGATGCCCGTTTTCCTCCTCTCGAAATCCTTGCTGAAGAGATGCAAATAGCAATGGCACTGTCCTCCGCTGCCACAAGAAAAAACACTTTCTGACCGGAAAGACTTGTTCACAGGTGATGACGTAATGAGTGTGACGCCGTTTTAAAGCAGCAGTCACTTGCACTCGGAAGTGGATGAATCTCAGATAGATCAGACTAATTTATTGATTTACCAGCAAGTGCAATTTATCAGATATTGTTATCGGACTTTAATTATTTATTGGAGCAATAAAATTCATGTCATTTTTACCAATATCACAAGACAATTCATCTGTTTGATAGATATCATGCATATCATATCATCCTTAATAAAAGGTATGCTGATTGTGGGGTAAATCTACATTACAAATGCTTCCTGATGCATGTATGGAGATAACACTAGCAATGAATTACTGTATATGTTATCATTTTTACAACATGGACATTGTCAACAGGAATATCAACTACTTTTTTGGATCACTGTTTAGCTTTCCTATTTAAAACTAAACATATCAAAATAAATCTCTATTGTTTTGGTATTTTGTCATAAATCTGTTTAGTAAACAAATTAACACTATAGGTATTTGTAGAAAAGTCAGCATTAAATTCTCCTTCGCCATCAATCCAGAAAGGATTCTACTTTGCAGATTAATCTAGTAGCTTATTCACAATATTAAAATTGAACAATACCTGATAAAGGGTCCTTGGCAATGGCCAACACATTGGGCAGGTTCATAACAATGAGCTGCTGAAGATGCTCCTGAGAAAGAAAATAAAACATGCACATTATAAACAGGGAGACATGTTGGAGACTATTTTAAAGTATAGTGATGCCACCTTAAAAGTTTGAGCTAGTATGTACAGTAAAAAAACAACAGGTGAAGGGCAAATTTGGCACAATTCAAAATGGCAGGCAGACCAGGAGATGGCTGGGTGTCAATATTTGGGGCGAGCACCCAAAACAGGTCAGTGGTAACGTGGGAACAGGAAACTGAGGCAGAGAGGCAGGAAATCAAGCTGGAAATGGGAAACATTAGCTGCCCCAGACGAGGCATGTACTGGGAGAGGAACATCCAATTCTAGCATACAGGCAAAATATGAACATAGCAATAATATTACAAAAAAAGGGGGAAAAGTGTCATCCTGAATTGATAGATACATACTATCTATATTAAAGTAATAACAACAACATCTATAGATGTCTATATGGAGAACTGAATAATATGGAGAATGTGCGTGTACCCAGGTACCAATAAACTTGACTTCAGACACAATGGCCTCCAGGGTAACTAATCTCAGAAAAGTACACAAAAGACAAGACCGAACAGGTCCACCTGACCAAACCCATCATTCCAAAACATACCTAGATAAGAGCACTTTCATCCGTTAGAGAATTGCATACTTCAACAATTGTTTCTGTGCAACAGACAAGAAACTATTTCTTGAAAACAATTTCTGAACATTCAACCATCCTTTCTCACAGATCTTGTAGAGAACTTGTAAATAATTACATACACATATATATCGCTCCTAGTATGATTACTGTGTTAAAGTAAAAAAGTACAAAAGCATTTTTGTGGGGTTTCATTCGTTTAGCTTCATCTGGCTGTGAACACTCAAGACTGTGCATCTGCAAATTTAGCTATACAAATATATGGATATCTATTTCTGCAACACAGAATTTTGCTAAACTAATTAAATAAAACAAGACAAAGGAGTGAGCTCACACAGTATTAAAAAAAATTTTTTTTTTTTTTTTTTTTTTTTTTAACCCTGCAATATTGTGTTAATACAAAAAAAAACCTTCTCACCATTGTGACATTTTGGAAAACTTTGACTGTCTGGCAAATATGGCAACATGACTGAAGTGGTCTTATGTGGCATTATGTTTATATATCTATAGGAAAACTTATCAAAAAAGTTTTCAGAATAGCTAAAAAAAATCCAATAGGCTTCTATAAAGAAAGAGAAAACCCCATATATGCCAGATAAAAACCACAGCTTTACTATAAATGTGGCAAACATTTTGGTCCCTCTCTCATGTGCTGTTTCTCTTTGGTCACTCTCTTATGTATTTCGAATACACCTGACGTCCACACTACTCCAGCATCTTCAGCCCATGAAAATGGAGTGTTTGAAAATACTAACAACGCTAGTGGTCCATTTCATAAACAGACTGAAATGTAAACTTTTAAGACTTTTAAGACTTTGTAAGACTTTTCAAAATTTACTCAATAACTTCTTAAGATTATATTGATTTAAAAAAACACAAGTCAATTAAATAGCCACATTAATGACAGTGAACTAGTCGAAAAGCTTCATTTTTACCATAGACTGTAAAAGATATGGACGTACTATCTATGACGTCACCCATAGGTTTCTGAAGAGTGCAAATGAAGCTCCAACCGGCGCCATTTTGTTCGAGCGTCATCGCACCGACCAGGGGTGACCAAAAAAGGGCAAAGAGGCGGAGCGTCAGTGGAGCTACAGATGCCTGCTAGCATTTTGCTTAGACTGGCTTTTCTTTGGGAGAAACGCTTAATACTTCATTACCTGTGACTCGTTTGTGTTCTGACCACATGGGTTTGGTTGTAGACTATATCAATAAAGTGTTTAGTCTTTTAAAAACACTGTTATAATACATTGAGCCACTAAGCATTGTTTTTTACCAGAGGGGAAAACGCGAATTACTTCCAAATACTTCAAATATACTCTGTGTTAGTAAATGCAAGGCTATAATCTAGGCATAATACTGTATGGCAACGTTTCAGATGACTCCTCTATAGCCTACAGCTAATCAATCTGTCAGATTCTAAAGGGCATTACAGTTCTAAAGAAAATTATAAATCATAAATTATCTTAAGTAAAACAAATACATTTATAGATATGGTATACAAGTATATAATTTCACTCACCTGGGAAATGGAGGCAACTTGAACGGTTTGTGAGCACAATTAAGTGCACAAAGCATGCCATATTATCTGATAATTGTAGGAAATAATTCCAAAAGGCAATTGACTGTGTAAAGGCACAAAAAAACTAAATAAAAATACGATGCCGAGCTCAGCGGCTAATCAGCTAAGATGACATAATGGTGACCAGCGAGACAAAGCTGTCACTCAAGTGGCCACGGCCTTAATTATGCAGACTTAATATAACTTAATAAAAACGAAACAGAAGAGTTATAGAAAAATTCAACCCCCTCACAGTAGTCATGAAGGGTAATATTAGCTATATGCACCAAAACCATCTTTAGAACCAGGCTGTAAACATGTTTTTATCAGCTGTAAAATTGGCCAATTTAGCACTGCAGTCAGAGAACATCTGGAGTTCCTGGAGCCAGCCCCCAAAGGCGAGTCGATGAATTGCAGTTTCAGTTACTTCCGTATTGGCTTCACGAGGGAGAGTGGGAGGTTGCCGCTTGATTTTTACCAGTGTTGCCATGACAACACAGTATCGCTATTGCAAGCAGCAGAAACAAGTATAGCCTACTACATAGAAATGTCATGTCAGTGCATTCCAGGTCGTTCTTGAGAGTTCTTGAGAGTTTCTTGAGAGAATAATCTTCTAGATTATTTACGCCACTGAACAGTCAGTTTTCAAAGTATTGTAGTTTTGCATATGTTTCCACAAACCAGACTGTAGTAAGAACCCCGACTACGTGGCTAATGAAAGAGAGCTAACTGCTAACCCATTTGACATCATGCAGCTCAGACCCCCTGCTGATAACTCCATCTCCCTCAGAGGAGTGACTCCCAAGGGAGGTCTTTTTGTGTACAGACCAAGAGACACAACCCTCATCCACTATAATAGAGCCGGCACAGCTGAGGCCAGGGCTAGAATACACTGCCTTTGTCAAAACAGAGGTCTGTGAGGATTCCTTTCTTTACTGCTGAGCTTTACTCACGAACCTCAAACTCTCCTTTATTGTCTGTTTGGGTTGCAAGAACAGCCTTGGAGCTAAAAAGGACTTTCACCTTTAAATACGTGCAAGCCCAAATAGTATTTGAGAGATGGTTTTTGGAGAACAGTGAAATTTTCAGTTTTGGGTGAACTATCACTTTGATTCCGTTTAATCTATCGCCCACTTCAGAAGATTTTGAATGGCCAACCAGTCAAATGAACAGCTGATGACTGACCAATATTAAAATATTGTAAGCTACATATTGAAGGATACATCATTTACAATAAGCACTAGCATATAAATATAAAAAAAATAAGATGTGCAAATTTAGATTTCATGGTGACTTTAAATAGCTAACATTGGCTGATGAATATACTTGATATTAAATAAATACCAGTAAATTTAAATAATTCCATCGTCAAGCAATAAATCAAAAGCACAAATAAACAGGTGTGTACAATTATAAATTCAATAATGGCCAACAAACATATCCAATATCAAGCAATATGAGTCAATAAAATTAATTGAAATGTTAATAAGCTATATGCATAAGGCACAATCACATTAGCAACCTTTTGTCAAAAAAATTTGTGAACAATTTTTTTTTTTACTATTTTCAATAGTGCTGCAATGTACAAAGTGTACAAATGTGCAAAACCTGGAATAAAATGGGATTTTGCTCGAAAAATATATTGTATTTTCTACAATATAGTTAGAGAACCAGGTTTATTATAAACTCTTACACTTCACTGTAAAGAGCAGCATGAACATTCTTCTACATTTCTCTTTTTTTTCCACAGAAAGAAAGTCAATAATAATGTCAATTTTGATACTTTTTACATGAACTCCACTTTAATTTAAGGAATTCAATATAGTCCAAGTGTAATATGCATCATTAAATAAACACATTAGACATTCTACAAATCAGCCCATCTAATATTAATGCAAGACAAACTTTACAATCCACTTGAGTAGTCCTGTCATTCCTGCATTTTCAGGACCACTGATGTAAGACCACTTCTGAGATAACTATGCACAATGGAACAAGCGATGCACTCTGGGAAGAAGCGTAAGTGTTTTTGACTGGCAGCCAGTCTGCTGAGTATAATTACATAAAGGTGCATGTTTCAACCTGAAAAAAAAAATAAATAAAAAATAAAAAAAAAAAAAGCTCTTTATGGTGTTTGATTCGACAGCTGCACCACGATGAGGTGTGTACAGTAGTGTCACGTTAAGCGCTCTCTCCGTAAACACCTTCATTCTTTAATTGCCCGTTAACCTGATCATTTCTAGCGCTGCTAAATTCAAGCAGGCTAATTACTAGATTTGAGCCATATGTAAGATGAGGAGGCTTTCGTTCCAGCATTTGTATCTGGTTTCAACTAACAGCTGAGGATGGAAAAAAATGAAGGATCAGTTAACGCTTCTAGTCTGACAGAGACAGGCTTAAAGAACTTAATGCTTCTGCACCATTTCAGAAACATTATGACTACAGAAACTACTGCAAAATATGCACACAAAAAAGAGGGTCACCAAAAAGATAACCGTCCATCATAGCAAGACCATAACAACTTTGACTTTGATGTGCAATTGCATCACTACTGAAAATTACCTGCCTATAGTAAATTATTAATGAGCATGTATCCCTGTCACAATGCTGGAGAGGTGTTTGTTGAAAGAACAATCTACCGCAAAAGCCCTTTGAAAACAAAATGACTAATTAAGGAGCACAAAAATTGTATAAACTGGGGGAAAATCTAAGCAAAAAGAGCCAATATTTTGATTTCACACTAAAGGAAATATGGGAGTGTTGATTTTTGCAGGCCTCCTAAATCTTTCCCCAGGCATTTTCCACTGTAAAACCAGGACAAGAGAGATAACCTCGGCACCATCATACATTGTACATCCACTAAAAATGCCAGTTTGGCATGAACCTCTATGAGGTCATTGAGCAACTGGTCCAAATAGTTGGAAAGTTTCATAGAAATTTTCCTGTGCTCATTTCCTCTGTTACAGTGTGGAACAATGCCTGAATGGTAAAGTAGGACAGGAGAACTTGTGCAGTTCAGACATTTGGCTCTGGGGCTGTTTTCACTGAGGTACTGTATACTGCCCACCCCTGCTGGGTTCATCATTACAGGTCAGTGGGGTCAACACATGATCATTATCTACAACATACACTAGGAGGTTGGCTTTCAGAATGCTTTTGACATAAATCACAGACTAAAATAACCTTAAAAACAGCATGAAAAGCATTCCTACTCTTATTGTGCATGTTTTATCAATGATTGGTATTTTAAAGAAAAAAATCGGTGTCAACAAAATGTTAAGTTCCCAACATTTCTGCGGATACTACCAAAGCAGTGTCAGTTTAAGTCCCAGGAACTCCGAATGGATACTTTTGTGTTCATTTTGTGATTAAAGTTGCTGAATTTTTGGTGGTTTCTGCCTATTTTTTCCCAGAATGAGTTTGAGTTCAAACTATTGTTATGTGGGCATCGCACACATTTCTGGTGTAAATTCAAAACACTGTAAATTCAAAAGAACTTGTGACAGTGGAACATATAACCCCACTGCCTACCAGCATTTCGGAAGTGTTACTGCAGAGGAACATAAACAATGCAGAAGTCTAAATTATATATTCTAAATATTTAATAAAAGATAAGTCTAAATTATAACACCGACTATGTGCAGGGGATGCACAGTGGGGTGCAGTGATCACTTGATGGTTAAGTATAAATTTAATTTAAAATGCATTGCTATAGTTTCATTTCAGGTTAGTTAACCCGAAAATGAAAATGTTGTCATCATTCACTCTCCCGTATATCGTTACACAGACAGACCCATAAGAAATGTTAACCTTCGGAACACAAAAGAAGAGTTTAATAGAAGTCTTCTGAGGAGACAAGATCACATGATCGCTCACAGCTTTTGTTTACGCGCTAATTCATATAAAACATAGATGGCCACAAAACACAAACATGCCGGCTTAACATGTGAGAATAATGAGATCCATTCTTGGATGTCATGCGGCTCATCTGAGCTTCTGAAAAGAACCAAAGAGGCTTGTTCTCGCACATAAAGAAAGTATGGTTGAGACTTCTATTTATGTTTCCCGATCAATGTTTATATGTGACTTCTAAATGAATCTGTTTATCATATGAAACATTCATGTCCTTTTAATCGTGATTTATTTTTGCAGCATCACTGTTTTCTGTGAACAAACTTTCTGGAAGGAAAAATAACTCATATATTTACAAAAATATTATTTGATGAAGGAAAAAGTCAGAGAAAAAGAAAAAGTCAGAGATGATCAATGAATGAAATTGTTTAGTGTAATAAAAACATTACCCAAAACCACTGAATAGAAGTGTATATTTTACCGTTATCAAAAATATTTATATATTATAAGTTAACAAACACAAATATAAAGAGAGACTTTCTTCTGAGATTAAAGGAATTGTAGTGGTAGCATTGTAGGGGGAGAGACTTCTTTGGTAAACCTATTTGATAGTAATAATAAAATAATTTCACAGCTGTGATGGTGCTGTGGGATTGGCGAACAACTATGAGTTACATTTCTCCCACTGACTTCTGTACAACAGCAAAGCCTTAAAGTACCCTTGCTTTATCAGCCCATTGTTCTGTATCAGTTAGAAAAAGTTGAGAAGCGCATGATTAACTAGTAACGGAAATGCCAAATTTCAAATATAAAAATTCTTTAATTCAGAAAAATATTTGTACGCTCGCTTGAAACTATTTTGGACTTGTGCAAAAAAAGGTTATTGTAAAATAATGTGCAATATAAACTCTGACATAGTAAACATTATACCCACATGTCTAATCAGCTGTCTCCATTATGCTGGTCTTATTTACTCTTGGTTACTAGGTTACAAATACTACAGTCAGCCACTCTAACAACTTGATGGAAACACAAACCTCATTCACATTCTGGAAACTTTTTTTTCTGAAAACTTTGAAAAGTTTTACTTCATGTTAGGATGGAAACCCAGCTAATAAGAGAAACCATAAACGAATGATCTGAGAAAAAAAAAAAAAAAAAAAAAGATTCACTAAGGGTGCTTTCACACTTTCAATTGCCTGGACCGCACCCAAGTTCGATTGTCCTCCCTTGTCACCTTCTCGGTTGGTTTGTGTTTGCACTGTCATTTTTCCTTCTGAACCCCGGTACGCTATTGCATCATCAAGCTGCTGTTGTGTGTACGGCTGTTGCTAGGTGATGGCCACGAAGGCAAAGCGGCAAAATGGAAAGACGTACGCACATCGCAGTTGTTCTGCTTTTACTAAATCTTTTGGTTTTGGACATACAGAAAAAGACACGCGTCTATCTGCTGCAAAAATATTTAAAACATTCAGAACATCACGCGATGTCTGCAGAAGCTGTCTTTAGAGGAGACAAGCAGACATTATCACTGTGCTTGCCCTGGCTCAGTCCCGCTTGTCACCAAGGTACAGTACGGGGCAGTCGTGGCCTGGTGGTTAGAGTGTTGGACTCGTGATCCGAAGGTTGCTGGTTCGATACTCGGTACCAGCGGGAATTGGGGGTGGGGGGAGTGAATGACCAGCACTCTCCACCACCCTCAATACCACGACTGAGGTGAGTCCCTTGAGCAAGGCACCGTTCCCCCCAACTGCTCCCCGGGCGCCGCAGCATGGCTGCCCACTGCTCCGGGTGTGTGTTCACGGTATGTGTGTGTTCACTAACTGTGTGTGTGCACTTGGATGGGTTAAATGCAGAGCACAAATTCCAAGTATGGGACACCATACTTGGCCACACTACACTTCACTTCACTTCACTTCACTTCACTACGTGATACACAGACACACACACACGCACACACACACACGAATGAACATTATGAAAACGTTAGTTTGTTGTACAGTTGGCTGTTCACTTCCGTTATTTGGTACGATTGCATTCATACCAGAAGTGAACCAGACCAGAGTTTGTGTGAACCATACCCCAGACCACCTCTTTCAGGCGGACTCGTGAAGACACGTTCACACTAGCTAAACGTATCGTACTCTGACATCAAACGAACCTGGGTGCGGACCAAAAGTGCTGTGAAAGCACCCTAAAATAAATATTCAATGAGCATGTACATTATTTGTGTTCTTTTGGAATCCAAATTAAGTAAATATTTGGACTGATGGATAGAAAATCAAAGAGAAATGCTTCATGCTTATCGCAACGCAAACACAACTAGAATAGGCCAAGTTCAGATGAATAGAAATGAGTAACAGAAGTATTGAGTGCCATTGTGGACACAGGAATGAGGAAACACGAGAATACTTCCCATGAGAAACCGGACAATCTTAGAGATGGTCTCTGCTACTGGAGAATAAATAAACATACAGAAGGCTTACTTCACTAAACCATGAACTTGTACTCAGGTTGCAAATATGTTTAGGTTGAAAATCTAAAGCAATCCAGGATTGTCAATAAGAATCACTCATATTCATTCATCACACTAAAGGTCCCCAGATGGGTTGCTTGAAATGGGTTTCATCAAACTAAATTGAATATTCAAGGAATAAATCCATTTCACGGTGACAGTTAAAAAATAAAATTGAGTTTATTATACTACACGCTGATTTAATCAAAACTAATATTGAGATTATATAAAATAATTTCATAAACAATCTGTTGGATTTAACCAATACATTTTTATATTTCTATAGCTAGTTATTGTGAATTATTTTGGCTGTGATCTAACAATGTGAAAGCTCTTCTGCAAACATAAATATACACACATTTTGTCAAATAGTCAAGATACCCATCTTCAAACAAGGAACCATTTTCAAAAATATAACCAATCCAAATCTATATTATGGAACTATTTAAAAAAATAATTACTCTGTAAATAAATCATATTAATGGTTATATAGAATAAAAAGTTTTCAATCTATTCAATGGTTTATTTAAAGAAGGTTTCCTCATATAAGCTTCAGCGTTGTATATTTTGAAGAAACGTCGTTTTAGTAAAACTGTGGTGACTGTCTTTGCAACTAGGAAAAAGTGTAAGTTTCATTTTCTAATTTTACACTGGAGAAAAAGTGAAGCAAATATCTCCCATTGTCACAACTGACATGCAAACTGGTACCAAAAGAGGGCTAATCAATGAAGAGGGAGCCCTCTCTGTTACAGTGGCCCATATTGAAGGTTAGCCTGAGGGTTCTTCACTAAACATGCAATGGAGAAACTCGCAAATAATCAATATCTAATTCACCAGACCAGGTCATGCCACATGTTCACTCTCGGCTGTGGTTATGATTTAGATTGCTAGGAGAATGTGTCTATTTACGCCTGTTTATGTAATTACAAGTGTAGGTCAACTTCACTCATTTCAGCATCTACTCAGTGATCCACTGTTCTATATTCACTCTCCTGTTTTGGGTAAACCAAAAGCAGACTACAGTTTTGTACATGAACACACCCACACGGTAGCCCGATTTAAAATAAGCCAAATCCACAGAGTTCCTGTCCAAACATTGCAGGCAACATTAGAACTTAAACAGTTCTTTATATTGGAATGTTTTCAAATGCTACAACTGTTTGAACCAAGCAAGAACTGCACTGTAAGAGAAAGGCACACATACACTGTCAGAAAAAAAGGTACAGTGAGGGTACAATTTTGTTCCTAGAGGGAACAAATCTACATTGAAGCTCATTTGGGCAACTACTTCTAAACCTTTAGTTTTCAGAAAAATGTGAAAATTCACCTTTTCTTTGCCTTTCAGTAAGCATTGTTTTTAATGGAGTGACCAGAGCAGCTAAAATGTTGGTGAATGTATGTAAGCACAATGGGCGATATACAGTACATTGCGTCACCAAAATTTATAGGGGTCATCTCCATGCGTGTTAAATTTGCATATTGATTATTATGACAGGCCTAGTTGGAATACAATTGGGTGAGAGTTTGAACACATGAGAGTTTACACCAATCCAATAGAATATGCTTTTGACTACATATACTGTAAGTGTTTGTTTGTTTGTTGATTGGATTTTGTGACGTGGGTGTAGCAAGCTCACATTTTAGAGTATAATCATACATTAAGGGGCAGGTTTAAGCCCAATAAATGATTAGAGAAGAGAAGTCTGTCATTTTTACCAGAAGATCAAGTAATGAAATTATAATTTGATTGAACATCGAGGTAAATACAAAAATAAATTAAATACCTAAACCTAAAATCATTTACAATAAAATGTAATACATCTGCAAAAGAAAGATTAATGTTTGAAAGCAATAATATTCCACATAAGCATAATGTTAAATGCAATGTTTAGTAAATATCCAAATGTTCAATTTTAGAGAATTTTAAAGTGTCCAATAACCAAAATGTTGTTTATTACCATGGCCATTACTAAACAATTCTGTGATTCTCTGCCTTCAGAAATAACCTGGGTCACTTTTTGCACACAATAAAGCAGCATTGAGTCACATTGTTTCTGTTGTAGGATGTACAATTTGAGTCCCTATTCAAGCTTCTTTTGAAAGAATGTGGGGAGTCGTACAAGCTGAAAACCACATAAAGACCAAGACGTCACACATGGTCCAAAAAGAGAAGCGTAAATATCAGAGTGCTAATGAGAGAGCAAACTATACACAAAGAGTCCAGGTGGGCATTGGTCCCATTTGTCACATCAGTCACAGGCCATATCTTTCCTGTTATCTGAAATAGGATTAAACGATATATAGCAGAAAAACAAAATATCACAATGTGTATATATAGATGACTTGCATAACTCTATTTGGAAAGAATATGATTTTGTAGGAAAGTGGATCTGCATAAAATATACAAAATAGAAAATGAATTAAAATCAGATGAAAACAATAGGTAAAAATTAAATAAACAGCAATGTATGGTTTTTGATTGAGCCTAAAAATATTGAGGTGCAGATATTCAATAATCAAATGTAAAATAACACTATATATAGTCTTTAAATCGCAAAAATAATTAAAAACACAATTCATCTTTATGTAAGTGGCAAACTATATCATTTCTTGTGCCCAAATGGTTTAAATGCGCTAGAAATCTTATAGTCACAGGCCTTAAAAACACATCCAAATAAAAATCTTTCACTCTATTAGATTAGGGTTAAACTCTGCAGTGGCTCTGGTTAATTATAATCCCAACTTGCATTGCAGATTTTACGATGTGACCGATGTGCACAGAGTCAATGCTGAAACGATATTGCCTTTACGATATTCCCACAAAATACTATGAGACCACAAGAACAAAAATAATACACAAGTGAAAAATGTTACAGATAGTAATCTCTAAAAGTTTTGAAATCAAGAAAACAAAGTTAACAAATTAAAAGGTCCCATTCTAAATCCTCATACAAAAACAAAAGCACAAATACTGTAGCTTAGAAAGGGAAACCTAATTCCTACAGGCTCTGTATACGTGTGTCCCACTGACTCTGAGGGCAACAGCAGGGGCAGAAGCAAGTGAAAGAGAGGCATTCCAGACTCCTAGGCAACTCTAATTGACCTAAAGTACCACACCACCTCCTCCTTTCCCCCAGTTCTCCATTAAATACAAGCAGCGTAGTGGAACCTCCCCCCAGTTCTGTCCCATTGCACAGGAGGTAAAGTGACCATCACAGCAGCTGGACCTAATCTGTGGTGATGTTCAGATTTTGGGACCTCTGTCTCCAAGTGGGCTAGACCAACAATACAACCCAGCAGAGGAGAAAGAGATTTCTTGACTCAACCGAGAGGATCTTGGTTAGGGGGATTCAATCATTAGCTTTTAAAAGACAGCTTGATCTTTGACCAGAGACCAGCAGAGGAGACGTTTGCTACATGTGTCACATTCGGAAGCAACAGATGTCCATCAAAGACAGAGGGAAGGCTAGAGTTGCTCCATATAAATAGAGAATCTTTCGGTCTGGCGTTATCTGGAGCAAAAACAAGGCCCGACAATAGAGACACACACATCCTCCTTTTAACAATACAGGCTCTTCCATGACCTGATTTATGCCAAAAAAAAAAACACTAAGAGCACTGTTCATAAACAACAACATGATTATGTGTATACAAGAGTTCAAAACTTAGTTGTTGTTTTTGATTTTTTTTGTCACAATGATTATTAATATTTTGTGTACTGTAATGAAGAACAGCCAGAATTGCAAGAAATCGTTTAGATGAGGCTTTATGAGGCAACAGGTTTGTCATAGCTACATTTCTTATCATTTTGAGGCAGCACATGAATGTTGAATATATATCAGTTACCTATCTGACATCAAACATTTTAATATCTTTTCCATGGAGCATGTCACGCAATGAAAACATTCATATTGTACCAGGAAAATTATAAATAACATGCTGTGTAGTGTGCAGCAAAGCATCTGAAAGGTAATAATAACGCAACTGAAGGTATAGATTTATTTGCTGACTGTTTATTATAAATGTGCATCCATACATTGTTTTGAATGGAGGTGAATTATGATTGAATCATGTCATATTTTTTATTTTTATTTTGTGTGGACAGACTTTGTGAGGACATATCATTTCCTGTTTGACTCTACCTGCATCACACCCATCATGTGCATCCTTCATTCCTAATTTTGTTGCACTAGCACTAAAAAAATGCTCAAAAGTGACAGAGAGAGTAAGAAATGTTTTTTGAAGCCTTTGCATCATTAAAAACAACTTGCACCATAAGTAGGAAATTCCCAGGAGGAAAGCAGCTTTAGACTATATTTTTCTCTGATAAACGGATACCTCATTAGGATTTTAAATAAAGCCTTCCTGGACCTGGTCTCTATTCTTTAGCACAGCAAGTGTAGCTATGATCTCCTCAAACATGTGAAAACGTGCCAAAGTCTGTCTTGTCTACAGGCTTGCAAATCCATGGACAAGAAACTGGGCATGTAACTGTCATTTGTGTAAAGGGAAAGTCTGTACTTTGTATCTTGTAACTTTTCAGTGCTGGCAGAGATGAGGAAGAGAAAGGCAGAGAAACTGCAAGTGATAGAGATGGCATGAGAGTAAAAAGCTTTAAAACAGTCCGTGAGGCTTTGTTTTTGGGTTTCCCACTGCAGCTGTTCTATGAAGGGGGTTTCCTGTGTTCAGGGACTAACACACATGCCTTCTAAAGGCAACGAACAAGTGCGTTCATGGGTGCCTAAACAACATTTTGTTTTGCAAAAATATGAAGAAAAAAATTGAAAATATTTGTAACATCTTCATACTGAAGTGAAGCAGACCAAGCAAAAATGGAGAAGTGCTAGATCAGGATGAGTGTTTAAGGAGAGCATGTGCCTCTAGGCTCGTTCAGGTATATGGCAAAAGGGAAACTGTACACCTCTGGGAATGCCATGGCATCTCCACTCCACACAAGCAAACAGTAGAACAAAGAGCTAGCAAGCTAGTTCAAAAGAGACACCTCCCTTCTTTCAGAGGCACAGCAAAACCTGTAAAAACCCGCCATTTGTGTGAGGAAAGCCAAATCAACATGACTGTCCTCGTTTATGGGGCTTGCTTGAGGGTTATTCACAAATTCTACGAATGAGTCTTAACCACATCCTTTTGACAGCTACAACATAAGCAGGCTGAATCAAAACGAGCAACCAGCATGTGGCAACATTGAAAACGTTTTTTTGGGTTGTTTTTTTTTTGCTTTTAGAGTATTGCATGTGGAACTGGAGAACACAGCCAATCAGAAACCAGAAGGGAAAGTTCAGACTGTCAGACAATCTAAAAAGAGTGGCTGTTGGGGCAGCCTTTAAACTGAACAGTTGGCATGTCATTGTCTGAGACAAAACATTCATCAGTGCTGTGTGACACAATTTCATTTAACCTTTTTGAGAGCAATCATATCCAAACTACAGAACAAAACAGCTTTGGCTGGATGTCCTAACATGATGTTAGTGTTGTTGTGGTCCGCTGCGGTTCATTATGCATGGGCTCTGGGCAGATCAGGGCCCAGCGAGGCTACATTTCTCATGTTCCAGTTCTTGTTGGAGTCAGCTTACAGAAGCTCACGCTCACAACGACTGGCTCTCCAGACAATAGACAGGGAGGAACCAACATGCAACCCCTCCCCTCCCCCAAAGGTCCATTGTTTCCACTGTCTGTAGCCCTGATCTGTGTGAGACTTTCTTGTGGGTCGCATGTACTGAGTCATTTTAGATCTATATGGGCAGGGGAGATCAGAGATTTTGGAACAAGAGATGACATTGGAACAGTGTAATGCAGAGGTCAACCATGCGCGTCATTCCCTATTTGCTTGCGCGTCACTCCCTATTTGCTTGTGCGGTCGTAAGCCACACGTATCAATTATTAATCCATTATTACTATTATATAATAATTGAAATAACACACTTGAGCGCACAAAAGACGCATATTTGAACTGCCCCTTATTTGAGGCAGTTGGATCAAGAAAATCAAAGACAGATACATCTTTATGCATTTCTTGTACTTATTTTTTTGTAATTTTTAGCATCTACCAGGAGAGTGATAAAGATCTACCAGTCGATCGCCATTGACGGATTGGTGACCACTGGTGTAATGGGTTTTGGTGAGACCCCACCCCAACATACAGTCACAACAGATTATTATACATTCTTGATTCCTTAATGAAACTGGGGCAAATCTGGTCTGTTTAGATTAAATCACCCATTGTGAGGGTTTAGGCTTAAACCTAAATCTAGGCTAAGCTGGGAGAATGTATCAATTTGGCATTAGGTATTGGAGATGTGTTATCTGGAATATCTTACATAACTTAACGCGAGACAGACATTTGCCTCGTGCAAATATTTACAGAGTCCTTAGAGTCCTTCCAGTGCCTATCAATGATCAGTGGGATATAAAGTTAAGAGGATGCTGTTTTTGATCTACCCAGGCTACCAGTACTCCATGTGCCAGAAAAAGAAGGGATCAGATGTCCAAAGAGAACCAATTAGGATTATCTTTCATGATTCCCACCAATTGTACAAAGCTGGTTAAAAAAAAAAAAAGAAAAAAAAGTTTCTCAAGTAAATGCAAGTCACACCAACTTGTGCAAAACCTGCTATCACAGTGACCTGCTGTTGATGGTATTTACCAGGAGTGTTCTGATATCCTTTTTCAACCAAAATGGTGGTTGTGAAAGATCCAGACCAGTTTCCTGGTCACGTTGATCTGGAAGCAAAGTTAGCATTTCTGAATATCTATGAACTTAGAACAGTGATGCAACCATGATTATTTTCTCTTTCCTATGACTATAACTAGATTTTTAATCTGAAAAATTCTGTCCAACACTCATGTTGATTGAAAAGCTGTTGATATAATTTTTCACTTTTTTGACATGGCTCATTCGTAGAAGGAATTTAAAGCAGTTCTTATGGCTACAAAATAAGTCACCCCTCCTTATTAAGCCTCATGATTTAAGCAATTATCATGTCTGTAGAACAATATGGGTGAAACACACATGCATCAAGGTTTAATTCTCAGGGGTTTTTGAAACCATTTGAGCAACAGTCATAGCAAGACTTGCCTTAACAAACATTAACCAATCACTAAAATCATAAACATCTTCCTTTATCACACACACTTCCTGTGGTGCTGCTGCTATATGAACACGCTCAAATAACGTGCTGTTTTACCCTTCATGTCCACAATCAAGTTCAGGTTAACAGGTCTTTTTTTTTTTTTTTTTTTTAGAAATGAATGACATTGTTCAACTTGCTCACATGAGCATAAAAGACCAGTCCACATTTGTCTGCTTATCTCTCTGGCCTTCTGGGCCATTTCTGTACACAGTGCCTGAGAGCCTTGTGGACACTCAGATACAATGTAGATTATGGCAGAAAGAGAAAGCATTTTGCAAACAGTTCTCTGTTGTGCTGATCTTGATGAGAACACCCAGATTCTTCCTGAAAATCAATCCAAATCAATGAAACCACAAAAACAACTTATTGATTCATTCAATATGTAAATGGTATATTGTAAATAATATTGATTACGGTTACGATTATTGATATTTAGTACTGTTGGTGGTGTTGATATCCGTTTCACTGATGGCTCTTCCAAATGATTTTATCAGGTGACATTTAAGATAATTTAAGCACAAGCAGAACAGCCCCAAGCAAGCACAAAATCATTGACAAGAAATGTACAGTAAATTAACTGTGAAAACCAAATGGAAGAATCTATTATTTTCCAACTCAATTTGGTTCAACAAAAATGACATATTTTACTTTGTATGAAAATGTTATTTATTTTGATTATCAGCCACATATGACACTTCCGTCAACTTATACGTCAAGTCTGACGTCATGCGAAGCAGCTTCCAGGTCCAAGCACTCTTTAAAGTTTATGAGAGGCTCAACAAACAGTAATAATAAACATTTACAAAGCAATGTAATACTTTCGAAAATCATGATTGAAACATGTATAACCATGCCTAATATCAGACGGCCAGAAAGTTATTAATTTTGTAGAAATTGTCAAATTTCTTATGTCTGTGATGCAGTGATCCAGAGTGTTGTGTACACCATGATTTTATTTTTAAAAATCACTTAAATCTGTTATATGACTAAAAAAGGGTCATAAACAAATATTTTCTCAATTCAACTGAGTAGCAGCTTGGACCCGGAAACAGTATTCCATACGCCACAACTTAACAAGTGGATAGCAAAGCATTTGCATAGCAGATACCCAAGTAATGCCATGATGCGTATGAATGCAAATTTAATCAGAAAAATGTGCATACTAAATGTGCACATACAGTAGTATTGCTTTTTTTATAGCAAAAAAGATGCCATATAATGACACTGTTAATTACACATGTAGTTAAATGACTGTTCATTTGCTCTTTTATTGTACACTTGTTTTCACTATAGAATTATAGTTATACAATGTTAAATCATACATATGAAATAATATAAATAAATATAATAAAAAAATTAGCTGAATAATATAATATTTGCGGTTAATTAATAAAAGAATTACAACATACATTAAACTATGGCAAATCATAGCAATGTGTCATCAAATTCAACTCATTTCCCATCCACCAAGAGAATAGTAGTGTGAAAAGCATTTTCTTTGGCCAATAACCCAATGTCTTTAGGACAGCAATTCAGGGGGTCTTGAAGTATTTAGCTCTCACATTTCAGTGACCCTTCCCCCTCATCTAGACCCCCATATGTGGGTCTCTGGGGGAGCGATTAACACGGGATAAAACAACACATCTGGTTCTGTTCACCAGAGCACTGACCCACATCTGATGCTCAAATGTTGCCTTTCTGAACTTCATTTCCGGGGTCACAAAGGACAGTTTCTCTTTGGCAGAAACCAAGCTTTTATGTGTGTGTCTGGGACAATAAATATGAGGAAACTTAGACTGTTGGCCAGTTTCATAAATGACCTAGAGCATGCATTTACCCCTGAGTGCAAAGAATTTTAATGAATAAGCAAAGTTTTACCAGCTTGACCCAAGGTATCTGACTGAGAACAACTTAAAAAAAATTCTTGCTTAAAGCTATTATGCAAAAAACACTTTTATAGGGGGTTTAAACACAGTTGTGTGGCAACAGTGTGTAAATATAACAAGCCTCTAATTGTAAAAATGTATTAATTCTATGTTTTAAGTCCTGTCCATTAGTGACAATCTCTCTCTCTCCCATTAGCATAAACAGCCCTGAATGAGAAGCAGCCATCAGCCATTAGAATTTTCACCTGCTAAAGATAATGTCAGCGACTAAGAGGCATTATTAATTTGAAGCCACTATAGCGATGCACACACATTTGTAGCTCCAGCCCTTTTGGAAAAGATGGCTGGGAGCACAATCTCATTTGAATTTAAAGCGACAGTTACCAAAACGGCACATTTTGGATCTAATCAAAAAAGGGGCAGCTTCAAAGAGTTATAAAAAACCATTTGTGAGGTATTTTGAGCTGAAACGTCAAGGGGCATAATAGGTCTCTTTTAAAATGGTACATCCACTAAGTGAAGTGAAGTGAAGTGAAGTGAAGTGAAGTGAAGTGTAGTGTGGCCAAGT
>CAIGQV010017386.1:3831663-3952313 GCA_903798115.1 Danio jaintianensis
TTCGGATCACGAGTCCAACACTCTAACCACCAGGCCACGACTGCCCCCAGAAATATGGTGCCCTAAGGTAAGGGCACTGCTGTATGAACACAACCCTCTCAGTTACTCATTACTGAGCCCATCGGGTGACCAATAAAAAAAAACTCTTGAGTAGCTCCACCCAAGCCAAATATGTGGTTAAGGGGGCCTTCCATCACTGGAGGCTTGTGTGATTACTACATTCTGAAGCTCTGCCAAAATCTTGCATAATACATAACACTAATCAGTAAGAGGTTATTTTAATATCTCTGCTGCAGAGTGTTCATTTGAACTGAACAAAGAAAGCAACTGTTTCATGGCAAAAGTTTGACAGGGCAAAAGAGCAGGACAATAATGATCACAGGCGCTTATATTTAGAATAGTAGTGGATAAAAATATGCTTTTTCTTGCTGTGCCCTAACCATATTCAAAATAATTTGACGTGACTAGATAAAAACAGAGCCTAAAGCTGCAACAAGCAACAGATCATTTTGTAGATTTGCTTGGCTTTCTGTTTGAGCAGTCCCACCTTATGTGACATTTCATTTGTCCAAATCTTTACAACAGTACATAAAACATCAAACATCTTTTCATTGTGCTGCTTTTCCATGCAAAACTGCTCGAAGAGCTGACACTGCGTCATACTTTGTTAGGACACAATGGTAAATGTTAACTACCAGTACTGAACAGCATTAAATGACTGATCAATACTTTCGAATCATAAACAAATCAGAGTAAAAAATGCAACAATAAAATCCATACAACTTTCCCCAAAACTGACACAAGCAGTCTTCTTTCTCTTAGTTGGGATGGAAAGCAGCGAGGTCTGAGGAGGAATGTTTCTGTGACGCTCTGCCAAGACAAAAAGGGGGTCAGATGTGGCAAACGCTTACTCAGATGGTGGGACGCTGCCCAGAATTGACCCAACCAATCAAAAGATTTCAACTCCCAAAACCAACACCATAAAAGCCTCAATCCAGCAGTAATTGTGAGTGAGAACTGTTTTTTGCAAGACCATAAACTATGAGTCAGTGCTTCAATTTCTCAAATATAGTGTTGAGAAAGACCTTGTACTTTCATGTCTCCCCGTTTGCTTCCCAATAATTACTATCTTTATGAGTCTCTTACAGACCACCTTTAACTCACTGAAAAAGCATGCTCACTGTTATATTAGCCCAATGCTATACCCATATAAAAGACTTTAAAAAGTGTGTTTACGAAACACAATAGTATGCATCAGCATTAAAAAATCTGATATTAAAATTTGGCCACTACAGATAAGCAGACAATTATTTGTATTTAAAAAATTCAAAATAAAATACTATTAAAACAAAATCACTTCATTGAAATAATCTGTTTATTTCTACAAGTGAATTTAGGCTTTACAACAATAATATAATGTAAAAAATGGATATTCATTATCAGATTTGCAATGTATGACATTTATAAATTATTACGTTAACGTTTATTTTAATAAATAATAAAGTTTAAGGTTTAGCTTTGGATAAGGGTAAACAATCAACATGAAATGTAAGAAAAGTGCAAGTTTTTAATACTAACTAACGGATAAGTCAGGAGAGTTGATCATTTCTACAACCAAGTTTATGACTAAATGATGTTATGTTGTCTAGTCGTTCAGGTAATTCCCCAAGAAGTTGATTCTGGTTGCATTCACATAGTAACTAAGATCAAAAGCTTAGACAGGCTTGAAATAACAGAAACTCTTCTATGCTCATGAAAAATAAGGCAACCAACTACACGCAATGACGGTCACATCTGCAGACAGGTTTAATCCTCATTAGACCACAATCACCACCTTGTGTCTGCGGAGACCAGCTGCTGTCTGGCATCTCATACAACCACCCATACACGCTCTTTACAAAAAAAGAAACCTCCTTTTGATCAGGAAGTACTTTGCCATTGCAACAGGATATAGAAGAGAGATCTTACCTGGTAGTAATTTTTGATGTGTCGGATGACAGTATTGAGGTTCTGTATTCTCAGGTTAACATCATTGTTGACTTGTTTGTTCACTCGCTGATTCATGGGGCTTGGGTCTCTGTGGAACAAAAACAACAGAAGTGCATTTGAAAATCTTAGCATAGGCACATTTTTAATAGTTCTCGACTAGGCTCAACTAGTCTTCCAACAACCTAGTCAATAGTGAGGCCAACTAAACTATTGATTTCTTTTTGCAACCATCTGATCGACCTGATTATACAGAATTTCCTCAAAACTGATAATTCCTGAGATCACCCCCAATTAGACGCTGCACCTCAAATAGAGATGTAACTGATCACTGATCATCAGTGATCTGTACAGACCAGTGACCACACTCCTAGGTTTCATGGATTAATGGGTCTTTTTGAGCATGGATGGACAAATACACTAAATTATGCAAATTCCTATCTTGGTGTGTATCTTCATAAACATTAATTTATGTCTTAAGTAAACATAAATGGTCAGTGGTTTTAACGGAATAATCTATTAATGTATATAATGTCTTCAGTTAAGATTAAGTAGTGTCATTTACATTTGATAACTGTTTGTAGACTTTTTTTGTAAAAATATAAACTTAATTATAATTAATTATTTTTATTTACATAGTATTTACTGTACTAGCTGTTAATTGCTTTTATAGTTGTTTTTGCACTGATTAAAAAAAGTAATCCAATCTGTGACTCCAAAAATATAAATTGATCTGAACCATAAAGGCTTGTGCACACCAGGATGATTATCCTGCACAATTATTGCCAAACCATTAACACTTCCTGACTAAACAAAGGGCACTAATGTGAGAGTGCACACTGACGGCAGGCATAAAAGCATAATAATCATAAATGGTCATAAAAAAATTTTTTTTAAATCATTATTTTGGTTTGACGCGTTGTGTTATAAACTGGCTAGTCTCAGCCTCAGAAGTTACGCCAAGCACCACCCTTTGTGGTTTAGTCTGATGCACATGGCACACTTTTCTGGAAACACTTTTTCAGATCCACAGTCATCCTCTGACTGGTTTAAGTGTAGAGGATTTCAGGAGTCTAGTGTGCAGCAGTCTTAATCAGCCCTCCTGGAAACAAGTTTGAGCGGATAAAAAAGCTGCAATGTTTATATTGGTGACAAGTTATTAAAAGTATGCAATACTCACTGCATAAATGCTTCAACACGTGGTGTCGACAAATGCACAAGTATGTATGCTTATAATCTCAGTTATTCACAAAACCAATTGAATATTAATATGATGATTTGATTGAATAGTAGATTGATCTGATATTAAGTAATACAAGTCCTAGTTTGGATTTTTTTTATGTAAATTAGATTTTTTTAAACTTGTGGAGCAAGAAATCTTGTACTCTTACCAATTGCTGTGCTTCAGGTTCTTGCCTTTCTCTTTTAATTCTGTGTATTAATATGCCAGAAGCTATACCACTTAGACTTGAACTACACTTAAAGGTCCCGTGAAGTGCTTTGAAATGTGCATTCTTTATTTGATGTTTGACGTAATCTTAATTGACACATGAAGAGAGGGTGGGACGTATAGTAGTTCCTCCCCTTTTTTTAAAAACAGTCGATAGCATTTTGTTTTATCACAGCTCTGCCAGTGAGTGTGGTTGAGCTCAAGAGCATCAAATGAAATGAAAAGCGACTTAAAGGGGGCAGGACATGTCAGATACTAGAGTGCATCTGATTGGTCAACAATTGATGAGAAACTGAAGTATGAGGTGACGTAAAAGACAGAAGTGACAAACTGCAAGCAACTGCAAGATGTTTATCACTTTTACATCTTTTTATATTTTATATCTTCTAATCTGTTTTGAAGCACACTAAAAACTAACATTCTGAAAAACTTATTTTAATTTTACGAGACCTTTAAAATTATTTAACTTCCCAAATCCTACATCTCTATTTCCACATGGGCACTTCAAAAGTTCTACCCTTCAATTCACTTTTAATCCACGTTTACACTCTTTGCTGCAGAAATGTTTTCTAAGTTTAGTAACACAAACATGGTTTTTTTTTCAGTGTTTTGTATGATTTTAAACACCTCAGACATATTGATTTTCAATAAACTCCTTTTATATACATTTAATGCATTTTTTATGTGATATAGATAAAATATTAATTAACGGCATAAATACAAAATAAAATTATTCAGAAAGTTAGTCTGGATCCAAAGACTGAAGCCAGTCACTCAGATTCAGAAGAGGGTCCTCATTTTGGTGCAGACAGTTCTGAAGTCCTACATAAGCTCTGTTTGTGCAATCCTCATTTACATTTGCTTTGTGAGAATGACATGCAAATTCTGTCAGCTTGGCCTACAAATTCCCGCTCGCTAGTGAAAGAACCTTAAAAGATCTGGGCCTGTTTTCTTTCTCTCTCTCTCTGCTGTCTGGCTCAACTGTTTTCTATTGCCTGAAGCCAGGAGCACTGCAATGAGTTTCACTTTTTTTGTCATTTTACAACCACAGATATTGCAACTGACAGCTTGGATGGAAAAACAATTATTGTTTAGGAAAAGTTAAGAGAAGACTGATAGGGTGCACATAGAGGACATCTGCCAGATGGGCTGTGTTAGCATATGAGCTTGTTTGCTAATAGCAATGGTGTTTACCACATACCTGGAGCACGAACAGATTGGCAAGGAAATCAGTTAGCTTACAGGCACATAGGTGTAGGCACATTTATAAATAGGTGTGGATGAAGTAAAGGAAGCAGTGTGTACATTGCACTCAGCATTCCACATCTCCAGTCATTTGTAATGATTCAGTGAAAACACACTAGACACACGAGTCTTCATTCTAACAACATTTAAGAACTATTTAAGAACTCATTTGGTTCCAAAACTCACATAGTTAATTTCTAGGGTGCATAACTACTGTATAATCATCTTAGTATAATGTTTTGTTTCACTAGACACCAATCATATTTCGCTTTATATTGTTTCCATTCTTGTTTTTCTTGCTAGGAACTTATACCGAATTATGGATCACATCCAAAATAAAAATTTTGTGCTGGTAGCTTGGCTATTCTTCGTCCGTCCTGTATAAATAAATATGACATGAAAACAGCCAGAAGATAGAGGCAAATTAATTAATGATCCACTGAATCATTTCTTCAGCCGATTTGTTCAAAACAGCTGATTCATTCAGAAATTAAGCAAAAATCAGTCTTTTTTAAATTAATAATTGGCTCACTTAGTTAAAAGAGATTCATTCACAAAATGAAATACAGCAATGTTGCTCTGAGAAATTTTCTGGACTGGCTTTGTTTGTAACTATTAAAAAAAACAAAACCCATATACAATATTGTGCCTAATATATAACATCTAATTTTAACTTCTAGATCGTCGAACTACAAAATCAATATCACATTTGTGATTTCACACTGATATTTGTGAAAACAGCACTCAGGATTATGTTATATTACCTAAAGGGATAATTCGCCCTATAATTGTGTCAACCAATTTTAATTATTTCTTCTATTAAACACAAAAAAATTTTTTGAATAATGTTGGAAACCAGTAGCCATTGGCGTAGAAGTCACAGAAGTCAATGGTTACCGGTTTATACCAACACTCTTTTTTGAAGTTATCATTAGAATCACTTTAAAAATGTGTCTTTCTTCCAATTACAGAAAAAAGCTAAAATTTGAATCCACACAAAATTTCAAGTAGCAGACGACAACATTTATGATGAACACAGCAATATTCCAATAAAAAGGGTCAGTTTTGATTTCATGGTGTCTTCAACAAGAATATGTGACATTAGGAAATCAAAATAGATGCAAACACCTTTTCATGTTGACTTTTAGAAAACTATATGAATGGAAGTGATGTAGTCAGTCCTCGGAGTGATACGATATGCAGAGAACATGACACCAGGGGACAATAATCTATCGAGGACAGCGACTAGACTGTCTAAGAGTGGCTCATCCAGCACATGTGTCATCCTCCTTATTAGAAATAAAAGACCCCCCCCTCTCCACCCAACACATTAACAGAGAAAACATTCCCTTTGTCTGAGGAGGTCTAGTGTATAAGCCCCTGATTAAGGCAGAGAAGGCGGCAAGTCTGCTTGAGTAAAAGTAGGTTAAAGGCCAAAGCTCATGTAGTGGGTTTAAAAACTCTACAACAGTTGTTTTATAAACCAATGATCAAACTCTAGGTGTCAAAAAATGTGTAATGAGCAGTTTTGCATGATGCAAATGCTCTCAAAAGAAGAGATTTCCTTGTTCATAAGCTAGAGGCACACAAAAGTACTGTCTAGTCACCTGGTTAGTTGAGGTTACAGCTTGAGCTAACGAAACTTCCGTGGCCTAAAAATGCTGTCAAACACAGCTAAAAAATGTATACTGCGTGCTTGCAATCTGATGTTAGACATGACTTTAAAAGTACAAGCCCAAATCTGCCACAGACCCTTTATTAACACACTAATTATACAAGAGGAACAAAACTGATGGAGCGTGAAGATTCAGATTGAGTGTCTGCACAGTTGGATGGCAGACAGGAAGGGATAGGATGTGGTTTCTAATGAAAGAAAAAAAAAGATAGGCCCACAACAGCTGCTAGATAACAACATATATGCACAGTCACACACAAGGACAGCCACTTACATGTGTGTCATTATCTTATGGAGGAAAACACCATCCACTAAATCCATAAACATGGAGAGCTTGTCTTCTGAACCGGACCCAAGAGGTCCAAAAGTTTTAACCTGTAAAAAAAAAAAAGTAAGTAGTAATTTCATGACAGGATATACGCACAGCTGCACAGTAAATCAACCATGCTTTTGGTTTCATAACTAAACTGCAGCAAATGCATAAAGAGAAACGTGTATAACAGCTGCATGTACAAAATGAGAAAAATGTTGAATGTAAAAAATAATCTGTGTTTAAAGACCCCAAAATTAAAATATGCAGTTAATTTGCTAGCCAATAGGCCATTTATGATGTAGGGGATTTCTATTTTTCAAAACAACATATTACATGCTAAACAAAATGTATACCCGTAACTCCCGACAATACACAGAGGTTGCAAAGGCTGTGTGTGGATTAAAGTTAATAATGCTGTAAACAATGTTAGCACAGAGCAATCGTTTCACTTCCTAAAACTATTAATTGAATTTTATTTAATAATGTAAATTGTTTGCAACCAAGAAATTTGTTAATCCAATTAATCATTTTTTCAGCGCTTTATGTATTGTCTGGAGCTTAATGTATTTATTATATTTATATGTTGTTTTATTTTTAATTATTTTTTAACTCTCAAAGTAATGCTAGCTGTTGACTTGTATTTAATGAATCACCAAGGACTGTGATGGACTGTGTATTCTCTAAATGAATATTTTATTACACTTTTACTGAAGAAAAAGTTAATTGACAGCAAATGTTCATTTCTGGTTTAATTATCCCTCCAAATCCTAAACATCGATCTTTCCTTTACCATATGATTGGGTTTTTTTTTTTTACATCAGTTATACAATATCAGGGAACATCATATATGACAGCATGGGGGTGTGGATGATTGTCTAACGTGGTGACGTACGAGTAGGAAAATGCAAGCGGCCAGAGAAACCACAGCCAAACAGGACACAGGGGTCAGGTTAAGGGGGTCATAGGAAGTTTTGCAGGTTTCACCCAAAACATGTCAAAAGTCAATTAAACTCTCCATGTAGGACTGCAGATCGTGTGCACATAAATAAACAAACAATGACGTGTTGTTATGTGTTTAAAAAAATACTTATTACAATTGTTTAACATGTAGAGCCACTCATCAATATAGTAAATAATATTTGCTACAAAAACTTCCAAAACATATACTTGTTTTAGCTGTACTAATCTTAAGCATGCAAACAGACAATTTAGTATAATTATATTAAAAAAAACAGGAATATTAACAGCAAAACCTGGTTCAACAAAGTTTTAGCATAATTTTAATTTACTCACAAACAACGGCACAATGGAGAGCACGTTAGTGTCTTTACAATAGGATTAAAATAAATTAATGAATTAACGAATAAATAAATAAATATGGCCAACCACAACGCAAATACAAACTCCGTGCAGGTGCCATGTCTTTGTGACTTACCCAAACCACAAGCGGCGAATCCATGAAGTTACTCATCAGTTCGGACACTGTAATATCCATTTTGAGATGAAAAAACATACACTCAAAAGAGTTCAAACTGCTTGCAACTGAAAGTGCGTCCGAATAAATAAATACAAAAACAAAGTGCGTCGGATTCTTCTATGGGTTCATGTACTCCACATTACTGTCCACCGTAGAACAATGCAGAGGACGCGAACCAACTCCATTCTCACAATAAAAAAAAACATCCCTCGTGGTAACAGTTTAAACAACTTTTAAACTACTTGCAATCCCAAAAGTGAAACATTGCGAATACATAAGGGACACGCTACCGTCTAAGCGGACTTGCGCTATCAAACTTCAAGTTCTCTCCGTTTACTCTCAGCGATTGCTAGAGTTACTTTACCACCACCGCGCATTCAACCTGTACCAACATGAAGAGCACAGTTGAGTGACATGCTCGACAGCCAATTAGCTACCGCGTCTCCACCGGCGGGAGGCACTAAACGACCAATAGCCGACTCGTGTGTACTAGGTTTCATTCAAATGACGTAACCGACAGGGCAAAGTGTTGTCGGGACAACCAGAGACCTCCGCGGTGCAGCTCGATGGCACCCTCAGCAGGTAAAGCACAGGTTTTTAAAAACTTAACTCTATTTATTTCCAATTGTTTTACTGTACTTGACAGTTAGGAAGCTTTAGCATTATCCCTCAGATTTTTCGACAAATATACGGGTTTTAATGATACTTAAAGTAAACATTTACATTCCTCTATTGTTGACGATTTAAAGTTTTGCTATTCTTACATTCACTAGTTATTTCACCAATTTATTAATTCAATAACTCATGGAAGTGTTCAACCAATCAAATGCTTATTTTTTCAGTCAGCATGAAATTAAGTCTTAAATGTTTTGAATTTGAGTCTATTTTATTGTAATTTGTCCTGTAGTGCAATTTGTCACTTGAGATTCCAACATTGGCCATTGAGGTGATTCTTGAAGTTCAGTGGGTCTGGGTATTTTCTTCTGCTTTACATTGTCACATTTCTTCAGCTGTGACTTTACAGGACAAGGCATATTTGACCAAAATCATGAGTAATTCTTACCACTTAAGCTGACAGAGGGCCCATACTATGTTCATGACCCACTCTGAGCAGCTGGCCGATAGATACACTTTAATAAACAACAAAATATATGTTATTTTTACAAGTTATGTTTGAGTTCTAGGTGTATTTTTTTGTGACCCTAACCACTAACAAGACTCATTGCAAATCAAACTAAAACAGTAATTACTCTAATTCTGCAAACACTCTAATACATGGCAACATAAATAAACAGGAGAACATTTTTTTTTAATGTTGAACTAAATGTGAACATTATATTAACAGTATTGTTGCGTTTTAATTAAAAAGTAACATTTTGTTACTTTTTTCCAAGTTGGCTAGCAAGATAGTCAGTGATTGACAGCAAAACTACCATGCTTGACACATACACCAACACAGTTCTATAAAAAAAAAAGCATCTGATAAATATGTAAATGTAAATACCATCAGAAAGTAGTTGAAAACCTTACTAACAAAATATATCTGATTTTAGATGTATTTTTTAGGTCTGTGAAGCTGCAGATAACCATGAAATTGTGAATGGCAAACATCATAAATAAAATTTAGCAGGCTTGTTCATGACCTTAAATGAGGAAATAAATGTTAATAACCAACCATTCCGGCAACTTAGTTTTTTGTTATAGGTCAAATCGACCAGCTGCGTAATATAAGAGTTAAACAGACAAGGATCAAAGGTTACTGCAAACAGAGAGTTTATTGGTTTTCATACTCCCAAAATGAGTCATACCTTGCTTTCAAATTATTATATGATTTTTGCATTGAACATACAGAAATAAAAGTATAATAGAGGATATAAGCATATTAATTATGCAGTTCATTGAATGTACAATGCTGTATGAGAAGGTCCAGTATGAAGTGAATGTATAAGCAACAAAAACGGCACCTTAATAAAGTACCAGAATGACCTTTATAACCTGACTCTGTAAACATATTCCAGCCTAATGAGCCTGTGTTGACATTCAAACACCCAACAGCGTGATGAAATTTAACTACTGTTAAAATATTTCTTCATTTAAAAAATAAAAATAAAATAGTTTTAGCTTGCAGTGACTGGCATTTAGGATTTGGACAAAGGACAGATAAAATATCATTTGCAAATGCATAAATAATGTTTTAATTAGTATGATATGGGCCAATAGTTTATAAAAGTATGCAAGATTTTTTTTATGATTGTTGTCATTATTATTTGTTACAGGTACAATTACTTCTACATTCATACTTGTATAATACATTTTTCTCCAGTGTGAGTGAGTGATTTATGCTTCATCATCCAAAATTTGCACATCTCTTTCAAATTTTAATTATTGTTATGGTGATATAAGTGGTATGTATTAGTGCTTATAATGGTTTTGCTGTCCTAGTATTAGGGTATTTAGAAAGGGATATAGGCCTGTGACAGCCATCCTGGGCAACCTGAGTTATGAGAGGGCAAAACACTTATATTAAAATATAGCACCATTTTAAAATAAATATATCAGTTCATGCTTTGCAAAAGTCATATTTAACATATCTGAGGTTTTGGAACAAGACAGTCTGCCTTTCTCATCTTTAGCTTTTCTTTAGTACCACATTATATAATAGCAATAATATGTTAATATTTGAATATACATGAAATAATATTATTAAAGTCCAAGTGAAATTAAAATTTACAATGTTCATATTTATAGCTCACATTGTTATTCTTAAAATAAATAATTAATCCATGCAAATTCATTCAATGAAAAAAAAAATGTTTGTTTTGATCATTTTCAATCACAAGTCTGACCATTTGCTTACGAGTTTGGAGTGGCGATCCTTCTGTTGACATCAACCTGAGGGCTTCATAGCAACTGTATATCAATGTCCTTAACCATGCCTCTCTTATGTTAGATTGCTATAAGAGAATGATGTGAAAAAGAAAGCCACACCCCCTACTCAACATTCAGTTTCAGTTGGAAGTACATCAACATACTGAGATAAAATTCTCAGCAACTTCCGATTCATGCTGACTGTGAATTAATAATATTCATATGTTAATTGAAATAGTGGAAAATATCTTTTACAACACTCTAAAAGCAGTCTAAAAGCACTCTAAACACTGTGCTTATTGCATATATTGCATATCAATGCAATAGTAAACAGTGTTAAACACCTATCCACCACACCTGCTAGCTGAGTGCCATTTACAAAAGAAACACATCTCCAATGTCAAAACCTATGAAAAATTCTATAAATTCCAATGCAAAGAGCACAGTATTACTTTTGCAACCATTTTAAAGAAATAAGGCAGATTATGAAAACTATTCATATTATTAATAGTTAAAATAAATACTGAAGCATGCCTAGAAGATCAGTACATTTAAAAAATCAAGACAAAAAGAAATCCTTTTCTTACAAATATTTGGTTAAATCGATCAGGTTCCTGTGCTTTTATTTGTATACAGAGTGAATGTGTTATGTGACTCTGGTATAGGAAAAGTACAACAAAAACATAAAGAGCAAAACATGTGGACACTAGCAACACTTCATTAGCTTAGATACAGGCAGCAGTGTAATCTACATTTCATATAGCTTAATTCTTACAAATTAATATGATGTAAGTAAAAAAAAATGGTGTTATCAATCTGTTCTATTTCACCTGTGTCACATTCTGTCCAGGTGTTTATTTCTTCTTAGCAAACAGACTAAACCTCTTCTCCTTGTCCTTCTTGGTTGAGGGGACCTCTAGAGTCGTGGAGGAAGGTGGAGGTAGGCTTAGTGCCTTCACTCCTGATGGCCCTGCAACTGGTTCTTCTATTTGAACTTGTGCAGCCTGTTCAATAGCTTGAATCCAGTTCTGAAGCTCCTCCTGTGGTCAAAACATACATAGGCCATTATTAAAGTTGTTCACTGGCTTAAGATTATGTTAACTAGCTAAGAAGAAGCAGTCAATAGCTAACCTCGTCTTTACACTGGAACAGATATTCACTTCCATCTCCAAGTCTAAGAAACAAGGAAACGGAACAAGGATAAAACCGGTAAGCAAGGCAACATGAAATCTTGCAATACTTATCATAATAATAAAATACATTTTTATGTTAAACTTAATATATACGATTGATAACCAAGACCCTTACCGGAGTTTGAACACCTGCTTCTTTTTCTTATAGTTGGTCAAGATCTCGAATGAAGAATTGGTGAGGGTCAGGGGTTCCTCGCCATGGAAGGTAACACTGTGACTAAAGCTCTTGGCATCCTTGTAGACGGAGAGGTGTCCAGGTTTAAGCACACAGTACAGGTTGTTCCAGGACCTGAGTAAAGACATTTTATTGTCAGCCTTGTGATGCTTATTTCAGCAAACCTCAGTAATTTTATTATTATTATTATTTTCTTGCCAACAAAAACAACTAACCTGTTGGGTGCCTTCTTGTTAGGTCCCTCCAACTCATGCTTGCGGGCTAGAGTTCCCTCCATCAGGACTGGTTGAACTTGTGAAGATTCTGTAGGAAGCGAGGCAGCTTTTTCTGTCTCTTTGGTAACTTGAATGGATGTGGAGGGGTCCAGCTCTACTGAGACACTTTCCTGCATCTCAGAGATTAAAGGCACAGTGGATTCCCCTGCTGTTCCATCAACTCCGCCAGAACTAGGCTCTATTACTCCTAAACCAGACTAAAGACCACACAAGTATTAAGTTCAAGTACAAATATTTTGCACTACAATAAAGAGAGAAGTTATATTATAGAGTATTGTGTGTACGTTAAAATGATTCAAATATACTGTCACATTGTAAATATGGTCATGGCAAATTTTAATTTTGTGAAAAGAAAGATGATGGATGATGGTGAGATTCTCACAAAAATGTTGTACTAAACTTACCAGAGACTGTTCTTCTGTAGGGTAAAGTTGTGAAGACTCCTCTGCAAAACCTGTGTCTTCTCTCCTGGAAGTCAAATTTTAAGGTTTAATATGGAATATGGAGGTGTAGTGTTCCAAAGGAGAGTCCCCTAAATCTTATATTTACCTGCTTTCTTTCTCTGCCTCTTGTCTGTACTGTTGTATTTCTTGTTGTTGTTTCCGAATTTCCAACAACTCCAACTACAACAGAATATAAATAGTTTAGAATGTGTTTTGCATTTTTAAAGTAAATGTAAGTGGTGCCTGTCAGTATTGCAAATAATTAACTGCATTTAGTACAGTAACATGTATTTAGTACTAACACAGTGTCCTAACTACTCGTGATGAGAGGCTGCGACGTGATAAAAGGTATCTTTTTCATGTAAAAAGTGAATTTTTGGCATAACCATCTGCAATGGTGACACACATTTTCTATTTTAGAAATGGTTTCTATTTCTGCAAAGTCACGGCTGAAACAACAGCATAAACTACTATAACCATGATCATCTCAGGTGCTGATTGTGTGCTTTATTCAGTGTTATGTTATGTTACCAGTATGAGTTTGAATACCATTTTATGTGACATTTATTGACATACTGAAAGTGGCAGCAGATTTTTTAAATAAAATTACTAACATAACATGTAAACATAAATGTTAGAACTGTAAATCAGTGCAAACCAACATCAGTCAGCATGTATTTTTAATAATGTTAAAAATATTGAATTTTTATTAATTATAGTATAAACCTGTCCATATTGTTGTGAGTGCAGTGCATTAATCTGCGCGTCTGAATGGCAGGGATTATATAAATGTGTTATGACCCAGTGTAATGATATAGTATGAGTTTGATGAAGGATGTGATAAGGTTAAAAACAAACAAAAAAAACATACTGTTGTAAGACGTTCCAGTGCTGAGAAACGCTCTTCCCATGTTGCAGTAGATTTCTCAAATGCTTCATGCCTTTTGAGCAGTTTTTCAACCTCATCCACTGTCTGACCCACATCCTTGCTGGCCACATATGGCTCCTGGGCAATCAACCATGCCTCTGCTACAGAAGCATCTCGAGCAAACTGACATACCTCCAGTACTAGGAGGAGATATAATTATGAGTAGCTGTAGTAAACAAAAGTGCTATAGTTAGTGTGTGTGTTGACTTACAAAGTCTGAGCCAGTCCCATCGATCATCCCATTTGAGCATCATCTCTTTCCTCTTCTCTACCAGTTGCATCAGCTTCTCTTTAATCTGTGAGGAGAAGAAGTGTAAATGAAAGCATTCTGGACACTGGCAAACTGCTATGCTTGTTACTTCCCAGGCATGGATACCTCTGCAGAGTCCTTGTGCTTGCGTTCCAGGAGAGCCTGTCCAAGTTGCACACACTGATTAAACTTTGGCCCACGGGTCTCAATTTCAGCACGGATCCCTTGATGATACTTCATCAGAAGCTCCACTGAGGAGACATCTCTTCAGTGGACAACAGGAGACAAACTTTATTACAGAGAAAAATGGATATCTCTATTTTAGAGACCACAGCGATTTTACTCATTTTCTTACCGTGGTTTTTCCTGTGTCTCTATCTGTTGAAGGATGCTTTCCATCCAGGCCATTAGGTCTCTCACCATGGTGAAAAAGCGGAATTTGTCTGCTGTCTCCTCCAGCTGCTTCCTCCTACCTGCGCAAGCATCCAACAGACCCTTCCAGGCCTCCACAACCTCTTTTTCAGATGCTTGAATGGCAGTAGCCTGATCTCCTGCATACTGGGCATGTAATCTAACTGCTGTCTCCTGGAATAGTTTTACCTGCATGAAGAGAAAAAAAACTCCATAATATTTTAAGGCATAACATTTTGTGATTTTCTACGCAAACCTATAAATATGTTCAAGGTACAGTAATTTCCAGAGATAAAATCATAAAAATGATCATGACAACCATTTGTTCTTGTGATGTGTCCTTGCCTGTTTGCCTAAGGAGCTGATATCCCTCTCAAATGCAGCATGCATTCGGTGGAATGATTCTGCTTTGCTGAAGTCTTCTCCCAAATCATCAGGAAGTTCATTCTTCTTTTCCTCAATGTGACCAACCAGCTCCTTCCCATCATAAAAATACCTGACAAAATTTACAGCACCATACCCAGGTGAAGATATTGTCAAATACTTATAATCTTGTTAGTATATTATATTTTATTTTAGTGTGAGATAAGTGGTAGGAATAATATAATCTGTTAAGTACACTGCACTCCATTTAAACAGTTTAGTTCTTCTGTACTTACTTAAGGAGGTCATAAGAGGCTGTGAGGAGCTGGGCACGAGTGTCAATGAGCTCCAGCAAATCTGCCCAACTCTCATTTATTCCGTCCTTCCACTCCGCCAATGTCGCTGACTCACTGTGGCCTCCTTCAATTAGTTCATCTATGATCCGGTTCACAGTATCTACACGTTCTTGACCCACTGTCCCAGTCTCCCGTGCAAACTCCCTGAACTTATCTCGCAGGATCTATAATATTGAAAAGTACAACTTTAACAATACAATAAACTGGATGTGCAAAGTATTCAGACATGCTTCATATGAGAGGTAGCGAACATGCTAAGGTGTCAAGGTGGGTTCTGCTTTACCGTCACATGATCAAGGTCTTGGCCCATCTCTTGTGATGAAGCCACTACATCTCGCTCTGCAATCCACTGCTCTAGATCCTCCACTTCACGACTCAGCAGGAAATGATGATATGTGTGGTCCAGCTTCTTTTTGCGGTCTTCTGCCAGCTCCTTCAGCCCAGCATACTGCTTATCAACTTGTCCTTGTCTTCGGATGATAGCCTCACTTAAAAATATATAATAAAGGAGAGATTTACTTCTGCAATGGAGTCTCAGTTTAGCTTGTTCTAATATGCAATATTTTGTGTGTATATACTGCATGTATACTGGTTTGTATTCTGACAATCGGCCTAATATACCCATCTGGGTGCTCTTCAGCCAGCATCTTCTGGGCACGGTCTGCCAACTGCTGGATAGAGTATGCATAGTCATCCACTGTCTGCTTAAGAACCAGGTGCCGCTTCAGCATGATCATAGCACTCTGTTCATCCTGCAATAGAAAGAGATTAATTGTTAAAGATAGTTCATTTTAGTTTGTTTTTTATGGCAACATTGAACACAGAATACATTTTTTATATTTCTGAGCATTTTCACTATTCTGGATTACAAAAAAGCAAAGTTGAAGCAACGTCACAAGATATAAGGTAAATGCATTACTCCGAAGTGGTGACTGGCTCCCAGGACTGGATAGTACACATTTTCTTAATATTTCTCTGCATTTATTTGTGAGAAAGAGCTGGTTCAATCCAATTACCACATACTATGAATGAGATACAGTTGCATAATTATGCATGAGATTATTACTAGGTAGTATTACTTCTGAACTTTCTATCTCCCCTCCTTGTGAACATTCAGAAATGCAGGTCCTATGTTTGTTTTCAAAACATTAAAGTGTTGTTTGCATTTATAATGATTTTGTTTTTACCAGAGCACTTTGAGAATGTGTGCACAATTTGATGAGTGCTGAAATTTTACTTTTGTGTTTGCAAATCAGTGGTTGAATTAACAAAAGGTTTCTATCACTGACACATTTTATTTAGGCTAATTGTTGGCTAATAATCATAGCCTATAGGCTACACTGTAAATTAGTTTCAGCATGCACTTTTGAATGGTTTGAAAGAGTCTACAATCTTTTTTTATCTGTGTGAATATATCCTCACTGTGAAGTTCCTACTATGCATCGCTCATTTTCAAATAGGATGTGTAAAGAAACTGTTGAAACAGGGGCATTTTAAGACACTTCTGCACACATTTGCAGTCTGTCACAGTCTTACCTTTGCCATCTCATCAGCAATCATGTAGAGTTCTTGTTCACCTATCCAGGCCTCAGCCTCATCTGCATCATTGTAATACTGTTGGGCCTCATTAGAGCCATAGAGCCGTTCTCTTCGTTTGGCCATCTCTTCCTGCAGCTGTGCCCACACCTCCTGAAGCTTCTTCATCTCCTCAGACATGCGCTCTTCCTCTGGACTGCCCTCTGCTGCTGCTGCCATTCGCTGACCACGCTCTAACACTTCATCAATGCGTGGTTGATGACCATCAATCTCCTTTTGTAGAGACTGCACAGGACATGCACAGTGTTTATGAAAGTGGTGGATGGGGTATATAAAACGAGACATGATCAAGAATTATAATGAATATCTGTGGAGGCAAGTGGGAAAAACAACTCACTTGATTCTTTTTAAGCAAAAGTTGTACAGTCTGAAGATTGTTGCCATGATCATCTGACATAGCCATTGGTAACCTCTCATTAACCCAGAGCTGAGGAGAAAATCAATCATTAAAACTATATGCATTCTGAAAAGCTGTAGTCTGGGTATGCTCAGGTATGTACATACTATTTCATCTGCAAGATCTCTGAAGAACTGGTGCACAGACTTTACAGCCTCCAGCTTTCCCTTGCGTTGTGATAGAGGTGTGAGGAGCTTCTGGAAGTCTCTCTGAAGATTTTGCTGCTCAATCTCAAGCTCAGGCTGGTCCTCTCTAATAGAACCATGCTGCTGTACAGCCTCCTGAAGTTCTTCAAGCTCTCGTGCACGGTCCCGAACTTGATTCTCTGTCATCTAGTGAGGAATAGAGAAGATTTTTGCAGTGTTCTATAAACTATCACTAGATATGAAAGGACAATGCAGAGATAACTTCAACTGAAGTAATCTACTGTAGAATTGTACCACAAACAACACAATGACAAAATGACAAATTTACTATCACACCTGATGTTTCTTTAGCAGGATGTTGGCACTGGTAAGATCCTTAACTTCTTCATCCACATGACCTTGAAGTTGCTGCTGCAATTCAGCTAACCATTTCTTTAGGTCAGCTAGGCTCTGATCGAACAGCTCAGAACGGTTTGCATCAAACAGTAGCCGAGCCTTTTCTTGTGTGGTACTCTCCAGCTTATCCCATAGTTCATGAAGCTTACCAAGGCGATCTTTAACAATGGACTCAAACTCAGGCTTGGATTCCATCAGTTCCTGTCCCTCCTAAATGTAAAAACATGGTACTGGGATTAGGGCTGATATGCATGATATGATATTTTGTTATGTTGCAATATATATTGAGATATGAATACAATTTCACTAAATATCTCTATTTGGAAATAATTGATAATGTTAGATTGATTGGAATGATTCTGCAATGGGCTGCACGGTGGCGCAGTGGGTAGCACGTTCGCCTCACAGCAAGAAGGTCACTGGTTCGAGCCTCGGCTGGGTCAGTTGGCGTTTCTGTGTGGAGTTTGCATGTTCTCCCCGTGTTCGCGTGGGTTTCCTCTGGGTGCTCCGGTTTCCCCCACAAGTCCAAAGACATGCGCTATAGGTGAATTGGGTAGGCTAAATTGTCCGTAGTGTATGTGTGTGAATGAGTGTGTATGGATGTTTCCCAGTGATGGGTTGCAGCTGGAAGGGCATCTGCTGTGTAAAACATATGCTGGATAAGTTGGCGGCTCTTTCCGCTGTGGCGACCCCAGATTAATAAAGGTACTAAGCTGAAAAGAAAATGAATGAATGAATGGATTCTGCAATGACAGTGCATCTGCATAAAATGTACACTGAAAAAAAAATGATTCAAAGATGATTCCTTGGATTTACAATTTTTTTTTAAGTTAAGTGGTTGTAAACAATTTATTTGGGCTGAATTTAAACAAACACATTAAGTTAAACATTATCAAATTTTATTTCTTTGTTTAAATTCAACCCATATAAATTGTTTGCCACAATTTTGCAGAAATCATTTTTTTTCAGTGTAATAAGCAATCTATAAATACAATAAAGAAAAAGATACAATTGAAATAAACAGTGTTTTATAATTTTCTGAGTCTAACAGTATCCAGGTACAGTAACTGAATAATACAAATTAAAATAATTCAATAAAATGAATTGTACAATTTCTTATGCCTGAATGTTTATAAAATCACAGTCACAGGCCTCAAAAACACATGCAAATGTAAATTATAATACAATATAAACATTGCATATCCTGCGATGTGACTATTCCGAATGATCACATTGCGATATCGATGCTAAACAATATATTTTGCAGCCCTAACTAAGATTATGGTACAAACTAGAAGGGGCCAGTCAGCTTTCTAAGATTTACCTAACAGTTTAAAAATTATGTAGAACGAAGGCTTAATTTAATTGATTAAAGCTCAAAGAAGGTCTATCTACAAAGGTTTATCATTCATTCATTCATTTTCCTTCGACTTAGTCCCTTTATTTATAAGGGGTTGCCACAGCGGAATTAACTGCCAACTTATCCAGCATATGTTTTACGCAGCGGATGCCCTTCCATCGGCAACCCAGTTCTGGGAAACATCCATACACACTCATTCACACACATACACTATGGCCAATTTAGTTTATTCAATTCACCTGTACCGCATGTCTTTGGACTGTGGGGGAAAACGGAGCACCCAGAGGAAACCCAAGCCAACACAAGGAGAACATGCAAACTCCACACAGAAATGCCAACTAACCCAGCCGGGACTCGAACCAGAGACCTTCTTGTTGTGAGGCGACAGTGCTAACCACTGAGCCACCGTGTCACCAAAAGTTTATCATTATTAAATTATTTAAAACTGTTTACCCATGAATAAAATTAACTTCAGAAATCCAACTGTTGTGCTCTATTAAATATATTGTATACACACACACACAAATTACATATACCTTGTCAATGTTATGAAGCCAATCCTTGTTTGATGCTAGTTCTGCCATGAAAGCCTGGTGTTTTTGCCACTTGCTATGAAGGTTACGGGCTTCATCATATGATGTATCTTGTGCAGTCAGCATTTTCTCATTTATCCACAATGTAAGCTGAAAGAAATGTAATTGATAAATGTATTGGGTGAGAGAAAAGATAACAATAATTAAAATGATGTTTCAAGCTGTAATATCTTGGAAATTATTTTTTTGAGTAGAGCATGGCTCACATCCTGAGTGTTTTGAAGGAAGTGCTGAAGTTCCCTGTTGTCTTTGAGTTTCCCTGAGACTTCCTTGGCTTTGTCTTGGTTCTTTTTGTTCCTTTAAGACATGTACATATAAATGCATGTGTTACTTACTGTTATGTCTCTAGTGCAAAGTGGTGTAAAATGTGTATATGGATAAATGTGAACACTGGCAGCATTGATATAGCTTTTCTTCAATATTCCATTTTCTCACCGAAGAGAGAACACTTTAAAAGAGCAACATAAGCCAATGGATTAGGTGTACTTTTACAAAAGATCAATACCCATCAGGGTAGGCGCCCATCTTAAGAAGCTACAGACTGCCTGGGCAAATAGGGGAAATGCAGGCCACTCCTTTACAGCATTATGCTTCTCTCACTCACTCCTGATTCAGCACAAGTAAACAAAGATAGCTCAAATGCATACGTGCATTAACATAAACTGAAAACTCTGGCTTTTTTCTGAATTACACTGACATAAAAGAATGACAGCAGTCGATTTTGCATTGTAAGTGTTCTTGTCATGCCAATTCATGTGCTGGTCAAGAGGATAAGTAATAGACAAAATTAACAAATTTGCCAACAGCTAAACTTCTGACTACCCTTTTGTTATTTACCAATTACATTAGGCATTTGTACGAATTGTTTTGATGTTACAGTAATCCATTATGGAAATGTCTACTTAACCACCCATTTTGTGTGGTTAAGTGTGTACCCATTGTGTAGCATTGTGGGCATACTAGTGCCACTGTGATTTGTTTTCCGTCTCTTTAACTAGGCATTTTGAATTGAATGATTTTTAATTTTGTGGATATCACATGTGCTAGTTCAAAGAGGAATGTTCTACATTACAATGTTACATTTTTATTGTATGTCTGTTTTACAATCTGAAAAATATGAAAAACAGACCTTTCCTCGATGGAACTCATCTTGTCTTTCACCCTTCCAGAGTAAAGGTTTCCACTATCCACGAGCCTCTGACCAGTCTCCAGTGTGCTAAGTATCTTCTCCTTATTAGCATCCATGGTGGTAACAAAGTCCTCATGTTTCTTCAGGGCCTTCTCTGCTCCATCCAGGGTGTCAGGCTTGTCTACGTGGGCTAGCGTGTATTCCTTTTAAGAAGTAAAAATAAAAATAAAAACACAAAAAAAGAGATATAGCATTTTAAATGGGAGTAAAAGTGTTATTATATGGCAATTAAAGATCATTAAAACAATGATTAACAAAGAATGTTAACCAGTTTGTTTTGGAATTTAGCAAGGTCTGGTTTCCTTAAAATGACTCTTTTTAAGGAGAAGAAAGCTAAACGATATCTATTTTGATTCAATAGATGAGAAATTCTCTGCAAATGTACCTGATTATTTAAGATGGCCTCAGCCTGTTTGGCATCTCTCATGAATTGTTGGAAGCCAAGACCCTGTTCTAGGAAGTTCTTGCGACTGTCCCACATTTTGTGCAGCTCACCCCAGCCCTTATCAAGACCCTCCAGCCTCTGTTCCAGTTGCTGGTATTGAGGATCATCTTCTTGACCCTGAATAACAGCAGCTCCAGTGTCTTTCACACGATGGTAGTCTTCCTCATGGCCATCCATATCATGCCTCACAGCATCATGGAGATTCAGGAGCTGCTCAGCCTCTGGTAAACCATCAGGCATATCTTCAGATGCAACAGCCTTCTGTGACTTGAACAACCAAGCTTGAAAATCATCCATGTCCTGTAAGAAGGTCTGCAGCTTGCTGACCTCCCCAAGAGAGTCTTCACGGTCTTTCATGGTACGTTTCAAGGTGTCCCATGCTGCATCCAACTCTTCCTGTCTGGCAAGTATATCAGAAGCATTTTCTGGGTGCTCCTTTACAAGCTTCTGGGCCTCATCACGCAGGAAATCCAACTTATCTTCAATGGCAGCAAGGTCTCTTTCCATGCCAAAAAGCTTCCTTTGAATAGTAATGACAGCAGCAAGGTCATTCCCAAGATCCTGTGTAGACTCAATGACTCTTGTCTTCTCTTTTATCCATGACTCTGTTTCATCACAATCAAGATCATAGTTATGTAGGCTAAGGGCTGAATCTACCCTATGTTTCTTATCCTCCACCATTGCTTTAAAAGCCTCCCATCTGTGAGAAGAGAAAAAAGAAACATTACAGAAGCTTCATAAAGTATTTTACAAATTTACATTTAGGATTGCTGTTTAAATCTTACCTCTTATTGAGACGAATTTGACAGTCTTTCACTTGTTTTGTTTGTGGATGTCTGCTGTCTTCAAGTTGCTTGGCTGCTTTATTGACGTTATCAACCCGAGTCTGCATATTACCCATTTCTTGAGCAAGAATGCCTAGCCTACCAATAAACAGAATTTTATGATAGTTTATAAAAAAACACTTACATTTCTGTCTCTGGGTTCATAAAAACAATTGCCATACCTGTTTTGTACAATTTCTAGATCTTCCAAATTCTCAGGTGTCTCTAACCCAACCAGCCAGGTCTCTTTCTGACCCATCCAGAGCTCACAAGCATCTGTCTCACTGAAGATAGTGTAAAGAGCCATGGTGTCATCCAGTTTCTTCTGCCTCAGATCAGAGAGGGTCAGAAGCTCAATATACATATCCCGTATATCATTCAGACGGCCCTGGATGTCTGGTGTATTCCGTAGTTCTTCAGGAAGTGCATTGGCCTGTTTGGATAGAGCATCAATGGTGGCTCCATTCTTAGCAGCCTCATCTCTTAAGTCACGGTGCTTCTTGAGCAGTCGCTGTGTAGTGTACTCATCATGCCCAACATCGTCACTGCTCATCTGTCTCATTGCATCGACCAGCCAGGCCTTAAGGTCATCAGCATCACCCTGAAACTGGAAGAAACGTTGGGTGTCTTGCAGATTCTGTTTACGGAATGCAGCCAGTTCCTCCAGCTGTTGCCACTGTCTTTGTACATCATTCATGCGTTGCTGCACTTTGGGGGAACCCAAGTGCTTGGCCTGGATCATGCTCTCTCCCTCGTCCATCACCTGCTTTAAGTTGTCCTGTCTAGCTGCAAGCTCATCCTCAAAGACACTGTGTTTGCTTTGCAGTATCAACACACTGGTCAGGTCCTTACCATAGTCAAGAGAGGAGAATATTTGCTCCCTTTCACGAATCCAGCTCTCCAACTCTGCAATTTCCCATAAAAAGTTCCAAAGGCGCCGTGACTGCTCAAGGCGTGCTTTCCTTTGAGCTGCCAGTGCACACAACTCCTGGTAGCACAGGTCCAAATGCTGTACCCGGTCACGGATAACTTGGGGGTCACATGGTTTATAACCTTAACAATTGAAAGCAGAAAAACAAAATAAACAATTAAAAATGTGTTAGGACTATACATCACCCACGTCAACAGCAAAATAGGTAAGGGATCCACTATACTCACTGTCACCATTAGCAAATTTAAGAGCAGCTGCATTGGCTGATTTTACTCTTTCTGCCTGCACTGCTATATCAGCCTCTACCAATGAATGTTTCTGCAACAAGTCTTCCACTTCCAATAAGTGTTTTCCAAAGTCTGGGGACAATAGACGACCCTAAAGAACAAATGTGACATAATAAATACACAGAATAATGCTAATGTAACCGTTAAATGTAGCCATAACATTCAAGGAGAACATTCATTCATTCATTCATTCATTTTCTTTTCGGCTTAGTCCCTTTATTAATCTGGGGTCGCCACAGCGGGATGAACCGCCAACTTATCCAGCATATGTTTTATGCAGCGGATGCCCTTCCAGCTGCAACCCATCACTGGGAAACATTCATACACACTCATTCACACACATACACTACGGACAATTTTAGCTTACCCAATTCACCTATACTGCATGTCTTTGGACTTGTGGGGGAAACCGGAGCACCCGGAGGAAACCCACGCGAACACGTGGAGAACATGCAAACTCCACACAGAAATGCCAACTGACCCAGCCGAGGCTCGAACCAGCGACCTTCTTGCTGTGAGGCGAACGTGCTACCCACTGCGCCACCGCGTCGCCCTCAAGGAGAACATATAATTCCAAAACACTGTTCACCCATTTGTCCTTCCTACCTTCATCTCATCCATCCAGCTGATGATGTGGAGCATTTCCTGGAAAATTCTCTGAAGAGTGAGGTTCTTGTCTAGGCGACCTCTGCGGGCTTTTAGGAGCTCCTGTAGATAATCCCACAGCCTCAAGATATTGTCCTTTCTAGCATCAATGCGTTTAGCATCATGGTATCTTTCTGACTCCAGTTCTTTAGACAGGGCAACCAGTGCCTGAACACGTTCTTCATATGCGGCAATGTCTGTCTCTATAGCATCATGTTTCTTCTTAGCTGCCTCCACTGCTGGTAAGTCATAGCCAAAATTGTCCTTCACAGTAGAAAGCAACATAATTTTCATTAATTTCAGTGTTAAGGAGTTGGCAGCCTTCTGAAATTATTGGTATTATTAACATAAAGTCTCTCTGCACCTTTCATCTTAAAGATGACATAGGGACTGTAGATAGTGAGTTACCTGTGAAACCAGTCTTTGATTCTCCATAAGCCAGGTTTCTCTCATGGCTGCCTTTCTATCAAAGCGACGAGCCATCTGTTCCAGCTTCTCTTGCCTAATGAGTTCATCTCTTAGGACCCGCTCACGATCATATTCTGCCTTCTCCAACCTCTCCCAAGCCTGAAAACAATGGTACACACATTTTTAAAAAACAAACAAAAAAGCCTCTTAGACCATACTAGATTCCTATTATTGTGCCTAAAGAAAGTTTTACTAAAGTGGCTGGGACAATTTAATTCTTAACAAAGTTTATCATGATTTGGTTGATATCATTGCTGAAGCTGAGGTAATTTTCCATTCAAAGTTAGATATAGAGTATAACCAATGTAATATCATACGATAATCCCTTTTCTATTGTTCAGTGTTTAGAAGGGCATATCTAAAAATTACAGCTAAAAACAATGGCAAGAACGAATTGATATTTGTTTTCCCTTTGTCTAACCGTATTTGCACGATGTTCCCTGCATCACAATGAAATCACAGTTTTAATGTTTAAAATCTGACTTCAAGCAGCATTCAGTTTCATTTTCTTGAAAGCATACTTTCTTAATTTAAATAAATGCAGAACTACTATATTCAAAATTAAATTAAATTAAAAGTTTAAAATTAGCACCTCACCTTGTTGATATCTGACACCAATGCACCCTCTTTAGGTGTGTAGACTTTCTGATTGTTGGCCCTCATTCTGCTCTGGATGGTAAACAGCAGTACTTCCAAGTTGCCTTTCTCCTGAAACCTTAGTAGTACAAGTTAAAAGTAATTAAAGTTGGATGTTTACAGGTACTGCAACAGAGAGACATTTGTTCATTAATAGCCTGAATTACTTTGGTGGTTTCTCCACAGTACGGTAAGAGTTGAAAGCCTGCAGTTGCTGTTGGACGCCTGTAAGGGAGTTAGCGAGCTTGCGGTTGTTTAGCACAACGATGGTTTGCTCAATCCATATTAGCAGGTCTGATGACAGTGTCTCATACTTCTCAATCATCTTCTCAGTTTCAATTGCCTGGTCCAGCACCTAGGAAATATGAATATGAATAAATGTGATTGTCTTCTTGCATTAAACACACATTGTAATTTAAATGGGAATGGCTCAGATTTTATTCTGTACCTTCCCAATTCGCTTTCCCTCAACTGCCAGAGCTTTCATCTTGGAGAAATAGTGGTAAAAGGCAACAACATATGTGATTATGGACTTCTCATCTGGATTCTCAGTGAACACATCTGCAAAAAAAGCCAGTACAAATATGTTATCTCCACAATGGGAGGATGGTTATTTTATGTTTTGGCTTAACAGTCAGAAGGTGTAACTTGCCTTCTGGGTCCAATAACTTGGTGACACCAAGCTTCTTTTCAGCTACATTAAAAGCCTGTTGCAGGTTGTGTGTGGGATTGGACCTCTTTAGATTGCCATAGTCCACCAGATCTGGCCTGATGGATTAAAATATTTTAAAAAAACAAAGCTGCTGAGAAAGCTTATTTGGTTAATGTGTATGTTTTTTTTATTTATTTATATGATAGTAGGGAACAGGCAGAACAGAATCATTCTTCAGTTATTGGTTGGTTAAGGTTATAGTTATGGTTAATTGTAGTGTCATCTTTCTGTAAAATGAATCACATGGTTTGGGGGGAACTTGAATATTCATATTGTAATCTCAGACTTTTGGTTGCATATGTTGTAACTTGGCACAATTGCTGAATAGAAAATATATGATATAAGATTTATATATATATGCATAATTTATCTTTATATTTATCACCTGTGCTTGTGAATGAGAGCGTTGAAAGCCATTCCGTCTTTCCAGCTCGTGGTGAAATTGGTTATGTTTATGTTGGGGTACCTGTCGACACAAAACAACAGATAAATCCATCTGCAACCACAAATGCTGATTTAACAACAAAAGATATGTTGTCAGCTTTATTAGTACTAAAATACAAAAACTGTGGTCCTACCCTGCAGTCTTCATCTGGCACCAGAGAAGCAGTGCATCTTTGGCTGAGCGAGTCTCTTGCCGGCCTGTCTGATCAGCTTGTCCTGTTTCTACTATGATATCTTGAATCTGTATGCACATGATGAAAGAAAGAACAAAATAAATTGCACATGTGCATTTAAATTATATGTATATTGCTTACCTAGAATATTCCTGTAAAGTAGACATTTCTTGTTTTTTAAGGCATTTAAAGCAATAATAAAACTCTCTAATTCTCATTCCAATTCTCTGACATTTTGTGCACTCCAAATCTCATATTAATTAGAAGATTTACTCTAATTTGCCCTTGGGCATCCATTCTTGGATATGCAGAGGCTTTGTTACTTTATTTAGATCCTGACTTTTTATGTCTCAATAGTTTATACATCAATGTGGGAACCAGGCAGAATAAAGAGCAGTCACCAATTCCCATTCCGGTCTTTTTCCTTTCATTTCTGAAGGTCTGAATTAAGTAGCAGACTACATTGTTTGAAGATGCTGGGCTAAAAATATCCTGCTATCAAATGGAGAGATTAAAAATAAATATAAGCTTTTTCTAATCAGCCGAATACACAATACAAATACTCTGCTGTAGGTCTATCAAAAAATCAGATTGTATATTTTATAGTCTGCAAGGGTTTTTGTTAGTTTCAATATATACACTTCTCTTATTCAATATAGTTCAGTTTAAATTATACTTGGAGGCACAGAATAAATAGTTTATTAGAATTATGGGCTGACCTGGAAACGAAGAATGATGGTCCAGATGAGACCCAGGATGAGCCGGTGGTTCCCATCTACAATATCATGTGATCCCATGTTCTCTAAGTGCACCTTCTGTTCCTTTAGAAACTGGAGAGCTTTGTCTACATTCTCCAGACAATGGATACGCATTCGGCCCTTGGTTGGCTTGGGCTTAATGGTGGAAAGAGTCTTTACTGAGATATTACTTGAGATATTACTGAAATACACTGCCATAAATGACAATAAATTCATGCTCTGTGCAGTGGTTAGTTCATGGTTTAATACAGTTATACACTAAACACACTCACCAGTCTCTCCCCTGACAGAACCTCTAGTAGTTTGATGAGCATTCTCCCATCCCGCAGGTCTAGATAGAGATCTGAGATTCGGCAACTGACTCTGGCTAGTATGGAATTTACCCATTTTGTAAAAGTCTTCTTCTGGACAGCCTCTCGCTCATCTGTTTCAATAGCAAAGTAAAAAGATTCAGTTAATCTGATGTTCTATTTGCATGGAAAATAATATAAATGGATGTTCACCCAAAACTGAAAATTCTGTCATCGTTTATTCAAAATAAAGAAACTGAAACAGGTTTGGGAAGAGGTAAAGGGACCCTTTTCCAAACCTGTTTTAGTTTCTTTCTTTAGGTGAATACAAAAGAAAATATTTTGAAGAAAGCTGAAAACCTGTAACCCTTGACATTTCTATAGTATTTGTTTTTTCTACTGTGGAAGATAATGTTTATAGGTTTTCAGCCTTTTTTCCCCCAAATCTTCTTGTTTTCAACCGAATCGATAAACTTATACAGTTTTGGAACCACTTGAGGGTGAGTAAATAGACTATCCCTTTAATATTTTAACCTCCCCCATTAAATATCATTATTTAAAAACATTTTCTATATTATAAATATCATTTTCTAAGAGCGTTCAATTTAAAATCAGCTTTAATATGGCCAATAAATGCAACTTTACAAATGTAATGCTTATTACCATAAATTATTCATAAGTCTTTATAGTCCTAAAATAGGCTTCATGTTCATGATTCGTAATTCTTGAGTGAAATATGACTTTTGTTGACTGTTCACAAGATTCACCCATTTAGACTTTATGTATGTAACATAAATCATACAGTGTGTAAGCTTCATATAGTGCAAATTGATGTATATCCATTTGTTTTTCCTGAGCAAGTCTTCTGCTGTACTGCTGTATTTAAGATTCTACCACAAAAAGAACAAAATTGTGCATTCTTAATGATGTGTTTTATAAATGATTCAGATGCTTTGGCCACAGAAAACTGGAAAGATGGAGGGATGAAAAAAGAGAGAGGTGATAAAAATAGAGTGATAGAGGAGGGAGAAAAGGACGAAAGGGAAAACATTACAATGTGAAGTGGGTGGAGAAGGATGCATGCTTTTAAGCCATGCTTTTCACATTTTGCAATAGCTAAACAGATTTACAGTACTATACAAAACATAAGGTCAACTCTACAGTCTTTAAATTGCAGTGATGTAGTAATTGAGTCCAAGATATTTTGGTGGACTTTGGAGCAAATGGACATGAGAGAGTCTGGAGTACTACAAAACTGTGAATACATTTTGTGGTCAGGTTTCTTCCATCTGGATCACAAAGCCATGAAAAAATGATGATCATTCAAATGGGTAATGCATGATGTCGGAGCTATTTTGGGCATGTGCAGGAATAATCCTTTAGAGCTGTTTATTGTGTTAAGATTTTCAAGTAACACAATTTCCATAAAGCTGTTTTACAATGTAAAGTTTGCAAAATGTTCTTTACAAAAGAGACAAAATAGCTTAAACTTTTCCATAAATATTTTAATTTGCAATGTAATCTTGTTGTCATATCATTAATGTTAATACTTCTCTTGCCTTTATTGCAAAGCTAATTGGGTTAATTTAAAGAATTGTATTGTATAACTTTAAACATGTTTTGCTTTGAAACATCAAAATGAACTCGTTTTAATATAATTATTTGAGCAATTGTTTGAGGTTTTTTTTTCTTCTATCTAGATCCAGTGTATATAGTGTATATAAGTACTGTACAGCATCTGCCAGCTGGGTTTAGCATGCTATGCTTGTAAGCCAAACCTTGAATCACGTCATTATGCAGAATAAATAAATTTTGTAAGGGTTAGGTCAGACAGGGATAGCTCTATAAGGTAACAAATGCACAGTTTCATTTTTAAAATTGCAATTTAGCATGTTTTGCCAGAGTTAAGAAAGCTACAGATGTGCTAAAGCATAATAAGAAAGCTAAGCTCGGCAACACTATATATTTCATGATTAAACTACTGCCAAATGATTCCCCTTTCTGTTCACAATATGTAGAGCAGGACTGCAATCTAAGCTCTTCTAACTGATTCTTCCTCTTTCCATTAGAAAAGCAGTGAGTCTTAATAGAGTTGTTTTGCTTGGGTCCTGCTGATTGTTGATACTCTCTCCAGCTCACATGAAAGGCCCGTGAAATATTCATATTGATGGATTTTCCCTGTACACAACAAGCCAGATGTAAACTGCCATGAGTAAATACTTGTACCTGAGTCATTGTTTGGAGGACTCAGGACCTACAGGATTAGGTCCTTACTAATGCAGAGTCATAAGTAACAGAAAGTGTATGATGGAGGAATACATATAAAAGCACATACTGTACATGTAAATGGTGCTTATCATTGTTGAACCTGCAGCCATTTTTTGCTAACTTAGATATGCCTTGAGTTCCACTTTCAATGGGAAAATGTAATTGGAGGTAAACCCATGACCTAGGTACTTGTGACTTTATTCCTTAAAACTGCAATTTTATAACCACCAATTGTTTCTATATTTCACAATTCATGCAAACCACAGTAATTTGTTTTGGTTTGTTTCTTAGTTACATTTATTTATACTTTTAAAACTCTGTAAACGTAAGTATTAGCAATGGTATTATTAATGCATGGCTGGAGACACCACTATCTAGAGTATATTGCTACAGTAGAATATAGTAGTATGCAAAGTAGCGCATGTCTAGTTTAATCCCTCACTACGCATTCATTCTATGCATCTAAACATTAGATATTCTTATCGAAAAATACTCTCTCTGAACTATGTCCGTTCTCTTTCACGGCATTAAAAACTACCTCATCAGAGAAAAAGAGTAAGCTTAGTTTTACACAAATTAATAGTGACAGTCAACTTCTGTCTAAAAATAAACAGAGCCGCCAGGAGAGAATAAGTGAGGGTAGGAGAACTTGATGCTGAATACTCCAAATCACAGAAAGACATACTGTAGACAACATTTTACTGCAAAGGCACCAAATAAGACAAAAAAGTAGATGGTGATTAGCCTGCAAAAGTAACAAATGACTTTGAAACAAACATGACTTTGAACAAATGAAAAAAAAGATGGAGGGAAGTATTTTTCCAGTGACTAGCCTTTTTACAGGTTTGTCATTAAACATTTAGAGGTAACAGAGTGAGCAATTGGGGCATATATACAGCATAAATAATGAAATTAATAAATACTGCACATAAAGGAGACAAACCAGTTCTTCAGTTCTGTGGCCAATAGAAAACAACCGTATTATACCACCATAAACCCCATTCCGGATCTCTTCCTAATCCCATAAATCCCCAGTGGCAGGGTGGAGGGCATGCCAGGAAAGACTGCCCCCTCTTTGAGAGTGGGAGGAAGAAACTACCTTGCAGTTGTCTGAAGCGCCCATCTAGAATGGAATTATTGAAGCAAATGTTGGAAGCACTGTAGCTCAACCAGCGTGCTCGTCTCATACCCCGGGACGGGGATAGGGGACAAGATGGTGAGGATCGTTTAGGTGAAGGCCGATGGCCCCTTGGGGTGCAGGAGGAAGAGGATGATGAGGTCGAGGAGACTGAAGTGAGAGTCATGGGTGCCAGTTTAGGTGTGATCCCCAGTAAAGTTCCATTTCTCTCCGGCAGGTGCTCAGGTTCACGAATATGAGAACTGTTGTTTTTGGCCCCTCTCTTGCTCTGGGCCCTGTAAACTGGTGGTGTGCTCCTGCTCCGGCTGCCTGGTGCATTGGTCCGGGTCGGGACATCTTTAACTGTAGTATACTGCCGGCTGCTGACCTCTCGGACGACTGGGGTAGAGCGGATTGCAATGGTCTCTCTGCTGGTCTTCAAGCTGAGTTTGACCTCCCTCAGCCGGGTCTGGCTCACGGGCACCGCACGACACAAACAGGGACTGCTCATCCTCACTACTCTAAATCAACATGCACGGCCGGAAAAGAGACAAACAGAACACTCTTTTTCCCTCCTTCTGTCTCGAGTCCTGTTATCTTCTCCCTCGTCCTCCCTCCCTCCCGCCCTCTCTCTCTCTTTCTGCTTCCCTCCCTCACTTACTGTTCACTTAGCAGTGATGCTGTTCTGCCTCTCCCCAGCAGCACATGGAGCGATTCTCCAGCACCCCAGCCATGCATATAATATGCCCCTGTTCCTGAATGCCCCACAACGCACGCACAATCACAATCATCTAAAATGTCATTAAATTGGCATATGCATGTTTTGAATTGTTACAAACACAATGTGATGTCAAACTGTAAGTACATGCACAAGCGGTTTTGGCCCTGATGTAAATACAAAGTAAAAATTCATTAATGGCTGTATACTCAGTGTACTTAGCATACTCAGAGGGATGCGTGTCTGTTCAACGGCTGTAAATCAACGGTGAAGAATGGGAACCACTTCTCTCTCTCTCTCTCTCTCTCTCTCTCCTTCACTTTTTAACTCACCCTAATTGCATTACTGAAAGAGCAGAGCACAGACGCACCAACAGAACACGTCACACTCGCCCTGGCTCAGCAACATATCCTTGGCTTAAAGAAGCAGGGCAAATTTGTGTTCACATCACTAAAGCATTTCAAAGCAGACAAACCCCTAGCCTTCAATAATAAATACCTGTGCTTAACTCATTCTCAAAATGGTGAAAAAACACAATCTGTAGTTCAGCTAACTACATTTAATATAAATTAACATATACAATTAACATGCAATTAAATCAAATTCATATCACATATGATACCTTGACATGTGTGCTTTCTGAAGTGATGTAAGCTGGCTCACAGCAACAACTTGTAGTGCTACAAATCAAGGACTTGGATTAGATCCTGTTTCGAAGTAGGAGCTAATTTACAGTAGTTATATACTGTATTTAACTGCTGAATAAATGCATTTTTCTATAGTCTGTTGAAATTCTTGATTCTGATTGGCTGGAAGGTGTGCAATAAAATTGTTTAATGCTCAGTTTCAGTTACAGTTGCAAGGGCCTTCATTCTTCTCTGTGATCTTGAGGACATCAATGTGTACTTCACCAGACAGTCGATGAGGATTAACCAGCACCACTTCACTTCTTTGCTCTGCGTGTTGATTATCCCTTACTTAACTCATACTTGGCAACTAATACTTAAAGACAGGGGTGTCCAAACCTTCTCCGGAGGAGTCACTGTTCCGTAGAATATACCTACAACCTTAAATAAGTCAACCTGAACCAGCTCATCAAGGACTTTATACTGACTAGAAACATCCAGGAAAGCAGGAGCTAAAATCCTGTGACACTGGCCTTCCAGGAGCAAGATTGGACAAGTATTTAATGTCCCAAATTGGATGCGAAAATATTACACAGTACATGTGTTCTTGCTATTTAGATGCACGTAACATGATCTGGTCTGCAACAAATCCAAAAATTAGAACTGGTTTGCTCCAACACAAAGCATCAGAAAAGAAATGTATGCTAGTGTGCTGTCACTGTTTTCATAACATGTGTGTTTCATTTCATGTGTGGATTACCTATTCCCTGGAAAGTGGCTTGTAAGTCTGATTGTGAAATTGCTATTTAAAACCTGCTGTCTCTGAAAACAGCAAACCTCACAGGTGTGCCAAAAATTACAAGCTCCTGCAGCCATCCCAGAGATCTAAGATATGGGCACAGACGGGCAGGGCAGCTGTCCAGCTCAGTCATAGTGAAGCATGCTGGGTATGTGCAAATGATCCCGGCTGGTTAGAGGGGCAGGAGAGGATAGGGTTCAGCTGCCTATATGTCTGTATATGTATCTCTGTATATCTAAGCCAACATGTGCTCAGTTTGATGTCACTTGAGACGACTCACCTGCAAGCGCTTTAATGCGTGAGCGCTCAAAGAGTCTGGCTGAGCTGTTGTCATTGTCGAGCTCTTCATCAGACAGTTCGAAGCGAGTGTTGATACGGCTGTACTGCTGAGTGATTTCAGCATTGTCATAGTCTGTGGTGGAGGTCATAGTTGCCATCAAGATGCAAAGAGGTGAGAGGGGCCAGACACCTCAGCGTGCCACACGATGACAATACAGTGGAATCCAGAGGTGGATGATCTGAAGGGTGAAAGACATGAAAGGATGGATTTAACAGCATATTTAACTTCAAAAAATTTAATCAATCATTAATACATACTCATTGTATATAATGTTATATGTTATACATATTATATAATACATTCTAAATATAAAAACATCTAAAAATCTTAAATTGATGCACTCTCTCTGTATACATCAAAGATTTTTTTTATCAACATTCCATGTTTCTGGAAAAACATTATTTTTTACAATTTTTAGTTTGCTTCACGCAAGTGAGTGAGCTTGACAAATCACATGTAGGTAACACTATTTTCCTCTTCATATGCACCAGACACCTTCTGACAAGCACCCTATGCTTCTTGAAAACATTGTGCAATTCTGAGTGTGCTCCGCACTGACAAACCATCTGTAGGACACACTCTCTCCTTTCCATAGGCTTGGAAGGACATTTTTTAAATAACTCAGACTTTTAATAGCATTTATATAATGCTACTCTCTGATTATTTGAAGTACTTTTATCCTCACTTTTAAGTCGCTTTGAATAAAAGCCTCTGCTAAATTAGTATATGCAAAAAAGTCGTTTTAGAATTTGTATTAAAATGACCATTATGCATTTTGAAATCAGTTTGAAATTTTTCTGTTTTCAAACAGTACTCATGTCTAAGGAACTCTTTATACAGAACAAGTTTGTGCATAGAAAAGTTTTTAAAAGTTTTTTTTTTTTACATTTTCATTAAAAAAGATGATAATTTTGTGAGTATGACCACGCAAACTCTGTTGTACAACAGGCCAGATGTTTTTGCTTCCATCAAAGCACAATATGCTCTTTATTATTCTAGTAAAATTACAATTGGGTTTTGTTTATGTCAGCTAGAGTGCTAATCTCATTGAAGCAGACAAGCCAAATACTAAGATATTCTCACATTTCATTTAAAATAGACCTTAATCAATTGTTCTAGTGTGGATATATTATTTGTCGTTAAAATGTTTTTATTTAGAAAAATATATAGTGCTCTCAAATTTTGTATCTTATAATGTATGTTTATTGTTGTTAACAACAATTGTACAATAGGCAAATAGATGAAGATGACACCTAAAAGTGCATAAAGGTACATAAAGTGTTTAAAGGATTAGTTCATCCAAAAATGAAAATTCTGTTATTAATTACTCACCCTTGTGTCATTCAGTCCCCTGAGACCTTCGTTCATCTTTGGAACACAAATTATGATACTTTAGATTAAATCCAAGAGCTCTCTGGTCCTCCATAGAAAGCAAAGTATGTGAGATGTTCAAACATTGTCAAAACATTCCATGTGACTTCAGTGGTTCAAATGTAATCAAATGAATCTGATTTCATCTAAAATATCTTAATTTGTTCCAAAGATGAACAAAGGTCTCAGGAGCTTGGAACAACATGAAGGTGAGCAATTAATAACAGAATTTTTATTAACCATTTCACTAATCGTTTTAGAACTTTATACACAACCAAGAGTTGCAACTTGCTTAAAAGATGTGGCCTGGTATAATCTATTTGTAACAAAATTACAAACTGGTACAATATGTAGTATTACTCTCTGGCTATAAAATCTAAAGTTCCCAAATAAGAACTGAAACAGTTAATAAATATATACCTCTTTCCTTTATAGAAAGTTTCTTTATACCCTCAGGATTCCAAAGGCCGCCATTTTCAGCACACATCCTCTAACCGTCACTCATATAGAGGGTGTGTGTTTGCGCGTGCTACTGTGGAATGGCGGGTGAAGGTTAGCTGCTTAGATAGTTCTATCTTTGTGAGGCATGTTGCTCATGTGTAGTCTTATCACCCTGAACGGGGGGCTGGGCAAGCCCTCTGACTAAAAGAATATGAAGAGCACCCTTCGCAAATTTTCCTACTTCGTCACAGACTACGTGATCAGATATTTACTTGCATGTTTTTCCTCGCAGTCTGGTGAAAACAAATCTAAACATTTGAACTGCTTCAGACAATCCAATACTTCTGCTCCAGTTAGCTCCAAATGATCAGGCACAGCACCAGCTGAACTTTACCTGTAAAGTTACTATTTCTAGCGGGTCATTAGGGTTAGTGTCATCAGAGTTAGGGGTGAGGATTTCAGTTGTAAATACATCACATAAAAATCTACACAACCAACATCTGGTTGAAAACTAGAAACTGAAGAAAGAAGTGGATCTAACAGGTGTCAGAAAAGTGTGATGGTGGCTCTGACTCTTTCTTTCTTTCTCTCTCTCTATCAGGCCAGTGCAGAGGGGATGTTATCACAGAACTATTCTCCACCCACCAGCGGGAAACCCGTTATCACAACTGGCACAACTCTCTGCGTAAGTCTCTGTCTCTGCAAAATGCTCATGTGTACACATACTGTACATTTTATGACAAAGTATCTGCCATTTTAAATAAAAGCAAAGGAAATAAGGGAACGCTTTACATAAGAAAACCACGACACAACATCATTCCATTACTTTTTCTTCTAAAGAATTTCTATTGATGTTGCTCATTTAATGCAAAACATAATGACCAGGGACTGTTAAAGGAATAGTTCACCCAAAAGTTAACATATCTGAGTTTTAATCTTCTGTTGAAAACAAAATAAGATATTTTGAGGTATGCTGGTAGCTAGCAACTATTGACTTCCATAGTATTTTTATTCCTACTATGGAAGTCACTGGGTGCCAGCAACCAGAATTCTTCAATATATATATATTTTTTGTTTTCAACAGAAGATAAAAAGTCATAAAAGTTTAAAACCACATGAGGGGAGTAAATGATGAGGTAATTTTCATTTTTGGTGTAAACTATCACTTAACTAGCACAATAAAAGGTTTGTTTTCTGAAGGCATATGATATGAGTGAGTAACAGAACAAAATGTAAGTTGTTTTTTTAAAAATGTACCTAAATTAAACTATACTTAAACTATACTATACATACTTTCATTTGTTAGCATCACAAATCATTTTAGGGTGAATTATTTTTCTTTAAAAAATAATAAAATAGGCATTACTGGTCAAATGTTTTGATGTATTTTAAAGACGCCTCTTCTGCTCAACAAATCTTGCATTTATTTGATTTCTAATTTAATGTATTTTTTAAAATATAAAATATTATTCCTGTGATATTACAGCTGACTATTTAGCATCATTACTCCAGACCAGGGGTGGGCAAACTTGGTCCTGGAGGGCTGGTGTCCTACACAGTTTGGCTCCAACTCTAATCAATCACACCTGCTTATAGATTTCTAGTGATCTTGAACACACTGATTAGCATGTTCAGGTGTGTTTGATTAGTGTTGGAGCTAAACTGTGCAGGACACCGGCCCTCCAGGACCGAGTTTGCCCATCCCTGCTCCAGACCCACGACCCTTCAAAAATGATTGAAACACTTTGATTTCCTGAATATTATAGTATGCTTTAGCCTCACAGCAAGAAGGTCGCTGGTTTGAGCCTCGACTGGGTCAGTTGGCATTTCTGTGTGGAGATTGCATGTTCTCCCCTTGTTGGCGTGGGTGTCCTCCAGGTGCTCCACAGTCCAAAGACATGCGGTATAGGTGTATTGGGTAAGCTAAATTGTCCGTAGTGTATATGTGTGAATGAGTGTGTATGGGTGTTTCCCAGTGATGGGTTGCAGCTGGAAGGGCATTCGCTGCATAAAACATATGCTGGATAAATTGGCGGTTCATTCCGCTGTGGGGACCCCAGATTAATAAGGGGACTAAGCCGAAAAGAAAATGAATGAATTAATTATAGTATGCTTTACTATCTTTCTTAGATGGATGTAAAGTTCAAAAGAACAGCATTTATCTTAAATAGAACTCTTTTGTGACATGATAAAGGTTCACTTTTGATCAATATAAAGCATCCTTGCTAAATAGAAGTATTATAGTATAATGTTACAAAAGCTTTTTATTTTAGATAAATGCTGAACTTTGGATATTTGTAATCATCAAAGGATCCTAAAAAAAGATCCAATTGTTACTATTAGCATATTAGAACAATTTCAGGTTAGCATATATATATATATATTTGAAAATAACTATGAAATAAAAATAGAAATACTGCAAGCGCTTCTAGTATATCTAGCAATGATAATATGTTTATGTTCAAATTCTGCCAATTAAGCTAAAAGGGTGGATATTAGTATCCAGGAAGCAACACAGTGGGGTATTTCTCACATGTGTGAAGGGAAAGGCTACACTTAGGTGTGGTATGAATCGTGACGCACTGTGTGTGTGCGTACGTGTGCGTGTGTGTGTGTGCCAGGTTACAGTAGGAACAGCTGGACCTGGACACTATGGCCCCAGAGTGTTCTGTTTAAATTAGAATAAGGAAAAGAAATTGTGGATATACATAAGCTTAAAGAAATAAATTGATCCACAACTGTTAATTCTCTCAGTATTTTTACATTCATGTCATTCCACATGTTAAAATATATCTTTTTTTATTTATTTATGGAAAAAAAAAACACAGTTTGAGTGAATTTTGAAGCCGTTATATATATTTTATAAATGCAATCAGGGAAAAGATACGAAAAATAAGTTATTTAGTTAAATAATAAGAAAACACAATTATGTACAGGGATAAATATAGTTTGTAATAAAACCTTTAGTATTATATAAAATAAGAGCTGTCTGTTTTGATTTCATATGAACTTTAAAGGTGCAGGATGTTTTATTAATCTTCAGGCAAGCAGAACAGACAATTAAACTATTCTTGGAATGAATTTTATGGTCACATTATGCAGTTCTGGGCAGTAAGTAATGGTGTTTACACTACAGCAGTTCTCCCTATAAGGTAAGGTCAAAACAGCTCACCTAATTTAATTCTTATTTCACAGCCTTATAGTGAGACCTGTTTTTCTTCACTATATTTTGAAAAGTATCCAATGAGGATAAAGAGAGCAACTGAATGTGTTTTAAATCTATGTTTGGAAATCCATCTTAAAGGGATAGTTCACTCAAAATGTTAAATGTACTGCTAATGTTTTTGCAGGTTTCCTTTTTCTGTTAAACACAAAAAGATGTTTTGAAGAATGATGAAAACCAGAAGCCAATGACAGTCATAGGAGGAAAAAACCTCTTTCCTCTACCTCTTTCTAACCTTCTTCAAAATATGTTTCGTGTTCAACAGAAGAAAGTCGAACCAGTTTGGAACAAGTGGAGGTTAAGTAAATTGGGACAGAATTTTTCATTTTTGTGGAAGTGGACTATACATTTAACATAGTCGTTGGTTTACAGGTGCCAAACATGTCATTATAACTGGTTGATCAGCCATATTTCAAAATGCACTTTGACTTTTACTGTATGACAAGCTGCTTTGTTGCTGGTATGTGGTCTACCAGTTTGGACAAACTAATAGCCAACTTAAACCTCATATTTGGTAAAAAGAAATACTTCCAGTGTTTAATTAATAATCATACAGGTTAAATCAAGAAGGGGAAGATGATAATTATCAAAGTTATCAAAAAGTATTTGTGACAACTGACAAACAACGTAGGTCTATTGAGGATGTTTTCGTCAAGGACTTTTTATCTGCTCAGTCCACACATGCCATGAACGTTCACACAGCGTTCAACAGGTTGCTGCTTTTTTTTTCATAAAACTGCGATACACTGACGACAACATCAATTCCGAAACTGTGATATACACACTTTGACTCGAATCACAACCTGAAGAAAAAGTAACCAGTGCTGAGTAAAGTTACTTTTAAAGGTAAAATATTACAAACTTAGTCAATTTAACAAAGTAACTAAACTTGTTACTTAGTTACTGTTTAAGGTAAGTAATGTGAAAGTATGTGTTATGTTATTTTTTTTTTGCGTTTTTTAAAGGTTAAGATAGACTTAAGATTGTAATATATTACTTTTTTTTTTTTTTTACCCAACACTGAAACGAACTATATACAGTTTTACATGAAACAATATGCTTACCTACACAAATGAAAGACTGTCCGGGAGAGTAACGTGCTTCTTGTCGAAGTCTTTATAATGAAAGTCTGTTATCTGAAGGGTAATAACAATCCCATGAGAGGCGCAGAGGTCTAGGTCACGGTGGGGCAGAGCTGCTGAAGGAGCAGGGAGTGCGCGCAGGGTCTCCGCTGGCTGCGCTCATTCTCATCAGCCGCGGGTTGACCCACCCAAAGTGTTAAAAATAAAGCGGAGGAGCGGAGCGCAGCCTGAGCGCAGGGGACGCGCATTCCTGTCAACAGACACTGACTTTAAATGGCGTTCCCCACCCTTCCACTGCCCGCCTCCACTGCTATATCACAAGCCCAGCGTACATTTATAATTGAATAATTGACAATCCGTGAACAATATTTTGCGACGTGCGCCAGTATGGATTTAGTCTAAAATCGCTTTGTTAAACACCTGTTGCTTTTTTGTGACTTCCTAGTCATCCTTAGAAGTGTTTCGTTTAATTGTGAGAAAGAAATACGAACAAAAAAAATGAATATTTAAAATATACTTATTGTCTAACAATTGGTTCCTCTTAAAAATAAAGGTTCCAGGAAGAACCAAAAGGGGCGTTTCACTGTGATGCCATAGAGGCAACATTTTTCTTCAAAGAACCTTTTTTTCATAGTGTAAATAACATTTTCATTATGTAAAGAAACTTTCTCTATTAAAGTATACCTTTTGTGAAATGAAAAGTTTCCATTGGTGTTAAAGATTCTTCATGGAACCACTCATACCAGTAAAAAAACAAAAAAAAAACTCTTTATGTAAAGGTGGACTTAATAGACTTCACTGTATATGCTGGGTTCCACACAATTCATTTATGTTGTCCCAACACAAATCGATTAAGTTAACTTTACAAATTTAAGTCGATTGAACATAAAACAATTAAGTTGTCCCCCAAAAATCTTAAGAATTGTGCTGTTTCAGCTCATTTTAAATAAATAGTTTGAACAAGCAGCAAAAATATTTTTCTGAATGTTGATTTTCTTGTCCAGTTGTAAGTTATGTGAAAATGTTTAATTAATGTAGCCTACTGTTTAACTGATTAAAAATACGCTGTTTTTCTTAAAGTTACAATGAACCTTGCTGTATATTTGTGTAATTGATGGTTTACATAAACCATAGATCTCAAACTCGATTCCTGGAGGGCCGCAGCTCTGCACAGTTTTGCTCCAACCCTAATCAAACACAGCTGATCCAACTAATCAAGGTGTTCAAGACTACTATAGACCATTTCAATGTGGTGATGTCACTGGCCCATAAACATTTCCTGCTTGTTGTCAAACTATTTCAGAACTGTAACAAGAGGCAATTTAATCATACCTTCACGTTAAAACAGCTCTTATAACATTATTTATCAATATGTGGCTCTTTTTGCATTCTCAGAAGCTATATAAATTAAAAACGTAAGACAGGAAATACGTAAGGACCATTGTTATTTTTTACATCCATCAAAATGGTCTATAGACTATTAAGCAGGTGTGGATTGGAGGTGGTTGGAGCTAAACTATGCAGAGCTGCGGCCCTCCAGAAATTGAGTTTGAGACCACTGACATAAGCCTTTTAATATAAAACACAAAGTCAGGGATGGTGTCACTAAAGAACCTTTTATTTCAAGAAATGAGGAATTAAAGAAATAAAAGGATTTAAGGTATAGGGAAAGAGTAAAAGAACTTCGTATTACTGTGAACTATTTACAAATAATATTTCACTTTAATAAATTTATTAAATAAATGTTGTAGTTTGGAAAGACAGTTAAGAAATGACTTTCCTTGTTAAAATGTTAAAACTACCTGATGACATACTTCAACTATGACATACCTCAATGACAGAGAGGAAAATGGGGGAACGGGAACAAGATCGGGAAAGGACCCAGGTTGGATGCAAACAGTCCCCATCAGCCACCTGTCCAGTAGTAAAGAATAAACAGACACCAAAATAAATCAATTGTAAGTGGATTGATAAAACTTACCCTACCTGATCACTCATTTCACCTAAGCTTTTTTAATATTTATTTATTTAGATAGATTTAGGCAATTTATCTTTATCAGCTATTAACCCTGTGTTAAAGAACAGAAAGCAAAAATAATGATTGTTTTTATTTAACTGGAATGTTGAAACCACACTTTCCTTGTCAAGATTTGTCCATCAGTCTTGAAATAAGAAGAAACACCAAAAATGTATACAAATAAATAAATAAATGTTTAATTAGAACGTTCCTTACTACTCACTTCACCTAGTTTAATTTTTGGAGGACAGTGGCTATACACAGAAAGTGGGGAGCAGGACTGACAAATGAACCAGTCAGGATTTGAACCCTAAATCAATCAAAAGTTATACAACACAGGCAGCACAATTAATGCATGTTCCTATTTAACTGCAACATTAAAATGACACCTGATCAATCTAGGATGACTCGCCTCACACCTTTACCTAATTTTATTATAACAGTGATTTCAGATCACCAGTAGAGGTCGTGTTCACCCCACCGATGACCTGAGAAATCACCATCTTCTGTTTACTGCTTTCTTCGAGTACTGTAATTAATTAGTCATTTACTTTAGTATTCTGTTGAGGTCAGTCTTCAAATCTTTTAAATGGCCACCAGCAATTTAAAATATTGAACATAGCTACATAATTACACGCTTAAACGACGATTAAAACACAAAATAAAGCATCAATGACGTTATATGTAACAGATAAAACCACTGGAAGAAATACCGCTTCAGCTTTCTCACCTTCGCTTGCAGCTGCAGGTTTTGATGATGTATGACCAACCAAAGGTGTGTGACGCGCTGGCTGATTTTCATGGTAACGGCTGCACGTAATAACGCAGTTCAGAAAGAAGTCAGAGAATGTGCTGAATATGCGCGCCTATTCATCAACCACTGCAGAATCTTTTTTTCATCTTAAAGTGGAAATGCAATAAAAAAAAACCTGCATTAAAATATTATGTAGATTTTAGCCATTTGGATTGTTTTAGAGCAATAGGTCAAACGATTTAGTTAAATGATATGTTCAAGAATAGTTATAGAAGTGTATAGCAGTTTAACACACACCCTGACGAACTTCCCTTACAAAAGTGTTATACCTATAAATACTAAAATAAAGACAGAAACATGTATGAAAAATACAAAAATGCCAAATGTATTTAATAAAAATATGATCTGGTTCATAAATTAAAAGCCATTACAATTTTGGAAGCATACAAAACATAAAAAAAGAAGAGAACATTTTTAAAACAACATATCAAATGATAAATTATTTAGCATACAGTTAGCATATATAGAACACATTTACAGTATATCAAAACATTCATTCATTCATTCATTTTCTTTTCGGCTTAGTCCCTTTATTTATATCAAAACAAAATGTGATACAAAAAAAAGGAAATACCCTTCATTTACTGTATACAGTATAACTCTTTTAGTGGCAACAAAAGTCTTCAGATCAGCTGTCTAAGTTACAAATACAAAAACTGGTCTAACATTTAGCAGTGCTATAGCCCCTTTTAATTATAAAGTCAAAACGTAATAGCTTTAATCCAAATCCAGATGTAGATGGAGACTCATCACTTTGCACATTTTGTAGGTCTCTCTTATCTGACGCACACACACACACACACACACACACACAAACACAGTTCAGTTCATGCAGGACAGAAGCTGAGAACCACTTATCTATATAGATGAAGCCACTGTATCAACATGTCAAAATGATTAACCTTTTTTGCATCACATTAAACAGACAAACTTAAAAGAACGTTTTTGCATATTAAAAAATATTACAATACTGAGAGTAGCAATGTCAACAATAGCATTGCAGTCAATAACAGTTTAATTGACAGTCAATCTATCCTATCAGCCAGAAAAGAAAATGGCTAAACGATTCTTCTGCCAACAAACATTCAACAACAGAAAAAAGACATGTATGGAAGGCACTGTACTGCATATTTCATAATGAAAAAAAAGTAAAAATAAAACGTCTACAGCTGATGTCAAGTTCAAGTTTTATATAATAATTATTTCTAAAAGTAGCTTAAGTCAATACTATGCATTAAAGGAATACTGAAATACAGTGGATTTGTTTTCGACAAACACCCCTTCTTACAACAAGCAAAGCTATGCATAGTGTAGTCTATATCAAATAATAATGATATACATAAATGAAAACAAAATAGCTTTGGGTGTTTACTTTGACGAATCAAAGTATATTATAACCTTTTCTTTTTTACAATATTCGATACTTTGGCACGGGGTGGCAAACCAAATAGCTACCTAATAAAATTAAGATGGATTTAAGTGGCATAATGATTTGTTACACAATATAATCATACCATCAGTGCTATGTGAAAAAGAGTCAAGTAAAGAGCAAGGTACATGAGGTGCAAATCTTAGCAAAAAACCTTCATGGTTTTAGTGTAAGTGCTTGTTGCTACATGTGTAACCTGATTTGTCATAAAGAGAAGAAAGAATCAAGTTCTGCAATTACAGCTGCTTGCTTTCTAGACACTGCATTCAGCAATCTAGGGGCTAAGGACGGACTTCCCAAATCCACCTATAGGGGGAGACACAAAGGACAATTAGAAAAAAACGACAATTGATTACTGTATTATATCTAAAAACTAAAAAGCATGCTCTCCAAAATAAGTCATTCCAAAAATCATGCCAACAGATATAGGTTGGTTTACTTATATCACAAGCAATGCACTAGCCATTATTTTTTAATTGTTCATTATACAAAATTGATTTTGCAAAGCAGTGCTGCCAGGCTCGTGGTTTTCTCACACAAGTGTATTCATGTGAAAAGCATTTTTTTGGGTTACTTTCATAATGTGCCATGGCCGATGTTTCTTTTTACCTCTTTAAGCAAGCATACAAGCACAAACACGCTTACTTGTAACAAGTAGATGACAGTCACAGCCTCTCGACCATTACGGTGGCTGGGTTGAAGGATCCATGCACTGGGTAGCATCTCGCCACGAATAGTATCAGCACTGGGACGTGGCAGAGTCTCCTCAAAGACAGACTGCATGGCCAGCACCCGCATATCATCCTGGAGAAAACAGGATGGATTACAATGAATGTGTGCTTAAGGCAGGGTAGTTTTGTATAAAGCCAATCTCAGAATAAAGTAGGCAGAATACCTGTTTAGATTCTGTACTGAGGCAGCAGAAGTCCCGTGGCTGTTTAAGCTGGCAGTTCGACGTGTTTGTCAACAGATAGACTGATTGGAGCGAAAGATAGTAGAAAGTAGTAAAAGTAAGTTTTTGTTTTGCTAATCCTACCAATAGGAAAATTCAAGCCTGCTATTTGAAATAGTTATCTTAGTATCTTATCAGGTATCTTCAGCTACTGTACCCCTGCTGCTGGAATCAGCTTCCAGAAATAATCAGATGTGCACCAACATTAGGCACATTCAAATCAAGACTTAAAACACATCTGTTTAGGAGTGTCTTTACTGAATGAGCACTGTACTACATCCGACAGATCTCACTATTGTCTTTCTTTTCTTTTCTTTTCTTTTCATTCCTTTAAAAACTTGTTTTAACATTTTAATCTGTTTTAATCATTTTATTCTTTGTTGTTTTTATTTCCTTATACGTGTATTTTATGTTTCTTTTATTCTTGTTTATATAAAGCACCTTGAATTTACATTATGTATGAAATGTGCTATATAAATGAATTTGCCTTGCCTTGACTTATGGACGTTTTACAAGACATATAAGTCTCAGGTGACTTTGTCATCATGTAAACACAGCCTAAGATTCATCACAAAGACCATTTATTCTGTAAAGATTTAATGTAAAACTAGGCAATCATGTTTCCACGTAAAACTGGAATATGAGTAAAAAATTTGCAAATAAAGCACAAACTTTTCATGCAGTGACTCTTTGGGACCACAGACACTCAAGACAGTTCTGGAGGTAATAAAACCAAATCACTTTGATGACGAAATTTGGCTAAGGGATCGACCAAAACTGTTATCAGTCCACTGGTTTGTCCATTAATGCCATCCCATCTTGCCCATTTTTTGCCAAAATTTATGTGCATTTTTTCTTACTGTATAAAAATTTATCGCATAATATGTAATATGTGCATTTTCAAAATGTATGTGCGTCTTGGCATTTCCATTAAGCATTTTTTATGCGATATTCCAAAATAAACATAAAAATAGGTGGATGGAAACATAGCTACAAGTGACTTACAATTTTACCACTAAACAACAGAAATACTTTATGATATCAGAAATTTTGGGTTTTACCTAGTTGTGTGCTTTCATCCAGTGATCGTGTCCAGGCAGATTTAACAGACTCGTTGTAAAGGTGAGTTTTTGAGTGATCTCGAACTATAGACCACAGACTGGCCAAAGGTCTGTCCAGCTCTACTGTTCCAAGAAACCCATGAGCTGAGGTTCTGGACGTTGCCTTGTGAAACACCTGAATGCCTCTTTCCACACCTTGGTGCCTAGTTAGAAATGAAATGTGGGGACGCAATACATGTAAAAGATTTATGCAGAAACAATTTGCATTGGTGTACCTCCAGCCAGCTGCTGCCTTCCCAGCCAGTAGATTCCTTGCATCACCTCCAGAGGCCAAATATATCTATAACAGACAGGAGTGACAATGAATTATTTCACATTCATATGTCCTTGCATTTTTTGAACTTTGACGAACAATAGCGTACTTCTGAAATAGCACTGGCAAGTGTGCAGTCTGCAATATCCTGATATGAAGTCGATATGGATGAGGGAGAGCCAAAAGAAAGCGTGCGCTGTCGAGCACAGGGAGGAGATGATGGAGTGGACGATGACTCAGGCTCATATCCAATGACAGAAGTCTCCAGGCTGACATCTAGTACGAATAAGGAATCTGATTAATTAGGTGGATTTAAAGCATAATTCTAGGGTTTCCAAATGTTATCCAATTATTGCTCACCTTGGACTGACAGCCACTTACGCTGGGCTTTTGAAGTCTGCAATGGGATCATAGGAGGTCGAGTTCTTATTTTGAATTCTGAGACTCCATTCACCTAAGGGAAAAAGAATGAATACTTTGAAAAATAGCATTATTAATGAAAAAATGACATTGAAGCATATTTTTAGTGTGGCTCCTTACCTGTATTAATGGTGAAGTAATGTCCTTCAGTATTGCAGCATTGCTGCTGTTGTACCCTGAAGTGGGCCCAGAGGAAAGACTCAGGTTTGAGCCAGTACACAATGTACTGTTACTAATGCGTGTTCGAAACCGCAGGTCATCCTACATCACAGAAACAAAGTGAGAAGGAAAAATTGACACCATTTCAAAACAAGCCAAATCAGTTTTACTTCCTATTAGAATCAAAAATCCTCGAGTGTGACTGACCTTCACGGCCTGTGAGAGAGCTTGCTGCTCCAGTCGTCTTTTCTCCTGTTCGGTCCTCTCACGGAGTCGGTCTCGAGCACGTGCAATCTCCGCTCTTGCCTCCTCACGGGCTCGGCTATAGTCACGCAATAGAAGCTCAATGTCAGATGGACACTGACCCTCCCGTCTTGGCAGATCAGGAACTCTGAGGGAGAACACTCGGATTAGAATATAGAATAACAGAATATTACCAGAAAGCTTAACTTCTGTTTCACAATCACCTGCTGGTTTCAACAATCTCTTGTCGGAGCTGTTGCAGATATTCCCTGCGTCTGCTGGGCAAATCTGAAATTCTTCGAGACTGCTCCTTTTCATTATTTGCAGGGATACTATGTTTACTGGGACTGAGGCTCCGAGCCCTACGGCACATCTGGAGACGGGCTTCTCTCTCTTTTCTCAAACTTTCAATGCTCCTTCTGTGCCTAATGACAATAGAATTTCATTTATAACAAGCCTATTCCTATGTCCTGCCTGAATTGTGTTCGCAAAGTATTTTTGATCAAATGTACAAGGTAAGGTTGGAGAGGGAAAAAAATACAGTAGAAGAGAAAGTAGAGTTTGTTCTTGCTAAAGCTACATGATTCTAAATAAATGAATATTAAATAATGAATCAATAACTTTTAAAGCTCAATATCACTAATCTAAAGTGTCTGAATCGAGATCATAATATTTTAATGATTAATTGTGCAGCTCTAGAACTTGTCCACATGACTATAACTTTAATATACTTTGGTTTTTGATCTTTTGATTTACAGTTTTCATTCACAGTATAATAATTGATCTTTATTAATGAATTAAGGAGAGAACTTCACTTCCAATATCTTCTGACTGTGTGTTGCAACTGAAAATTCCACAGTCATCATAGAAATGTACTTACATCTAGTTATAGCAAAAGTTTCAAAACAAATTCCAGAAAGAGAACAGAGAGAGAAAGCACCCTGAATATTAGTTCCCAATGATTGTAATAAATGTAAAGGAAACAAAGTTTTAAGCATGCAGAACTTTGTAAAGCTTAAAATAATATGTAATAGATATATGTACATACCTGTTCAGGAGCTCCTCTTTGTTACAGGCTGAAGATAAATCTTTAGAACCAGACTTGAGCATTTTCAGCAGAGTGTCCGTTTCCCCTTGGCCATAGTGCAGCCTGGCCTCTTTGAGTTCAACAGTAAGCTGATGAGGGCTCTGATCCACATGCAAAGATGCTAAAACCTGCTCGCGTTCTTTCCTCAGCTTCTCGATTTCTTGTGTTCTCCTGTCTGTTTTCTGTGATGACTCTATTCTGTAGAATAAACTAGGACTTTGTGAATCAACTGGCTGCCGGTAACTGGGGTTGAGCTGTTCAGTTGGTGTTTTTACTTTACCAAGCATTGATTGTGGCTGATTGATGCCAGACCAGTTAGTAAATTTGTTGTGCATTGGCAGATTATCAGGAATCCATTGTTGTTCTTCGAGCATGCTAATTCCTGCCAGAGGACTGATACTGACCAGAACATCTGTATTGCACTCACTTGGCACCAGAGACATCACATCATCTTCCTGATGTTGCGCAGTATCCCAACTCTTGGTTATATATTCAGATGATCTGAGACTCAACTGACCCTTCACAGTTGATAAATTAGGTCTGTCTGAGGTTTCCATTTTAGATTGCCTGACTTTAACTGAGGATGATGCAAGGTGGAGACCAATGGCACCACTTGAAGGGGAATTGGATATTCTTTGGAGATGAGTTGGTGAACAATTAGTTTTTTGTTTGCTTGTTACCCTGTCCTCAACTTCATGATAGTATTCATTTCTTTCACTGTGCATGCGGGGACAGATGGCATTTGAGTAGTCCCCAGATCTATCCAGATTTGGACAACCAAGGTTGCTCAGGCTTTCAAAGTTTATGGATGATAGCGATTTAGATGTTGTTTTGGCATTTCTACAAACATTCTCCTGATCTAGAGCCATTTTTTCATTGTTGGATATTTTATGACATTTTAATGGCATGCTGTATAAATTGGAGCATTCTTTTTGTCCTTTGGTTGTCTTAAGGTTTGTTTTTAAGAGTTTCTGCTGAGTGTATCTTGCTGCCTTCAGAGTAAGGATAGGGGAGCATGCACGATCCATAAGCATAACTTGTTTACTAAAGCCATTCTTTAGGTCTACATTTCTGGTACAAGTCTGATTCTCCTCTAGCTTCATATTTGAGTGTTTTGCTTCAAGGTAGCTGGGTAAAGACCTCTTATAGGAATGGTCTACTTTACTACCTTCAAATGCTTCCAAAGTTGGGGAATCCTGATTTGGCACAACAGTGTCTAATGAAATAACCCTTTGTGAAGGAATCAGACCATTTTGATTGTCAGTTACCTTTGAGCCTCTGGGACGTAAATCAGGCATGCTTTTAATCCTTTCGTAGGCCTGTTCACTTTCATAATTGTTCTTCAAGATTTTGGCCTCACCATCTAGCTGGGATACATTACAAATATCTGAGCCAATCACTTTAACAATAACATTTACTTCATGCGCTGTAGCATTCTTTGCAGCTGAAGCAATCTCTTTCTGGACACCAATGTCCAATGAAGTTTGTGTACAACAGTCCCTCTTGTAGTTACTGACAGAATGTGCAGTCGAATCCTGAAAACAGGGTTTAGGAAGGTCATGTTTTGAAGGCTTTTCCCCTGTTCGCATACATTGTATGTTCCCTAGAAGATCAGATGTGTTGTGAATCAGGTCAGAAAGATGTTCAGACATGTTTTGTAGACTTGCCCATGTGGTTTGGGCACTGTTCTCTGGTTTGGACACTGGTGTCTGAGTGCTGCTTCTTTTATGACGGCTCTTGGTTTTAAGGTTATTATTGGCTTCAATGGTCTGTGTGCCTTGATCACAAGTGCTTGGATTTTGTTGTTCCTGAGATTCATATTCAGAAGAGTAGACCAGGACTATTTCATCAACTTGACCTGAACTGTTGCATAACTCCTCGGAAGCACATTTCAAATCATTTAGAGTCTGTTTATTTAAACCACTAGAGGAGAAAGAAGTGGCCTTCAGCAGAGGTTCAGAAGAAATCTGATCTCTAGAATATCCATTACTACTCAGTGTGCTGGAGAGCCCTTTATTATTTACATACATGCTCAAATGGGAACTGAAAGGGCAGTCCTGAATATTTAGCCCATTGTCTACACTACAGCACCTGGTCATATTTTTGTTAGAACTACTGGGCGGAGAGTGATGGCAAGATATACTGGCTACACTTCCAAATGCCTGCTTTTTGTGGACTGCTGGGTGTACGCCTATAGCAGTTCTTGTGTGAATATATGGATTAATATCACTCGAGGCAAAATGCATTGCAGAATCTCTTCTGTCTGAGACAGTATCAACTAGATGTCCATGTACTTCCACACAATCAACTAAAATATCTTCAGGAGAAGCATTCTTCTCTAAAGTAACATTTTTATTATGCTTTGTTTCAATAATCTTGGTTGGTTGGACTTCAACATTTGAACCATTCTTTTGTTGACATGCAGCTGTCTTAATTCCAGCCTCCCTGTGTATGGGAGTTCCGACCACAGAGGGTGACATACCAATGTTTTGTGTGTCTAATGATTTGGAAAAATCTGGTAAAGGTGAAGATTTGCTTTGCTTATCAAGAACAGGAGTTTTGTGTTTGCCATAAGCATTTTGACTATTAGGAAGCAGGTTCCCCTTTGATGAAGGTTTTTTACGAGATGCATGACTTTTAGATGTGGTACTCTCATCCAAGGACAATTCGGATGTAGAATCAGTGGATGAACTTGGAGGTGCCATAAAGTAGGCCCTTCTGTAGCGCCTTTTCCCTCCTTTATGTTTATCAACATTACCATTGCCAACAAAATGTTTTGTAGCATCTGCTACTGTGCAGTGTTCTCTTCTGACTGTGTCTGTTGATTGGCATTGGTTACTATAACATTCCTTTGTATTTTGACTGTTAGGAGTGTGTTTTGCATTGTGATATACCTCAACATGTGATGAAGTATTGGCCAGATATTTATCAGACTCCATTCTTTGCATAGAAGTCGAATGGTGATTTTTAGGCATGTATGGCTCTTGATTTTTCATTTGTTTGTTATCGCAAGTTTGACTTGCTTTGATGTGACCATCACTACACTGGGATTTAATTGTGGTTTTCAAATTATTACTTGTGTAGGTGGACTGTCTCTCACATTGTAGATCCTTGTCAGTTTTTCCAATATCAGTTTTTCCAATAAGCACATTGTGCATTTGTGGTTTTTGTGATGCCTTGCCCAAATCTGAACTGGCAGCATCTTTTTTGATATGCATATGCTCTGCAGACCTTACTTTGTCTTTATTACCATAACTACTGATTGTAGTGGTGTAGTTTTTCAATGAATGTTCAACACAAGGTTCATCACTAGGTTTTCCAAGGTTTCTTGGACCAAATTCATAAAAGGCTAACTTGCTTAAAGGCCGGGCTTCAGGCACAGGGTGACTGTCATCCTCAGTGGAGTTCCAGTGTTCCATACTTGATGTAGAAGAGTTATGTGAACTTGTCTTTTTATTTTGTACCTCTAAATTAGATAATATTGCAGCACTGTCCTCCATGGTTTTCTGACATGTATCAGCCATATCTCTATCGGTCTCTAAAGAGACTGTCTGTTTCACTGTTGTTTTAGTGGGTAATGACTCTTGAGGATTGTCACATTTACTGGACTCCACTAGAGTTGAGATCTCCATGAGAAATTTTTCACTTGCTGAACATCTCATTTTATTTAAAAGCCCTGAAGGTCCATGCATTAATGGCTTCTCATAAAAATTGTGCATTTCTATTGAGGTTGGCCAAGTCTGATTTAGTTTTGTTTCATTTCTTATCTGTGCGCACTGATTAACTTTATGTTCTTTATCCATCTCATTTGTAATTTGAATAGTCTGAGTAGCTTGTGCATGCTTGCAAACTGCTGGTTTTAATACTGTGGGACTGCCATTCTCCATAACCTCTTTTCTGGTGCAACATTTCATTTCAATAGGGTTTGCAGCATCAGTATAGTCTTTTCTTAGTTCAGTGCAGACAATAATATTCTCTTTTGATGTATTCAGTCCAATAACAGTTTCTTTAACACATGGCAGCATTGATTCAAATGTGCCCTGTGCCTCTATAGTGCAATATAGTACTGACTCCACATCATCATTAATAAATCCACATTGTTCCACTTTCCCCTTTGTCTTTCTATCAGTATGCTCTTCTGTGCCACTGGAGTTCAAGAATGCCTGATCCTTCGTAGGCAATAAATTCCTTGATTCTGTATTGCCATTCAGCACTATAGTGTTGTCTGTAGAAACTGCCATACAAGAGAAAGGATGGGAACAACTACTTTCACAATGCCCATCCTGCATACTTCTGTAATCATATTCATGGTGGTTTGTCTTGGACTTGAATTCATCCAGTTTAGTCAAAGAAGAGATTTTTTTCTTTCTGTCCAACTTGTGATCTTCACCACAGTCTTCTCTCAGAGACAAATTAAAGTGTTCTTTCACCACCTCTGATATCTTATCATTAATCGCTGTGTCGCTCATTTGAAAATATCTGTTATTAAACGTTTTTCTGTCTGTAACCTGAATAGCATCTTTTCTATGCTCTTTACTGTTTTCAGTAATGTTTTTAATCTCAGGACTGCTAAAGGATTTCAGGCTAGTACAATTTGTTTGCATCAACCCATTATCGCATACAGTGCAGTCATTTCTAAAAATATTGATGTGATCTTTGCTGATTAAAGTCCTGTAAGCATCACTGGCTGATGAGGCACTTTTCATTTCCTTGTCTTGATCAGAGTTTTGCATCCTAGTGAGCAAATTTTCCAAAAGAGATACATTGGTTACAGATTCACTGTTGATGGATGAACAAGCAGACTGTTCCTGATCCGAATTTAGAAGTGCTGATTCAGCATCTAAATATCCCACAAAGCCTTTTGTTTCGCATGTTTCAGTGACTGGCTCCATCCCCAACTGCACAATAACGCATTCACCATCTCTGCCAAAACTAATATATTTTTCATCATGCTTCTCTAATTGTTTGATAGTCAATGCATAATCTTTGGTATATCTTTTGCAATCCTTTTCTGTGCACTGTTTTGTGTAGGAGCGATCCTTTTCTTCATCACATTGTCCATTGGTTTGGCCCTTGCTTTCAATGCTGTGCAATTCATTTAGAACCTTTGTGGTTTCAGAGATCTTAATTTCTGAATTTCCTGCATTATTGTATGGTGGAACCTGACGACAACCAGATGTGTGATCATACGATGATAATGAATTTCCCTCTCTAATATCTGAATCTTCCCTTGTAGAGTTGACCAAGAAGCACTTCGAAGTACTGGAACCTGTTGAGATGTCCCCATCTTTGGAACAAGAATCAATCAACAATGCTTCAGTCACAATGGTATTTAGTGGTTCAGCAGTTGGTTTATTTGTGCATGCTACCCCATCTAGACTGGCATCTGTAGAATCACAGACTGTGTAAATAGTACATGGATCTTTCTTGGAAGTGAAATCCTGGATTCCTGGGATAAAAGTAGGCTCACTCTCATGGTTTTCAAGCAACAGGGTGTTTTCAAATGATGTGTCGTTTGGTTCAAGTGTTGCATTTTCATCCTGAGTGGTGTCAGAGCGAGGTGAGCTCTGGCTTTCTGAGACATTTGTGTTGTCGATCAGATCCAGACTGCTGCTCTCTATCAGTGTTGGTGGATCCTGCTTGAAGTGTCCTGATGCCCTGATGATTCGGGGACTGTCTGCTGCATCGGTGGATGACCAAGCATCAGTAAGAGCAAGTGGATTCTCAGTCTCTCTGTTACTTGCACCGCTGCAAGGCGTAGATTCAGATGCTATATAAGATATGCTTGAAGGCCCTCTAGCCATGCCTTGGCCATTCTCCATTTTCAACCTCTGACTACCATTTAAGCTCCAGAAAACCTCCACAGGAACATCTTTGGATATTTTTGTCTCCTCTTTATTGCTGATTGACGGAGAGCCACATGAAGCAGATAAAGAACAGGAGGTTACATGACTTGGAACTTTATTGAACCTCAGCATAGGTCTGGCAATCATATGCTTCCTACTGTTCTCCATAACAAGAGAATCTTGGGACATTTGACTGTCTTCACTCTCAGCTTCACTGGAATCACATTCCTCCTGCTGAAGCTGCTTAGCCAGAGCTCTAGCGTAAGCTGATGAGAGAGAATCCAATGAAAAAATACTTTCACAATCTGAAGATCTGTTGGAGTCCTCCACATCACCCTGTTCCACCCACCCAGCTGCTTTATTTTGTACTTCTACCCACTGCTTAGTACTAGTCAATGCTTCTGCACTATGCCAGTGCCTTTGTTGTTGATATTTTAGTACGCCAACCTGCCCCAAACTTTCACATGACATTGCTAATTTTATGGGGGACTGTCCATGCTTTTTCTCCAAATCTTTCTCGGTCTTGTTTTTGTTTGATTTCTCGTTAAACTTCCTTATTGCTTTGTTCATAGATTTCACACTTTTATGTCCCCGTGACCCTGATGGTGGTTTGCGGAAAACCTTTGCTAATGCAGTCCTGATCCCGGAGCCGACAGAGTGGGAAACAACCTTACGGATGGTCTCTAAACTTTTATTTCCACTTTGAGATAGACTTTTTGTTCCCTTCACCAAACTTTTCTGTTTTATTATAGGTAATACTTTTCTCACTGCTTTGGTATTTGAATCCAGACAATGTTTGTCTTGGTCACTAGTGCTTTTCTTGACTAGCAACCTTGAGGAAGCAGTTTTTGCTTTTGTTGCTTCAGCTGAACTTGAATCCTTTAAAGGACTTTTGAGGTTGTCTGAGAAACTGGCCCAGCTTGAGGATCCTTGGTCATATCTGGAGGGCATCGTGTTTGAACGCCTTCTTATCTTTTGATCTTGGAGACATTCATCAGATTCCCATTTAGTGTATGTAAGGTCAGAAGATCTATTCCTTTTAAGGAACTGGCTGTTTGAAAAAATATATATATAAGTAAAAATGCTGTTCTTAGTGTAATGACTGTGATAATCTCACGATGTAATCTTCCAAAGTACATTTTTTGCAAACATTAGTAATGATGGTCAGATGGTTTACTTACCTGAAAATAGGAGTGTGCTGGGGGTACAACCGGGACAGCAGATCAGCAGAAAAGGAATGCCTTCTTAAAGTCATCGGACGTACCCTTAACTTTGAAGAGTATCCCAATTCTAGAGATGAGGTTTCATTGCCCCCTTCTAGAAGCATATTTTCCAGCCTCTGCAGTTCACGTTTTGCCTCCAACAGATGGCGCTTTCGTGCAATCTTTTCCAGCTGGTAATGTAACCTTTTGCGGCGCATACGATTCTCAGCTCTGCGCAACGCATGGTGCTTCAGCAGCTCCTCCTGCACCACCCTTTTCCTGTCACCCATCGAGATTGATTGAGGGACTGTTTCAGCATCACCATCCTCCTGACTTGATGAAGTAACAGATAGTACAAGATCTGTCTGGACCCCGGACTCCAGTGTTCCCTTTTCCCTGTGAGCTGCAAGTCGCTGCTTTTCTTGCAAGATCCACTGCTGGACTTTAGGTGAAAATAAAAAGTATTTTAGGGAAGTGTTTATCATTTATTCTATTTAACAGGACAAAAAGCCAAGATTTATTTGCTTTTAATCATCTCACATTGTTCCAAATTCCATTCGAAATTTCGGTTACTTTATTTTAAGGTGTCCAAGTTCCAGTGTAAATATTCATTTAACTACTTGGTAATATTAATTAACTACATGTACTTACTATATGGTCAGGGTTAGTAGCATGTAATTATGCATAAATGAATTTTTATCACTATAGTAAGAACATGGAACATGTGTAACAAGGACACCTTAGAATAAAGTCTTACCTAAATTTCTTCACCTTCGTAACACAAATAAGGGTGTTTTTAATCACAATTGCTAATGGTTTAATATGATTCAATGACCTATGCTAAGCTAAGTTAAATGTGCTCCCATCAGACCTCGAGATCGACTGAATGGATTCAAAAATGGTAAAACTCAACTGTTTAACTCTAGGTCACCTATTTCCGTGAACCTATTTTCAAAAAAAGTGTGTTCCTTTAATCTCTGACTAGAGTTGTGTGATAGACAATATACAGTATCTTAATCCACTATCCTAAAGCATACATAAGAAAAACAATTCCTTACTAAAGACTATTTAATTTATTTTGAACTGAATGCTTAAAAATAAGCAATAGGGGATTCAATCAAGCATTTAAAGCAACTTAATGTGTTCATTACTCACTCTCATTGTGCTGTTGTCGGAGACGTGCCTGCTCTCGTTCCAGATCTCTCTCAGCTCTTTTCTGTTCCATCTGAATCTCCTCTCGAAGACACTCTATGTACCACTGCTGCTCCTCTAGTCTCTGTCTGGGTGCTGTCCCACCGTCCCTCTCATCAGAACCTGCTCCTGCAACCCTGAGCACACAACAAACACTCAGGATGATGTGCTACCAAATCAGAAAATATGAACAAGAGTAGTAAAAAATAGAAGTGAATTCTACTACAAATTAAAAGCTAACAAATAAAGCAAACAAATTTACTTTCATCCCTAATTTACTGTGTTGTCTACAAACCCTCTGTAGTAACCTAAGCAACACCAAGTCAACTACATAAACAATAGCGTCCCTAGAGGGCTCATTAACAGTTCAACATAAAAAAAAACATCATGAACTTGTTCAACATATCTAAGATTTAAAAATGTACTCTTCTTGAGTGAGATAATCTTATTTACCTGGGGTCAGAAATGGGTTGGTTGAGCTGTGCAGATGTGAAGACCAGACCTCCTTCGCTGGTCTGCAAAGATCAAAAGTCAGAGACTAATTTAATTTAAACTAATTATAATTGTTAATGAACTAATCTTGGGTATTTCTCAACAGATTTTTCTGAAGTTTTCTAGACAAGCTTTACTGTTCTTATAATATGCTTAAATTAATATATTTGGGAATTATTCATATTATAATTATTATTATTATAAATATAAAAATGTTTCTATTGAAGTTATTTGTGTTGACTGGGCAATGATTAAAATAGGAAATACAATATATGCATATAAAATGCAAAAAATGTCAGCCTACAGTTTTCATATTTATAATATTTATAATTTATAAATAAATGTATAATTTATAAATAACATATTTAGGACCACTGACTAAAGCACTGAGAGATAATACAGCCAAAAAAAAAATTTCTGACAAAAATAAAAATCTAACATCACTTCAATAAACAAAAGTTTGTAACAAAAATAAAGATTTTTGACATTCTATCAGCTTTCTGTCTATTATCTTTCACACATCAAAATAATCATTAACAACAAATAATATACACAGAAGCTCCAATGTGCTTGCATTGGTTCCTGAGCTTCCATTTGCCAAATTAGACTTGCTCAACATAAGTTTGTTGACCTGAATTATAATAATAACCGTACACATTTCTGCCTATGACTTAAAATATCTAATAAAAAAGTCACATTTAAAGGGATACTTCGCACAAAAAGGACAAAAATTAATTTGTTTCTTTCTACTGTTGAACACAATAGAATATATTTTGAAAAATGCTGGTTGCTGGGACCCATTGACTTCCATAGTATTTTTTTCTACTATGGAAGTCTCCTACTGTATGGTGCCAGCAATCAGCATTCTTCAAAATAACTTCTTTTGTTTTCAACAGAAGAAAGAAACTCATAAAGGTTTAAAAACACCTGAAGGAGTGCAGGTGAACTAAACACAAAATATCAACACAAGTAGTATTATATTATACAAATTATATTTTTTGTGCATTTAAGCATTGTAAAGCACAGACGTTACCCGTCTCCTCTCCCTCAGAACAGCCGCCTCAGCAGGATGGTTGAACCTGAACTTATGGAGTCCTCCTAAGGTAATTACTGCACCTTCAGGGGATACAGAGATGCACAATAATACATTGGGACACTCACAGTATCTACCAATGCAAAATCAATATTTTTGTCTGTACATGAAATATGTATTGAATGTTGTTTTCAGCACATTTTGTTTACCTTGTGCAAGTCTGCAGGGCTCTGTGATCTCTCTTTCACTGACCATGCAGATGTGCCCCGAGACTGGGTTTAGAGTAACCACCCCGCTCTTATTCTCAATCTCACAGGATGAACCTTCTGGCAGGACTGGGGGATTGAGATGAAATTTAATCACTGCTGTCCTTTTAAAATAAATGTTGCCATACATAACTGATCAAAAGCCTCATTACATTACACTACAGTTGCGATGTGGCCAAGTTCAAATTTGATTCTATTGATATCTCTATATAAACTGCATTGATGAGGTTTTTTGTAAGGCAGTATAAGTTAGCAGCACCCTGGATCTTTTGACAATAACCCGAAAATACTTTTGCATGGGGTTTTGGATTATTGGAGAAAATAAGCTCTGGTTGCAACTAAACTTTGACTATTGCACATCTAACTCATCACGATAATGTTCACAAATAGACACTTTCAAACTCATGACAAATAAATCAGTGTGGGTAAAACAGTTACTTGTCTGAAATAGAGAAAAAAAAAAGACCTGATTGATTGATATTTTGTGGCGTAAATTTATTCTGAATTTAGCTAAAGGGATGGTTAATCATTTTCTCATCCTCCACTTGTTCCATACCAGTTCGAATTTCTTTCTTCTCTTGAACACAAAGCAAGATATACTGAAGAATGTTCAGCAGCCATTGACTTCCACAGAATTTTGTGTTGCTGTATTTTCCCACATTCTTCAGAATATATTGTTTTGTGTTCAACAGACGAAAGCAGTTTAAAACTGCTTGAGTGTTAGTAAATGGTGAAAAAAATAACCCTTTAATATAACAAGACACTATGGAGCTGTTACCAAACAAATATTTTAAACAAAATCCACCTTTCTACTGCTGAAACATAGTTAGCTTTTAGATTGCCGAAGCTTAAAGTATCTTAATATTGTAAAGTTGCACTCATAAATACTATGAGCTTAGTATACAAATATGAAATGTTGCGGGGTAAAATGCAATGATACTATTAAATATGAAAATAAACAGCCAATATGTGGTGGCAAGTGACTTAATGATTAAGCCATTAAGTCATTTACTCAAGCGATTCATTTAGACTGCTGATTCATTCAAGAAGGAACCAAATGCCTTTATGAATGGTTTGTTGGATCACTGACTCTCCTGATTTGTTCAAAACCATAATTAAAAGAACATTTAGTTTTGAAGTATGCTTTTCTACTGTGATTTTTGTCCTTGACTACATAACCAGAAATGCTCAAATGCAAATTTATGAATTTTGGCTTACAGAAAACAAGTCATCATTGCAGCAATCTTATTAATCGCTGTTAATACTAGATGTAAACCACAATACTCAAAGATGTTAAGATACCTATGTGAGGATCTTCAAGATTTTCACCCTGAGGCCCGATTCTTGTCACCCCTTCCTGCAGCACCAAAATCAAACAAACATGAGTTAAAGTGAACATTTAGCACAAGCCACTCTCAAGTATTTCCAAAACAACACATTTGCTTCTTCCAAGTTTTATTTTCTTACACACCTCAAAAAGACAAGCCAGGGATTTGCTGTTTATAAAGGATAAAAACCCTGCTTATGTAAGCCTGGACACATGGGCGCACAATCATTCCCAGGTGGTTTTAGCTATTAAAAAGCAAGGAAACTGCTGAAATTGCAGCGCCTTGAGGCTTTATGGCCTATCAGGAGTGAACAGTTAGCACAGATTTACGTACATAAGAAAAATGATCAAACACAAAAGTACGAAAGAAGGAAAAAGGAGAGGGAGGAATATTTGGACCACATTATCAACACTCTAGCAGTTTTACCTTCCTGTGAGAAGTATCTCAAAGAGTTTTGCACACAGAACAAGAGAAGTAAAGATAGAGAAGAAATGAAGGGAGAATCTATTGGATGGAAGAGAGAAAGATTCATTGGTTACTGACCCAGAAGAGTAAAGGACTTAAAAGAGAGAAGACTATAGCTAAAGGCAGGATAAAAGCAATGTATTGTGTATAACTAGCTGAATAATTGTACCCGGAGGTGGTAGATGGTGACGCCTGTGCTCAGGACATCCGACTCTAGAGATATGAGATGGGGCTGGAGTGAGTGGATGAGAACTCCTGCTCTGTCCTGGTTAATGTCCACACTGTAACGCTCCAAAAGGGCTCGCTTATCATGCCAACTGTCAGACCAGTCTTTAGTCAGCTGCTCCACCTTTTAGAGAGTTAAAAGACAATTTAACTCAATTGAAACGCTGAGCATCCAGCTAAAGTAATATGTAATTAAAGTTACATTGTGTATTATGGGCTAATATAAAGCCACACTTTTCCCAGTGGGTTGCAGCTGGAAGGGCATCCGCTGCGTAAAACATATGCTGGATAAGTTGGCGGTTCATTCCGCTGTGGCGACCCCAGATTAATAAAGGGACTAAGCCGAAAAGAAAATGAATGAATGAATGAATAAAGCCACACTCCAAGATATTAAGTTGTATTTACATGCAAAGTAACATTGAGTGATATGAAGGTGCAATTATGAGAAACAGTCACAAAGTGTGAGATATTATAGTCACTTTAAATTACAGGGTTTATTATGACATTGCAAGAAATGGTTACATTTATATTACACAGCGCTGCTACCTAGTTACCTAGCTGGAACATTTTCAGGTGCTGTGTAATGTCATTGTGCCTGCTAGCCATGGTATGGCAGCAAAGATCATTGATTGTTACGCAGGATTGAGAGTATAGTTCCTAGCCATATCAGCCTAGAAAATAGCAACTTTTTATTTTCTGTCAGTCTTAGTACCTGATGTAACTACTGAAGAGTCAAGCTTTAAATAGGAAAATTATGGAAAATCTTTCTTGAAATTTATTGAGTGAGATGCTAATGGTCTAATCCGATTCAATGTTTTATGCTAAACTAAGCTAAAAGTGCTCCTGCCAGACTTGGAGATTGGCTAAACGGATTTAAAAAATGGTAAAACCCAAGTGTTTAACTCTAGGGAACATGTAAAATGAGCCTATTTCCAAAAAAGGTGGAGTGTTTCTTTAAATACAATCAAGGTTTTTTGATACGTAATTAAATAAGCTTCTCAGAATTATTATCAGGCATGATCAGACTCCAGCATTTTAAACAGGTGAACTAACCTTCATTTCATTCTGCAGGACTATATCAGAAAAGCTGCTTTCTCTCTCATCACTGAGAGATGGACTAGGGTTCCTCTGCTGTGGATGGAAAAATATCAGTCAGCACAGTTTTTGTCTTATATAATATGGAAATTTTTCTAAAATATTGGCATTGTGACACCATGTGTTAAACAGATACCAGATAATTGTTCATTTTATTATTATCCCAACCAACTGCAACAGTCAAAAACATGGGACAATAAAATATAATTTGCTTTTTTTTTGTACTTCATAAAACTCATTAACAAACATCATAAATGTTCTAAACAGCTTGTAATGGTGATGTATATTATTTGACATCCAAAACTTTTGAATTGAATTTAACTTTAGCGTTCTTCAGTTGTTTTGTGTATGTTAGGGTATGTATACACGGTGTGTGACACTTTCTTCATCAGCATAGTACACTCAAAAACAATGATATTTGCTGTTTGTTCAAACCACTTATTTAAAATGAGCTGAAACAACACAATTCTCGATTTTTTTTATGGGACAACTTAATTGTTACATGTTCAATCCACTTAAATTTGCAAAAACTAATAAGTTAACTTAATTCCTTCATGTTGTCCCAACACAAATCGATTGTGTGGAACCCAGCATTTTTTACAGTGTATGCTGTACTGTATGTGCACCATGATTTTTCTAACTACAAATACAATGTATGCACATAATTACTTTCATTTATATAACGCTTTTCTGGACACTCAAATCGCTTTACACATTTTTGGAGGGAATCTCCTCATCCACCACCAGTATCCACCTGGATGACACGACGGCAGCCATATTGCACCAGACAGCACACCAGCTGATTGGTTGAGAGGAGACAGAGTGATGAAGCCAATTATGATATGGGGATGGTTAGGGGGCCATGATGGACAGAGGCTAGAGGGCAAATTTGGCCAGAATGCCAGGGACTGCCATCCCGAAGGACATCCTGGGATTTTTAATGACCACAGGACCTCGGTTTAACCTCGGTTTAATAGAGTCCCCTTCACTATACTTGGGCGTTAGGACCCACACAGACCGTAGGTTGAGCACCCCCTAGCTTTCCCATGTGGTCTCCCATCCAGGTACTGACCAGGTGCAGCCCTGCTTAGCTTTAGTGGGCAACCATGTGAGAGTTGCAGAGAGCTAGCTGCCAGCATAATGAATCTTTCTAGCATGTATGTGTTGCGTGCCTGTTTGTAAATGCTGTCAGACTGAATACACTATAAAAAAAACGGTGAGCTTGGCTGTGCGCATACACTAATAAAACACATAGGAAACAGTGTATATTAGGTGTTGTTTACACTAGTGCATTTTCATTTTAAAACAGCATTTTAGAATGAAAAAGTTCATTGTTCATACAGTCTAAAACACATACTTGACCATTCAGGCTCACTGGGCATGCGTATATTTTGCCAGCATGCAGTCTACCGCGTGTGTATGGTCATATGAGAAAGGTTTGGTGAATCAGTAAACGATATGCAATAGTCCAAAAGACCATCAGAGAACAATTGTTAATAGCCGTGCCTCTGTTTACAAAAGTTTGGGTTTCAGTCAGTCTATAATGAAACGGAACACCAGCGTTTCCAAACTAAAACAAGGTCTTTTGTTTTTTTTCCAAATGCTCTGTTTCCATGGGTCTAAATTGTTGGAGTAGTGTGGATACCAAGCACAACCATTACAAAATGTATGCGTTTTAAAATGAAAACGCATTAGTGTAAATGGCACCATCGTTTTTTATATGTAGATTAGATTAGAGTATGGGCACTGAATAAAAAATGAGCGCAAAAGTTCAAAGGGCATTTGTCTAGAAATCATGAAAAACCTGGTACCATTTCAAAGGTGAGCAGCATGGTCTTAAGACGATCAATTTCCTCCCGCAGTTCCCTGATCAACCTCACGTTAGCATCCTGGATAAAAAACAAGATACATTTCAAGTTTCCTCAACATGCTTTCTTACAATTTGACTGTGGGATTGTAAGTTACCACATGTGTATGTATTTGGACACATCACCTCATTGACTCTCGGCTTGTTAACAATATTCCTGGCATGAGCTGCATAGCGGAGAGTGCTCAAAGTCTCGTTATAGCTGCTGCTGGATGGTGAGACCGCTGAGAGAAAACAATTCACAATTAATTCTACTGACATTGCGATGAATGCGATAACATGGTCTCTCCAGGTTTCACCCAGTAAGACCATTTTGACTAAAATTTAAGACCTATATCACAATGTCGCTCTCATTTGTAGTCAAAATACAGCTAATTATACATGGACTAGTGAAAGAGGGAAGATGCTTGATTTTGAGGAGACTGGTCAAAAAGGGATGATGTGCTCATGTGTTGACATCTTTAGGAATCCAAAAGAGGTGCTTGATGGGAAGTCCAATTGGGTTTTTTAAATGGTTAGTTCACTCAATAATTACAATCCTGTTATTAATTATTCACCCTCATGTCATTGTTATCCCCTTAGACCTTTGTTCACCTTCGGAAGCAAATGAAGATATTTTTGATGAAATCCAAGAGCTCTCTGACCCTTTATAGACAGCATTGGGTTGTGAGATGTTCCAGAATCGCGAAAAAAAAAATAAAAAAAAATGTCAAAACAATTTGTGCACTAAAATTTTTTAAAACCATGACATTGTTGGCCTATATATACTCTTCCTTGTCATGTCAGGGTGCACATTTATTAAGAGCAATACGATTTATTGACATTAGAGTCAGCAACACAACACACATCGTAGTATCGTAGTAGGCATCGTAGTAAACATGCACCCTGATCTGATGCTGAAGACATTGGTGAAAAAAAGTAGTTTTTAAGGTTTTTGGTGCACAAAAATTGTTCTTCGAGCTTTGCATGATTACAGTCACATGGAATGTTTTGACAATGTTTTTGGTTCCTTTTCTGGACTTTAAACATCTCTGGACCGTTTCTGTCTATGGAGATTGAGGGAGCTCTTGGATTTCATGTAAAATATCTTAATTTGTGTTCCGATGATGAATGGAATGTCTCAAGAGGATTGAAACGACATGAGGGTGAGTAATTAATTACAGAGTTTTCTACGAACTAATACTTTAAGCTTTGAGGAACAACAATGCTTGTATTTTGTTCACATGTTGTTCCCTTTTTTAACTTTTATTTAGTTTAATATACAATTTTAACAATACAGATTCAAAGAAACAAATATTAACAAAAAAAGGAAAGATATTGCACATAGGTACATCAAATTAATACTATACTTTATATTGCTTTCAGTTACAACAGATACACTTCAATAAAATGAAAAAAATTAAATTAACAAACAAAACCACAAAGCCAAATGGGTGAAGGTTACCATTTCTACAACGATTACAGTGTAGTTAGCTGGGAATGCCTTTATTTTCTTAATGCTCAATGCTTTTTAAGTCAAGTATGTTTTATTCCTATTGTATATAAAATTCTACATTGCACACAGTTTGCTTGAATATACTGTACAGAGTTGCCTAAATTAAATGGGACAGTCCACTTAAAAAATGAATATATACACACTATTTACTCACCTTGAAGTAGTTACATGTTTGTTTCTTTATTCTGTTGAACAAAAGCTGAAAACCAGAAAACCCAGTTCTATGGAAATTAATGGTTACTGGTTTCCAGCTTTATTACAAACATCTTCTTTTGTGTCCAACAGAAGAAAGAAAGTCAAACAAGTTTGGAACAAGTGAAAGGTGCGTAAATGATGGCCGAATGTTTAGTTTTGGGTGAACTATCACTTTAACTATCCCTTTAAAATTGAATAACATTTAAAACAAGTCAATACACTGAACAGCTTCAGTTATAAAGGCCAAGTGGTAGTAATGATAGGTACAAACTTTGGTCTTTATCAAACTAGGACATTTGTGTCATGTTCACCAGCGATCAAGGACTTCAGAGATTGCTGGTGAACTACATATCATAACGAACTACAATTCCCATCATTCCACCACACACACCCGGTTTCCACTTCCACTCATCACACACGCAGCTGCATCCGATCACTACTCATTGTTTGGACTATTTATACACCCTGCACCCGTCTTGTCTTTGCCGTTCGTTATATATGTCTTCATGAGTTCCTAGCCCTGTTAGTCCTGTTTTTTGTTGGTATTGTATAGGTTGTTATTGCTCATATTTTGTCTTAGTTCTCGTTCTTAGTTTATGCTTTGTTATTTTGTTACTTTTGTTTTACACGATGTCCTGTTTTTGTATGACGACTCACTATTAAATGCACATGGATCCTACCCATCTTGTCCCGTCTGCAATACCTCCCGGTAACATGACAATTTGACAGGATCTGGTATCATTACAAGGTTTATCACAAAAAGAAACTGACAGTGAAAATGCTGTGGGATAAACTGACCCAATGTGCGTTTCTACAACCCACAAATTTATGACACACAAATAGCAGAAAAAAAACATACGTTTATTGTATCCTAATGAGTCACCGCCTGTTATTTCAATAATAGTGTCAAGTATGAAAGTCTTGTCATGAAGTAAACCCTAAACAAACTTTAATTTCATTCTGAATGACTTACTTGCAATCATAATGGTTTTGGAGTTTCCTCCCAGGCTGTCTTTGAGCAGCCAGGTGAGGACAGAGTCTCTGTAGGGAATGAAGCAGTGTCTGCGTCCGCTCCCCGACAGAGAGCTGGACTGGCTGCCCACAGTGCTGCCTTCACCCTCACTGAGCATACTGTTAATGCTCTGGCTGCTGCTGGACATCTGACAGTTTTGGGCTAGAGATACAATTGAGCGAAATGGGATTAAAAGAAAGATACTGGTAGATAATATGAGTCTGATCTGAACTAAACTGATCTTCAACTCTGAAAACTGGACTGAAGCAGTTTCCGTTTTACTAGAACTTCTATGTTAAGCTGCTTTGACACAATCTACATTGTAAAAGCGCTGTAGAAATAAAGATGAATTGATTTGAACTAAAGAGGTCAGCGCCTACCGAGAGCGGAAATGACGATGCCGAGGGTGACGAGAGATTTGTTGATGTTTGCTCCTTCTGTTATTCGGTCTCTGCAGTACTGAGGGTCTGCCCGTTCACTGATAAAAGCACAAAGAGTGTGTTTTATTTGTAATAATCAGAACCAGAGCTCTTCATTATTATGCTTGCTTTCAGGGATCAACCACTAGGGGGCCACCATGATCATATGTCATTGTGGTTATTAAAAGGCAGATTTTAGATTATTAATAAAGTTTATATACAGGATCTGTTCTACTCTGAAGAAATGAGTGGTTTAAGATAAAAAAGAGATAGATACACTAACCTGCCGGCCAGGTCCACCAAGTTGATTTTGCTCACGATTTCTGAAGGAAGGTTATTTTCTAGAATAGCCTATAAAAAGCAAGCACTATTATCACAAGATTATACTGAAACAGAAATACTTTTCTATATAACTACTTTTATTCAGAAATTGCTGGTAAATTTCCCAAAAGAAATCAATTAAATGGCATGTTAAATGTTATATTATGGAACTAAAATAGTATTTTCTTTTTTTTTTTCTAAAAATATATATAATAAATATAATATATATATATATAATAATATATATAATTCTATATATATATAATTTATTATTTTTAAAAATATTTTTATTTTTATACTTATTTTTGTTAATTTTCTGTACAGTGCACCATTACAGAAAATTTTTTGTTTGTTTGTTTGTTTATTTGTTTGTTTTGAAAGGTGTATGGTGATCATCAAGACTACATTTAATTGATCATATTATATGATTATCATTATATGATAATTATATTATCATATATGATGATTATAAAAAATCTATTGTAATATATTTAAAAATGTTTTTATCATTATATGATCATTATATGATAATAATATATTATATGATGATTATAGGGGTGCACAGTGGCGCAGTGGGTAGCACGCTCGCCTCACAGCAAGAAGGTCGCTGGTTCGAGCTAGGTCAGTTGACTTTTCTGTGTGGAGTTTGCATGTTCTCCCCGTATTCACGTGGGTTTCCTCCGTGTGCTCCGGTTTCCCCCACAAGTCCAAAGACATGTGGTACAGGTGAATTGGGTAGGCTAAAATTGTCCGTAGTGTATATGTGTGAATAAGTGTGTATGGATGTTTCCCAGAGATGGATTGCAGCTGGAAGGGCATCCGCTGCGTAAAACATATGCTGGATAAGTTGGCGGTTCATTTCGCTGTGGCGACCCCAGGTTAATAAAGGGACTAAGCCGAAAAGAAAATGAATGAATGAATGATGATTATAAAAAATATATATTGTATCATATTACAAAAAATATTTTTTTCTTTATATCCCACAGTGTGGATATATATCTTACAATTATGTCATATACTGCAAAATATCACTTTAAATCTAACAGTGACTACAGCTCATTTGCTGATTTCCTAATTACTACAATGAGAAAATAATGTAAAAAATGTAAAAACAAAATATTGTTAAATATTATAATTTAAAATCCCTATTTTATATTTGAATATATTGTTAAATGCAGCATTAAAACCAATACTAATCTCCATCTGTCAAACAGTAGTGTAGAGATGACAGAATAACATATGTGCCACTTGGATAATCAACAAAATCACACAATTCATACAACTAATCTAGTCAAATTACTTTACATAAACAAAAACAGATGGAAGACCTTGAAGTGTTTAAGGACATGGTTTGATTTGAGGTTCAGACCTGTGTGTACTGGATGGTAAAGATGGCATGAGATCGACTGCTAGCATCATGGACGTGTGTAGCGGCTGTGATGCGGTTAGCGATGCCCTCCTCCAGCAGATCCACTGCTTGTTTGTAGTCAGTCACGACATGCTGAGAAAGACCTACCATAAACACACAATAGCATCATCATCCTTTCCACAATATGAGTCACAGATACTCTGTTCCTGATGGAGAATGACAGTCATATTAGCATAAACGAAAAAATGCTAAATCATCTTTTCGTATGTAAAGTGCTAAAACATATACTAATAGAATTTAGATGTTCAGTCAGCAGATGATAGTTTTGTCCCAGTTGCTGTGTGCATGTATAGCAAGCAATGTTCAAAAATAGTAAAGATAATAAAGTTTTTGGTAACACTTTAGCATGTCACAATTCATGCTGTTAACTACTGGCTTATTACCTGCTTATTATTAAGATATTATCTCTTCATTAGTAGTTATACAGTATGATCTTATTCTGCATCTCTAATCCTACCCAAAACCTAAACCCAACTTCTACCTTACTAACTATTAATAAACAGTTAATTAGTAGTTTATTAAGATACTAGTGTTAGTTGATGGTTTGTTAATACTGTGAATTGTGACCTAAACTATAGTGTTGCCAAGTTTTCAAGTGAAAACATTTAATATTGACGTGAATCATTTAGTTGTTCGTTTCTAAAGTAAAAATTTGCATTTGGATATTTTCTGGTTGTTCAGAATGATAAAGAATGAACAAAATGATTAAAAATAAATTATAGTTCTGAGAACGGTATATATCTTGTAATTTATAACCAAGAAATGTCATTTTAAATGTCTGAATACTTTTTGAGGTCACTGTTGTTTACGTGTGTGAGAAACACATCTTGATCAACACACAATGCCTTTCTACTCCGCTCCATGCATCCACATGGAAGTGAAATCACTTCCTTTGCTGCGCTGGGCTTTTTCCTAATACACACAATGACTGGATGTTGGACAAGAAATGAGTGAGAGAGCAAAAAAAAAAAAAGAGCAAATGTAGCCCTACAGACATGGTTTCAAGCTGCGGTGGAATTGAGCTGCAAATGTAAACAGACAGGAATGAATAACTTGTGTGCACAATTATCTCTTTAATAACAATACACAACCATTCATCAAATGTTCTAACACAGTGAGATTTGTGTTTTTTTTGTGTGTTCTAACAAAGTGAGACTTGGACAAACATTTTTGGACTTTCTAAATCAACTTAAAGTGGGGCAGGGATTTATCCTGAAATGTTTTTAGGAGCACTTCTGTTTCTAATTAAAAAATTAGGAGCACAGTCCAAAATGTAAGTTGTTTTCTAAAGTATGTAATTTTCACTGCTAGAGGGCGTGTATTCACAACAATTAAAGTCGTAGTTTGATGACATCTTCACTGAGTGTGGAATCATGGGAGTTGTGGTCTTCATTACATCCTACGTGACTGCTGCAGAAATCATGTTCATGGATGAGCTAAAGTATTCAAGACTTATTATCATGGAAGTATGAAGTAGAGTAAGGCACACAACATATTAAAGTATCTTTGGTGTTTCCCTGTTTTCTATAAAACCAAACCGGAAATCAAGGGTGTGTGATGTCATTATCTTGGTGACTCAGACACGGTCCATATCACTAATTAAAATTGCTTATTACTCTGGGTTGTCTGAAACATTTGGGATAATGTAAGTACATAAGTCAGCAAAAAATATAACAATGTTCTGGTGTTTTTTGGATATTTTAAATCTTATATTTTGTGCCTTCAAGGAGGTATCGGCAAAATGGCATTAGTAGTGAGTCAGTCCGGCCACTGACTAGGAATGACTCAAAAACCTTCGAAAGGGAAAATGGCATTTAGGTGAATTACAACAATGTTGTTGTTTTTTTTAAACATGTACTGTATACATTTTATAGAAACTGATTGGCGAAATATCATCTGTAGGCCAGCAGGAATAAACTACAAACGTTTGTTTAGAATCTGTACTATGTGCAAAAATCATACTGGTCCAACAATGCCATTTGCACTGCACTCTTCCATAACCTGATCTTTTATTTTGGTCTATGGTAATCTACGAGGTTACATAATATAGGAAATTATGATCTGCATTGACGAGAACAGTCTTCTATTTATGTTTAGTTTTTTTTATTCATTACCAATTCAGAGTACCCACATTTACCAAGCTGAACTGTTAAAGTTAGTTAGTAAAGTAAATTTAGTTTTAAAAATAGTTCATAAAAATTATGAATTATTTCTAAATAGAGCTGTTCAAGTCATCTGGTGAAACTGTATTTATATCACAAAGTTTTTTCCAATTTCATGTGGTCATAACCAGTACAAAAAACTAAAATCCTGGACAAAATGACTACCCTATCTCTAAAGGCTATTTTAAGTTTTTCATGTGTGAACTCACCCTGCACGTAGGGCCCTTTCTCTGGGTGTTCTCGGACCCTCAGGGGTGCTGGCTTCTTCTGCTCCACACCTCTCAGCAAATCACGAACACGTTCATTATAGATCTCCAAAAAACTGAGAAGGTGAACAAGAGGTTGTGATTTGCTTTTGCTTACAGGCATACTTTCTCGCTTCATTCTTAAAATATGCTTGCTGGCGCTGTTGTGAAAGAGACCAAGAAAAAAACACTGAGGGTTTCCATCTCACCTTATTTCAACTCTACAGCTCTGTTCATCTGCTGATTCAACTCCAGACCTAAAAAGACCCTTAATAAATAGTAAAAAAAGGCTGTTTACTAAGAAAAGTTAACTACATGGACAATGAAATGTGCACTCAAAAAAATTACTTTTGCTGCTTGTTCAAGCTACCTATTTAAAATGAGTTGAAACAACACACTTATTAAGGTTTTTGGGGGAAAATTTATTTGTTTTATGTTCAATCCACTTAAATTTGTAAAAATTATTAAGTTAACTTAATCGATTTGTGTTGGGACAACATGAAGGAATTGTGTGGAACCCAGCATTTTTACATGGTAGAGAAAACAATATTAAAGTGTTGGTTTACTCAAAATAAACTTTTTATAATCATTTACCCTCATGTCATTACAAAACAACAAGATTTACATTCACCTTTGAAACACACATGAATATACGGTATTTCTGACAGAATAAATGCCCTCAACTGAAAGGTTACAAAAACTGATGCGTCTAAATGGTTATAAAGACTATGTTACAGGAATCGATATAAACCAAATGGTTTAATCCAATTGTTATGAAAAAATGTAAGTGTTTTTAAACATGATGACCAATCAGCACACATACATGAAGCACTTAAAATCTGATAAACAGAATCTTTCATTCACTGTTTAAATCTACTGTCTTTTCAGTAACCTTGGAATCTTGGATAACAATTTAATTTATCCTCAGGTTTGGAACGTAAGGTTATAAATGTAATTTAGTTACATATTTAACATATTCAACATTTGAAGTGGATCATCACCTTTCATCAAAGTTGTCCTAAAACTATTGAACAATTTTGAAAAACATTTTTGATTCACTTCGAGTGTTGACTAATTCATTACAGTTACCTTTTAAATGAGTGATAATCTAAATAGAGTTCCTTCTGAAAAGTATTGAAGTATTACCAACGTTAAACTTTTTTTTAACAATTTAATATCACTTATTACATTTAAATATCTCCAACTCTGACACACAGATTAAGAGCGCAGTTTGCTCAGTTAGCAACTTGAAGACTAATTTGGACGGGGAAAATGAGAAAGTCTATTTTGAAAATGAGAAAATACAATTTTACCATACAAGAATGTGACATCACAGGCCAATGCAGGCTATGTGTTCCAGCTTCAACTATTAATCTTCAAAAGCAGCCCAAGGTACAGTGTTGGCCATAAGTCTACATACCCCTTTGCAGAATATGCAAACTTATTCTAAATGTTAGAAAAACAGTTATTTCATATTGACAGATAAAATAATAACTAAAGTTATGAATGTTGCTTGTTTTCCAGGTGCAGTTAAACTGTTCACTGTTCTTCAGAAAAATCCTCCAAGTCTCAGATCTTCTGCTTCGGGCTGAATTCTTGAAAAATCTTTTTTTTGTTCTATTTTAGAGACTGTCTGCATTTCTGTTTTACTATAAAACAATAGTTAACAATTAGTTAAAACTAATTTACAGAAAAAAAATATTAAGGAAGAATTTTTGTTACATACTTTAAAAGTAGTCCAAAGTATCTAGATTAAGTTACTAATCCAATAGAATATGTTATGTTACATACTTTTAAGAGCTCTATTTTAACGATCTACGTGCAAAGTCTAAAGCACAGGGTGCAAAAGCATTAAGGGCGGGTCCGAATCCACTTTTGCTATTTTAAGGACAAAAAAATGCGTTCGGCGCATGGTCTAACAGGGTTGTGCTTATTCTCTTAATGAGTTATGGATGTGTTTTTGAGAATAAACCAATCAGAGTCTCATCTCCCATTCCCTTTAAGAGTCAGTTGCGTCGCACCATGGTGCATTTGCTATTTACATGGCGGACATTGCAAGTGGAAAAACTGAACGCTTCACTAGCGAGAAAACAGTTAAACAGACCATCTGCAGCGAGAGGATAAAGAATGAGCTCTTTACTTTCCCTTTCGTGGATAAGGAAACGGTGTTGTATGCACAGAGCCTACATAATTAATTTAGTTTGTTAAACGCAAAGATTTTTTCAAAACTATTTCTAAATTCAGTTTTAATTTCCAGCAAATGAATAAACGAACAATAATAACGAAGTGTGGTCAAAAAACTGAGTTATATCCAAACACACGTCCTATGCCCCATATGGTCCAAAACCTGACAGGTGGACAAATCTAAGCTTGTTTTTAATAAAACAAATATAAATATGCATATAATAAATAATAATAATAATAATAACATTATACAAAAGCAAGTTGTAGTGAATAAACTGAAAAAAGCCCCCTGAGATGAAGAAGGCATGGAGGCAGTGGTTTTTATATTTATGTAGAAAGTAACAATTTTTGTAATATTTTAATCCTTTAATTCTTTTTCATTTGTAAAGATATTTGTATATTGCTGTACATACTGTGTGTATTAAGCAATGTGTACGCTAGGCGCACAACTAACGCGCTCTGCTCTGGACTTTAGACCTGCTTTCAGCGGGTCTATTGCACAGTCTATTTTAGTTCCTCAAAACAGCAACGCGCCAACAACGCGCCTTAACACACCTCCTTTCTAGACCGGAACACCCATGAGTCCACAAAGTGGCGCAAATGGATTTGCTATTTAAACATATCTTGATTTGCTTTCCAAAAATGAATGCAAATTTTAGTGCGACCAACAAAATTATTTGAAATGACATGAGGGAGAGCATTTTGATACTGTTTTAATTTTTGACTTACTTGACAGATCCTTGGTGTCAGGCCAATGGAGTCCTGCAAAGGCAAGGAGCATGTGTTATATTTATGCTAAAAAAAATAAGACCTTTTATCTCCTGCTAGTACTGTTACTTACTGGAGTACCCATCATGGTGTATGTCTTCCCCGAGCCTGTCTGTCCGTATGCAAAGAGACACACATTATACCCCTCTGAAGCCCCAGACAGGACACACACACCCAGGTCCTGAAACACCTAGAAGACGAGATAACACTTTTTACACACTCATATCGATTACATTTTCAAACTCAAAGAAACTGCACTTAATCTCTGTTAACATGTCAATTTTACATAAAAAAAAAGTCAAATCCAGCAATGATGTAAAGGTGTTCTGAGATTCCCTTTCTGTGTTCTTTGATCAGGTTTATTGAGAGATCCTGATCTGTGTTTATTTGAGAGAGAGAGCGAAAGAGAGAGAGAGAAAGTTATCTGCTAATGTTTGTGTATGTGTGTGTGTGGAGCATAGAGAATGTGCTGCGTGTGTGTTTGCAGAATCTCAGAGTTTGTGGAGATCAATCTTCTCTTGGTTTCACTGTAAGGAGAGAAGAAATGAAAACACAAAGACCAACTGCTCTCTCACCAGCCCCACTTCAGCTGCTTTATTTGCACTGCTTTATTCTTCCTTTGCTCTGTTTTTTCTCCAGAATACACTCAATCTCTGTGTCTTAACAAAATCTCCTTGACAGAATGTTGTCCATCTCAGCACTACGCTGGAATTTACTCTGTGTTTATGTTACACTTCCTCCTGGCTAAGACACTGAGACTTGCCTGGTGAGGGCCACGATTTTATTCATCATCTGAGAGTTGTATTCAAAAATGTAATACGGTAGCCATACTGATATTTTGACTTTGATACGATACCTAAACGATACTTTTTCGATACAATTATTTTTAACAAGGTTACATAATACATGTTTATTTTTGTTGAACGTAATTCACTTTGGGTCAGTGGTCACTTGCTTCGTTTTGCCATAAATTTGCTGTCATGCACACTTGGTTCACTAACATTGTCAAGACTGATCTATATTATATATATCGAAATGTAGTACCAAATGACCAGATGTTTTTCGATACATGATAGCATCGAGGCCATTCAATCTGTGTCGAGAAAGTATCAAACTCAACACCCAACTCTAGTTGTGGATGTTAGGAATCGGCCTAACATTTATTACTCCTAATAAACACCAATAGGAATTGGTATTTATTGCGATAATGATATCAATGACAATAAATATGGTATACTCAGAGCCTTAGAAACAGAAACTTTCTTTATGCTCAGGTTTGTATTTGAGATGGTAGTGCAAATTGGAGGAGTTTTCACCATTTGCAACCACCAATTATTATCAAACTAATGTTTATAAATGTTTGTCCTTTTTTCCCCATTATTTCCAGCAATTTTTTCAAGTTATTTTGACGTTAAAGTTTGCTGCGTTGATTAACAAAACACTATCTATACATATTAACTACCAAGCCCTTGTTTTTCACATATGTTTTGTCCATCTTCATGAACTTTCAAAAACATTCTAAAAACTAGACATGTAAAAAGGCATCTTTCTTATTGTGTACCCAGGTGTGGGAGAGAGGACGTAATCTGACCTTCACGGCCATTGAAAATCCAGTGAGTCAGCAAAACAACAGGTTCTCTGAGGGTATTGTAATTGAGGTATGTGTTTGGCAGAGATGAGAAGAGTCTCGGGGCTGCGCCGGCTCTGTGTAGGCCGTGAATGGAGGCTAATTGGGATGCTGTCTGCAGGGAGAGCGGATCAGCATCCAGCAGCCGCTTCTGTCTGATTTCCTCTAATTAGGCCGAGCTCAATTCTTCAGCTTGAAAGAATCAATGAGGGAGCTTGTTAAAGGAGTCCATCTTAACTCACTGTCCACTGAACTCTGCTCATGTAAGATGCTTTTCCCTGTCACTGCACTTTCTGTTTAATTTGCTCTCCCGGTCACCACTGTACTTTATCTAAAGCCCTCTCAGATAAGTTTTTAAACAACAATATATCAGTTTTAAGGGTGGATAGCAGTGAAGTGGCACAAAACATGGAATTTGTCAAACTACATTTTTATACACCAAGGTTCCAAAATGGATGTTTCATAGTAATCAATAGAAGAATAATTTGGGCTCCTTGAAGCTCACAAAAAAATACAAAAAACTAAATATCTTAATGATCTGAAGAAACTTTGTCTACTATAAAAAAAAACTTTAGTAGTAATAAAGGTAGTAGTAATAAGAATAAAAATAAATAAAAACTGAAACTAAAAACATCAAATTAAAACAATTTTTGGTTGCTTGAAATAATTATATATATGGCAGCTTAAAGGCGACAAGGCGACTCTCATATGGAGAATGAAGTCCCCTGCATTGCTCAGGTGTGAGTTTTCAACAGAGTGTAACAGAGTGATGGTTCTGTGGGTCTCGTCTATCAAATCTGATCTTTAATTTGTATTTTATATTGCATTCAGGTCAGGTGATTGGCTGCGCCATTCTACAAGCACTTCTTCCGAAGCAGTTTTTAAAGTACATCTAAAATTATATGTATTAATATATTTATATTACATTTAAAAAAATTGTTTTAATAAAATAAAAACAGATTTATTGATTATAATAACTAAAATAGCGTGTGCGTACATATAATAGACATAGGAAACTTTGCACAAAAGCAGCTGATGTTTTCTTTCCTCCTTTTCCCTCCTCATGCCACAAACAAAAACAACTGTGCTACTGGCCACAATGCAACAGGAAAGCTGAATATAGATTTGGACAGGAAGTTGTCCAGAGGGTCAGTGCTTCAGGCAACATGTGATCTCAAGACCCCTTTAAAGAGATGCACAGTCTGGGAAGACCATATCCAAAAGTGGGGCAGTGAAGGGTCAGGCGGTCCAAATCATGACACATGACGTCTTTAAATAACTAACAATAACATCATAGTTTTAGGCCAAGACTCCGGCTAAACTAGAAGCTCAAAGCAGAATGCTTCAGGATTAAGTATTGCAAGTAAAAAATAATAATACAGAAAGCAGAGGGAAACTCCTGTCCATTAAGAAGCTGTTCGTATGTAATACACCCACTTTAAAATACAGGCCTGTAATCAGTGTGTGAAGCGATACAGTTAGGAGAGCCTCTTTAATGTGGTTTTCTTAATAGCAACCTCCTTGTTTCTTGTGAGATCTCATGGGAAGAGCCAACTGAAGCACATCCAAGGCAAGGGCCGTCCCAGACCACAGACCAATAGAGTACGTCAGTTCCTCTTTAAAGAGAACTGGGACAAAAATACTGAAACACATGCATGGTTTCAAGTCAAATGAAAACAACAACTGCATACAAAAATACATACAAAATGTTTCGAAAGTCATTATTCTTTAAACAGAACAGGAACACACTTTTCTTGTTTCTACTGCAAATATCTAAAATCTCTTAAACCAAGAAAGCATTTTCTAGGCAAGTATAAAACTTTTTAATGTTTTCAGGAACAATAAGTCCAAATTAAAGGTCCCATGAAATCCTTTGAATTTTTATTCCGTGTTTGATGTAATGTCAACAGAGACCGGAAGACCCCTTTAAAAAAATTTGCCTATAGAGATTTGTTTTATCACAGCTCTGCCAGTGAGAGTTGTTAAGCTCAAGTGCATTAAATGACCGTCTTGAAGGGGGCGGGACATGTCAGGTATACTAGAGAGTGTTTGATTGGTCAGACGATTTAATGAGAAACTGAAGTATGAGGTGTTGTAAAAAAAAAGAAATCTTTGATCCATTTAGGCGGAAGTGACAAACTGCAAGCTTTGGATTTTCTAAATGTGAATTTTTTCACTGTTTTGGAGGACAGTGGCTTATAGAGAAGTAAGACTAATATACTGATACTAACAACTAAAAAAACATTTTTGTGATTTCAAGGAGACTTTAAGTGAGATTTTCCTTAAAACAAGCAAACTAATCTGTCAATGGGGTAAGTAAAATAATCTTGTTTTTGGTTTAAAATTAAGATTATTTTACTTACCCTACTGGCAGATTATTTAGCTTTAACATTTTGTTTTGCTGTGTAAATTGATCAAAAGTGACTGTAAAGACAATCATTTATGATGTTTAAAAATATTTCCATTTCAAATTAGTATCCACTGTTCTGTTCATCAATGTATCATAGTTTCAACAAAAACATTAGGCAGCTGTTGACTATTTTAGACAAATAATAATAACTATTTCTTGAACATCAAATGAGCTTATAATCATTTCTGAAGTTCTGGATTGATGACTGCTCAAAATTCAGCTTTATCATTGCAGTAATAAATTCCATTTCAAATTACACTCACTTCTATACTGTATACTTTGCTCCTGTTCAGCTACTCAATAATGTAAACACTTCATCAGCCAATTACATGGCAGCAACTCAATAAATGTAGAGACATGGATGTGATCAAAATGATCTGCTGAAATTCAAACGGAGCATCAGAATGGGCAAGAAAGGCTATTTAAATGACTTGCTTGTGGAGTATTTTATAATCTGCTGTTTCAGGAGAAAATAACCAGTGACTGACATTTCTGTGGGGAAAAAAAATCCCTTGCTGATACTAGAATTCAAAGGGGATTGTGGCCAGAAATTATAGAAAGCAACTGTAAATGAAATAAATACGTGTTATAGCCCAACAAAGATCTGCAGAAGAGCATTGTTAAAATAAAATTGTAGTAACCGTGGGCTTTTGCTGCATTGCCATCTATTTGCACACAGTTTTACTACAAACACTATGGTAAAACTATGGTTGGTGTTGCAAAACCACTGTTACTTTGGGGTTACCATAGTCAACTATGGTTTTGCAAATCTGGCCATAGTTTTTAACTGTTACATTATGGGGAAAATGCAGCTTGGTGCTAAATATCTCTTTTTGCGTTTAATGTAAAAAAGAAATACATATTTCTAACAAAATAAGGGTGAGTAAATGATGACAGAAGTCACTTGGGAGTAAAAACATTCTCATTACATCTCGTTTTTACAGTACAATTGTTTCATGTAAAAGCTCTGAGATCCTGTTTATATCTGCTTGCTGGGTTAAATGGGGTGGTGGAGGGGACTGTGGGAGAGAGAGCCGATTGGCAGGGCTTCAGCTTCTCGATTGTCATAGTTTCACAGACATTATGTGGGTCAAATTTGCGAGGGTAGGGAAAGAGGTCAGGGGATTCTGAGGGCTACACACAGAGGCGGCCTACAGAAAGAGCTAAAGAATGAGAGAAAGAGAGAGATCGGACTGGAGTTTCAACAGGAATTCCAAGACACAAACTGTTGCTGCAATTAACCGTAGAAGCAAAAATAAAATAAAAATAAATCTCTCGCAATCCCATTTAAGTCCTCTCCATAACAACTGTTGGACTAAAGGCAAATGTATGATTTTCAAGTCCTCTCTTTGGTCACAAAGAGGCACATGTTCATAATATACCATTCCAATGTTTTGGCTCTGTAAGATTCCTTTGAGTTTTCTTTTTTTTTTTTAAGACGTTTATGCTCCCCAATACTGAATTCATTTAATAAAGAAATGTAGTATATATTAAATAAGCAAACAAAACATATAAATTGAATTGAGTAAATAAAACAATAAGCATTACAGTTTCTTTCTTTCTATTTTTGTTATAACAACCCAATCCTCACCCCAAGACCTGAACATCCCAAGGCAGCTTAACAAAATAAATAAGGGCAATTACAATAATTACATAGACCGGAGTCATGCATGTAGTATATATAGTATAGTATATATATTTTTTAATAATATTACAATTCAAAATAACGGTAACACTTTAGAATAATGGTCCATTAGTTAATGTTATTTAATGTGTTTACTAACATTAACTAAGTATGAATAATATTGTAAAGCATTTATTAATCATAGGTCAACATTAACTAATACCTCATTAAAATCCAAAGTTGTGCTTGTTAACATTAGTTAACATGAACTAACATTATTTAACTTAAATAACTAACGTTAATAAATATGAATAAATACTGTATTAAATGTATCACTAATAGTTTGTTCATGTTAGTAAATACATTAACTAATGGATCATTATTTTAAAGTGTTACCAAAATAACTTTTCTAATGTAAACTAAAACTTTGAAATGCAATGTATTACTGTGATGGCAACCATTGTGAATTTCAGCAACCATTTCTCCTTCAGAAATCATTGTAAAATGTCAGGAAAACATTCGGAATACTTTAATGAACGGAACATTCAAAAGAAAAGTATTAATTAAAACATATAAAGCTTTTATAATGCTATAAACTTCACTTTTGATTGATGTCCTTGCTAAAAAACATAATTTATTCAACCATATTGTGATCTAAAGAATTTCTTTCTAAAGGACATGCGTTCATTTGTGCGTCACTGAAAAAAAATGAAATTTTATGCAGCCAGTCTGTGTGCAAAGATGTTTTTTGCAGATTTTATTCACTCTACTGACACAGAAACCCAGAAATACCAAGAGCATAATAAAGTCATGCACTGTATCCAAAAGGAAGAGGGAGGGGAGAGAGAGAGTGATAAAGAGACAGAGGGGGGAAACAAAACACAAAGCTGACTTCACTTGGAAAAGAAAACCTGCATTGTGCTCCAATGACGTCCTTCTAGTGCAATCTGTCTGTGAAAAATCATTTACTAAAGCAGCTGTGCAGTTGGCAGGAGGCGCACTGCGGCCCTGAGAGCCCTTCACTTTTTCTACGTTACGGCATCATCACTTGCTTAAGACTGGAGCTAATTATTATCCATGTATGCTTTTATTTTTAATTTTTGACCTATTTAATGCTAAGGTATTCAAATCATTCTGTCCACATAAACCTCACCTCTTTCTACATAAAATGTGCTTTCTACATAAAGTGTGCTTCACACAGGTGAGTGGGCTTGACAAACCACCTGTAGAAATACTCTTCTTTCTCTCTCTCTCTCTCTCTATATATATATATATATATATATATATATATATATATATATATATATAAAAAACACTACCCCTTACTCTAGCACCTAATTCTATGAGCAATAACAGTTCCTTTGTATAATTAGCACTTCTTGTGTGTATTGCCTCTTCTTGTTGAATTGCTGAATGCCTCCTTAATTGTAAGTCGCTTTGGACAAAAGCATCTGCTAAATGACTAAATGTAAATGTAAATAAAGTTCAAAGATGTATTTTTTGGTCATTTCAGATGATTACTAGATTTCTAAAAATCCTGTTTTAACAGCGATTAATCAATGAAACATTTAAATTGATCTGTTAAATAATCACTTTATTTTGATGGTCCCTTTAGTGCATTTTGTTGAATTTAAGTTAAATTGCATCTACATGCCAACTAATTCTCATTAGATTATAAGTAGACTGTTAGGGTTAGGGTTAGTGTAAGTTGACATTTACTTGGCAAAGTTTCTTATAGTCAGTTAAATGTCTGTTGAAGGAGCAGTATCAGCAGATATTAAGCAGACAGTCTACTAATACTCAAATGAGAATTAATTGGCATGTAGTTGCAATGCAACTTTTAGTCAACAAAATGTGCAATAGGGACCATCAAAATAAAGTCTAAACATTACAGACTGATTTCAACAAGCCTCTACAATCTTTCATGTTTGCGGTTGCTAGACTTCAAGAGTTTAAATCCAATAAATACAAAGATAGATCTCGAAAATCTTGTCTGTGCTTGTGGCTATACAGAAAAAAAAAATTGCACTTTGTGGCATAATATAAAGCATTATTTTGCTGTTGTTTAAACCGCAAAAAGTCCTAAATTGATTTATTAATTGCCGTTAGGAATTTTAATGTTTTCAGTCTTCAGAGAAGTTTCTTGTTTTACCAGTTCTTATCATGCTAACTTCTATGATAAATAGGGTATTATATATCAAGAAACTAAATGATGAAAAATAAACCATGTTTACATTCTGTCAAGATAACCAGCGATCTAATCCTTCCAGATCGCTGGAGAACTACATATCTGTCACTGAACTGACCTATAAATACCATCATGCACCTCACACACCAGTTCCTGATTCCCTCTGATTACACACACACAGCTGGTAACTTATCATGGACTGATTACCTCGACTTTATATTCACCTCTCACCCACACACACACACACACACACACACACTTGGCTGAGTCTTGTTAACCTGTAACATAATAAAGCGTTAATCCTGTCTGGTCTTTCTGTGTTTTGATCCTTGCCTTGTTTTTTTTGTTAATGATTCTTTGCCACCTGTACCTGTACTCGCCTGTTTTTGACTACCATCTTGGATTACCTTTATGCTCCTGTTTGCTACCTGTTTGACCATTGCCTGCCTGACTACTCTTATTAATAAACTGCATGTGGATCCTCAACTCCGTGGTCACTCCGACTCCATTGTTACACATTCTCTGGATTTGTGCTTATTGGTGAAACTCCAATTATTCAGATTATTGCAATTATAATTTGGGCAAAATAATTATCAACTCAACAATTATTCAGCATAATAGAAAATGTGAAGTTTTCATTGACCAAACTGACAAAAACATGGCAAGGTTGACTAAACACGATTAAAACAGACAATGCATATTTGATGGAGCACTCTAATTAGATTATCAGATGATTTAATGACCACTAATGTCCAGTGTACTCTTTTAAATATATTTTAATACAAATAAAAAATATGTTAGTTTTATATAGGCAGTTCATTCCACTGTGGCGACCCCTGATAAATCAGGGACTAAGCCGAAGGAAAATGAATGAATGAATGAATAGTTTAAAATATATGCCTTCTTAGATGCTTCATGCAACATCGAGTAATGATTTCAGGATGTGATCAAGCCTTGCCCTCGCAACAGCTGGATTGCATTAGCCATCTTTATCTATTCTGCTCCAAGGCCTGATCCAGCCCCTCTGTGCTTCTTTTCTCTTCAAACATGGACATATACAGATAGACATGTTCCTCCAGAGACAAGCACCAATCTTTCAGCCACTAAAACAAACACAGAGTATCTTCCCACATGCGCACAGAGAGCCAGATGTGTGACGTTCAATAATGAACTAAACAGTGCAAACGCTTAAATGTAGCAAATTAGAGCATTGCGTAATTGCGCTTTTTGTCAGTTTTGTTATTTAGATGTCAGCATTATTGGTTTATATGCACAGTCATATATGTTTGTGCTCAAGATTTTTGCAAGGTTTACATGTGCTCACACTACAGTACACTACAGTAATAAGCGCATGTGTGCTGTGTTCATGTGCTGTGGAGTCCATCTTTTAAAGCCAAACAGCTGGCTCCTACAGGGAAAGAGTGGGGAGACGTTGGAAAAAAAGGAGCAGGGGCTGGTTTCCCCTCCACTGAGACGTCTCTGGAGACCCCACAGGAAGAAGAGCCTCCAGTCTCAATCTGCTGCTTCCAGCCTCAGAGAACAACATTTCATAGGAAAATCCAATTAAAGAACAACGTGAGAGGCTTTTTACTCAAAACCAATTAGACTAAATTGGACAAAATGATTCAGACTGCAGCAATGTGTGTACTTTTAGAAGAAAACTGCACATTTATAGACTTAATACTAACATTTTGATATAAAATAAACTGAGGATAAATTTATGCTGTCTGTGATGTGGTCTGTGTTATCTATGTCTTAAATTAAAAGCTAGCCAAAGTTTCATTCAAAATCCTATTAAAATGCTATTGCAAAACTGTAGCAATTTGACTGGTTGCACTTGAGAACGAACGTAACGAAGGTTATAAAGACTTTTTTTAAGAGCAATATAAAGTGGAATGAAAAAATAGTATTTAAAAGTATAATAATTTTTTTGTTGGAATCAGCTCCTATTTGTTTTGAAAAAGGCAAAATTTCCATTAGAGCTGCACAGTTTCATTATCGACACACTGTAAAAAAAGATTCTTGCTGTCCTAATTATTTTTAAATGAATCAAATTAACTTTTCTAGTCATCTCAACTTATATCAATCAAACTGACTAAAAATATTAAGTTAAACTTTGCATAAAATGTAGTTGAAACCTGATTAAAATAAGTTAAAGTAACAGAAAAAAATTGTCACATAATCTTTTACAGTGCATTAGAGCTGTATGAAAAATTCGACAAAAAAGTATTGAAGAAATCGATTCTGCATCGATTAAAACTAACCTCAGAATCAATTCAAGTGAGAATAGCGACGCATTTTTTGGAAAATCTCAAAAACAATGCAAAATCGATTTCTCAAATGATTTTGCCTCAGCTCTATTAATCGACACTGCAATGTGTAAAACAGCAATAGTTACATCGCAGGTGGTGCAGTGTTGAGTGGGAATTATAGCTGACCAAGGAAGGACCACAGTTCAGAACATATGAGATGTATAGAGTCATTGCAAAGTTTAGCCATAATAGACAGCTTGTTTATCATCTGTTTTTATGGCCTACGCCTTGGCCACATGAAATTATAATGTTTGTTTCTTTAACAAAGATGAATAACATTTAATTGTTTAAACAGTGAAGACTATGCAATGTTATTTTGCATTTGATACAATTTCTGTACCTGAATACTGTTAAAACCATAAAGATCGGTTTATTTCATTTGGATCTTTCTCTATAGTATACATCTATTGTAATTGTTTTATGCAGATGCAGTTCTCCCTTATGAAATCATCCAAATTCATCTAAGATTTTGATTCATTTCAAAATAGAGAATATTTCAAACTGGAACATTGCATATAAGATTCGCGAATAATGCAGCGTTTCCATTAAAATGAGTCAAAGAGAAACAAATTGTCACTTCCTGATAATCTGGCACCAAATATCACAAAGAAAAACTGAATTTGCTGGGATATGAGAAGCTGCGAGACTCTTGTTCTTATATAATAAATTACTTGCCTCAGAAAACAATCTTTGAGAATATGATATTATAATAATAATAATACTGAACCACTGTGATGACGGACTTTGGTTTAGGCATTTTAGAATGACCAAAACAACATTTCAAATGTTTTACAATGTGATCGGCCCATTGGTTTGTCCATTGTATCCATTTTTATCATCACATGATCTCTTATGACAAAATCACATGAGCTTTTTAATCTGCACACTGGAATGTATTCTGTAAAAGAGTTTCATGCGCATCTTTTTCTTATCGAATGAAACATCTATCCTACCCAATTGTGCGCATATTTTTTTAATGTCTATTTTCAAAATGTATGCGCATCTTGGAGTTTCCATCAAACATTTTTTTTTATGCGATAATCCAAAATGTGCATTAAAATAGGCGAATGAAAACATAGCTAGTATCTACACCAGACACTAGAAGCATGGTATTTGTGTGACAAAATCTCAACCAATATAATCAATATAATCAGTAAAGTCTACATTGTGTACATAGTAACTCAACAAGATGCAACGGTAAACTAATGCCTTGGTCTATTTCTAAATTACTTTTAACATTCTTGTACTACTTTGGACAACAATAGGATTTAGAATAGTCACTTTGATGCATTTAGTGTGGACAGCCTCAACACAAACTCATGGACTGAACATCGTCTGAACTTTATTGTTTGTTTCATATGGGACTCTCTCCTCCCACCGGACTCCAAAACGAGGTCAGTTTCTCTCAACCAGACCAGACCATCCTGCAGGCCATGGAAGGAATGCAAGCTTCAAGGCCTCTGCTGTAAAGCTCTGACTGGGCAATTTTGAAAGGGAGAAAGCAAGGAGAAAGAGAAGTGTTGTGTGGACAAGGTCATCCTCTGTGCGTGGGCCGTCACAGCTTAGCCTTTCATCGATTGTGGACAAAGACACTGTGAAGGGAACATCAGGGTGTGACTGAGAAGATTCACCAACTCTCTCGAAATACAAAGGAAACATACTGTTGACTTGCTTAACTGTGAATACTTGGTGTAAATAAGGACTAGTTTTGTTGCTGAAGTTTTTACACTGGACCTACATATTGTTCAAGCAGTTTAAATTTGACTAAATCAAGAAAATCATCATTTCACTAGCCCACCATGCATTGCTTGTATTAAACATTAAACATATGTTCTGAGTAATTTCCACTTCCACTTCCAGCCAGATAAAAGGTTTCTCTATTCAATGCCTGTTCACAGTTTTATTCATTCTAATTCTACGAGAAGGAAATGCACAATTCATGACCTTTATGAATAATATGATTCCTTAATACACTGCTAACAACGAGTAAAAAGGTCATTACAAAGAAATGGCTCAAGGAAGATCCTCCATCTGTAGGTGAATGGCATGATTTTGTAAAAGAGGTGTTATGAAATGGAAGTACCGACCCTTTCCTTAAGACAACAATCCTATAAAATTTCTTCATACTGGGGAAAGTGGTTGAAAAGAAATGTAATGTTTTAATTTAATTGTGGCGCTTTTATTTATATGTATCTGGAATCCCCCCGCAAGAGATTTTCGATCTTTGATATGTAACCCTTAACAGACCTTTATATGGCAACAAGATCTGACCAAACATAAGTATTTATGTAAATGAGATTGCAACCGGTAGCCTTGGAACTTATATTATATTATACTTATATATATATGATTCAATTTTTATAACTGAAATTACTTTGTCAACTATTTTTCCAGTTGATGAATGATAAAACTTTCACAGCCAATCAAAATCCATCTGGCTACGTTTACACTAGTGCATTTTCATTTTAAAATGGCGTTTTAGAGTGAAAACTCTTGGCGTTTTCACTTGTGTTTGAGAAAACCAGTCTCCATCCACACTATACAGCCTAAAACCAACACAGGGTCATTCTGAATACATAGCCCCGTATACATTTCTGGAGAGAGTGAATTATGTAGCCAGAGTTACGTATGGCTGCATTTCGTTTTTAAAACGAATGCTACGGGGCGGAATGACGCTGCCGACGGCTTCTGTTTCTTTTCACGCTACCGGCTGACCGCTTTCCTTCGTGTGGACGGCTTTTCCGCTGTCACCAGTTTGTCCAGTGGTTTGCTGCATACGTCGGAGGACTTGAGACACGAAGCGGAGTCGACGGCGACGATGGGGTTTGAGTCCAGCGAAGAACGGTTCCATAAAGCAAGTAAAACAAAATCAAAACACAAAAAAATTAAATAAACAAGTAAAAAAACAGGGTGAGAACGTGGTAAGAAATGAAAACGTGGTAAAAATCAGGCGGCCTCGAGGGCTTTTCTTTTTTTCTGGATTGCTTTTGAAAACACTATCAGTTGGGTTTAGGGAAGGGGGTGGGTGGGGTTAACGGTCAGTCAGTCAGTCAGTCAGTCACCAGCGGCCTCTGGTGGATTCGCAAAAAGAAAAACTGCAAAACTCTCCAGAAATGTATACCAGGGTACGCATCCATAATGAGCCTGGGTTGCCTAAAACGCATAACACGTTCACACTCACTGGGCACACACATATTTTGCCAGCATTTGTGCTTGCACTCTTCTGATTGTGTTATGGCCATAAGGGCTTGGAGTAAATTTTCATTTTGGGTGAACAATTCCTTTAAAGTTACTGACGGCGTAAGTGCATGCATATAATAAACAGAACATTATAGTTCATTGGTCTGGACTCCAATATAGCTATCATGATTCATAAAAACATCACTCCTGGCCTTTAAACCAACGATGAGATGTACTCATAGTACTCTTAGTAATTATGGAACAAACATCACTACTTGCTATACACTTTTTATACACATAAACACTTATTTAACAACATATTTTACATGCTAATTTGCACATAACAGCTGCCATATAACGTTGTATATAGTAATATTCCTGTACATACACTTGTCAATTTGTATATTTGCATTCACTACAACTTTTATTTTTAAAATATATTTATTATCTGTTTTTTGTCCTGTCTCTGTAATTCTGTTGCACTGTAGAAGCTCTGTCACGAAAACAAATTCCTCGTATGTGTGAACATACCTGGCAATAAAGCTCTTTCTGATTCTTCTGATTCTGATTCTGATACTCTAAGAAGGTGAATCAAAAGAATCCAAGCTTCATAGGATCAATATAACACAAACTAAATTCCTAAGTAGGTCTTTCCGTTACAGTTGCGTAATTGTACACAGAATGTTTCTGGCCTAAATCGTTTAGCCAACTTTGTACACCCACATACAAGTTAAAATGAACTAAATCTCAAACTAAGTAGGGAGGCAAGTACTCCCTTCACAGAGATGATAAAATATCTTGTACTCCGAACAGTGTTTTGATTCTGCTAAGGCATAATATTTCCTAATATCTTTTCCTGGTCGGTCAAAGGTTTTGATTATGCCTCTGGTAATCATGCATCAGCCTCCACCCAAGACACAGGACATACACAAGCTCATCGATATGACATCAACATCAGCATAGATGCAGTAAACAGACTTGAAAGTAGATGTTCACCTCCTCTTGTGATGCATACTTGGAAGCCGCTGGATCCACGGACCAGTAGCAGTAATCAAAGCCAAACTCTATCAACTTCTCCCTGGAGTCAGCCAGACCCTCCGAACGCCCGTCTAAACGGCCCTCAGTCTATAAAGAGAGGAGAAAAAAGGGTTAGAAAGTGAAAGTGGTTCTTCCCTCTCATATTGGGTTGTGGGGTTTGTTTTTCCTACAGTATGATTTTAAGTCATTTCTCACTGCTTCAACAATGTCACAACATTTTTATAACATCCTACATTCTAAAAGAAATAAAGTGCGTTTTGGGACAATGATTGATGAGTTCGGTTTTAAATGACCTGATGAAGACCTTGTAGGTCGAAACGTTGTCCAATTAAATTGTATTTTGAGAGCTAAAGTGGCAGTGTGCCGAGTCTTTTTACTTTTTTATATTTTAAATGATTAACATTTTTGTTATACAGGGAGCAATGTATGTTTGCGCATGCGAGTTTGTGCGCATTCGTCAGGAGAGTCATACTTTTCCAACTGTTTGTTAGAAAATCTTTTGGGCAGCAGCAATGTTGTGTAAAATTCTATAAAGTACTACTTTAAGAACCTTGTATTGACTCAAAAGAGACTTAAATTCTTCTCATTATGTCTTTTGTGTTCAACAAAAGAAAAAATGTCATACAGGTCTGGAACAAGTGAAGGTAGAGTAAATGATGACAATTTTCAGTTTTGGATGAACTTTACCTTTAACATATTTTACAGTCAACAGAAAAAGAAATGTCACAAAGAAAAATCTATTTACATGACATCTGCAAAACCATAAGCCCAAAATGTTAATAATTGAAAACTTTTTTTACCAAACTATTTAAAACACTTACACAAGAACAGCAAGTCACTGATTGGTTTCGGTAGTGAATAAGGCTTTTAGTTTCATATCAATTAGGTCTTGGCGATTACCCAAAGGTGATTTTCATGTGCATTTTGTCAGTAGAGCTGGTTCTAGTAAATCTCTAGCACATGTTTTCAGATGGAGGAGCATTTACTACACAGAATCGTAGTTCACTGATAAGCTACCCATTCACATTCAAAATCGAAGTCTTTTTAATCTGACGATAATGAAATTGACATAATCACTGTGATTCTGGCAGCTGTTTTGCTTTGAACTTCAGCTCTGCACATAAAGATACCACATATTCAGTTTAAATAAATCCTTATGTGGGATTTTTCAGTAGTAGAATCAGTAAAAGCAGTTAAATATTCTGTTTATAATAAAACACTATGGGAATTTCCTGGGTTTCTTCTTTGTGGGTGTTTGGACTTTTCATGTGCAAGTTCTCTCTGGCATTTGGATGAGATTACACTGAACTGTGCTTCCCTGACAAGATGTCCACACACAACACTTGTCCTTAATTGTATTTGCGGTTTCATTCCAATCAATTGCCCAGCCCTAATATAACTGTATATCTCGCAAAATAAGATGCTAGACAGAATGATCCATTTGTCTTTCATTTACTATGGTTAATTCAATGCATGTAATCCCATTTTGTGTGCTAAATATATTTGTATTCTAAAAATGTAGCTGAATATTATTTGTAAAGCTGAATAATAGAATAAAAAAATACTGGTTATTTGATGGAATAATCAATTATCCGTCTAATAATTGGTTATAGTCATTTGTTGCAGCCCTAGTTCGGTATGGCATCTGAAGTTATAAGCAAGGTTTGTGTTACTTTTATGACAAGTGGACATGCATATATAACTTTTGAGCAAAATAAGCAAGATAACATGCATAGCAATTTACATCTTTCTTGCCATTTACATACAAATTTAATTCAGTCTTTTTCATGCATAGTTTCTGAAGAATGTTCATGTGTGTTCAAATGTGTTCTCGTAGCCTAGGGAAACCTCTGAGCATGACGTAAAAGGGAACTTATGAGTGAACAAAACATCTGGAAGTAATTCGATCTCAAGTTGAGTAGCTTGAGAAGTTACGGGGCCGTTGAATGCCTGATACTGATTGGTTGACGGATGTTCAAAGGTGTGCAATGATTTTCATGAGAGCAACAGCAAGAGTAATTTGGCCTTGACTGCATTATAGTATCACTGCCCCAGAAAATGTTGGTTATTTGAGTCTGTACAGCCCAATTTACACTCTCTTCTTAATCTCTCTCTTTCTCTCTGTAAAACTACATCCATCCTGCATATCAGTGGCTCATACCTCTGTCACAGACTCAAATATGACATTTTGGAATTAGCAACAATGGTTTGAGATTCAATGTTTTAGAATTAGTCCCACACACAAGAGTACTTTATGTCCACAACTTGACAAATCTCTTGAAGTACAACGTCTAAGCAATGTCTTTATGTGTGGGAACCATAATATAAGCTAAATAATTGACTCCAGATCACTGAATTATTAGGAAATAAAGCACACGCAGTATCATTATAGCATTGGCAGAATTTCTTTTTCCCTATAAAGTAACAAACGTGAAGTTGGTGTAATCAACATTTTTAAATGTTCTATCAAACAAGTCTACAAGACAGCAAAGCATCAGCTGACAAAAGTCTCAGACAACAAAAGACAAGATCATAATTTCTGCCCTATTTCAAATCAAATATTACAGTACTTTATGCAAATGTTTATCGTAACAGGATAAAACCATTCAACTGTATTTTAAGGACAAAACTTGCATAACAAATCTGGTTAACCATGTTTTGGGGAATTGCACTCCTGGTGGTTGCCAATGCAGTTGCTAGGGTGTTCAGAGTGGTTTTTAGTACATTGCTATGCAGTTGTTATGGTGGATTCAGAAAAGCAGCAACAAAGCTCTCCTCAACAAACCACACAATCTGACATATCCTTTAAAATGTCATACAATTTAATACTCAGGGTTATCGGTTTGTTGAAATAGTCAAGTATGTATAGTAGTAATGTTTAACAACATCACAAACAAACAAATCACATTACTTCACTCAAAGTCACAAGTGCCAGATATACATTTTCTGTTGAAATGATTTAACGGGGACCTATTATGCAAAAATCACTTTTATAAGGGGTTTAAACACAGTTGTGTGGCAACAGTGCATGACTATAGCCAGCCTATAATGGTAAAAAAATTATCAATAATTTTTTTTATAATCACACTTCATAAAAACAGTCTGCAGAAACACTTTGAATGACATTCTCCCTTTGTACATGTCATCAGAGGGGGAAAGCCCCGCCCAATAGTGATGATCTCTCCCTTATTAGCATAGAGAGCCCTGAGTGAGAAGCAGCCATCTGCCATTAGTGTTTTTGTGTCGTTCCCGGCAAAAATAACATCAGCGACTAAGAGGCATTATAAATGTGTAGTTTTATGATGTGCAAATGAACACTGTAGTCCTCATAGGCTACCTTCTGAGCCACTTTCAGTTTTTCACAGAGACTACATTAGTCTAATTTTGAATCTGCTGCTATGCTGATGCATAGACTTTGTAGCCCCACCCCCTTTTGAAAAGAGGGCTGGGAGCACAATCTCATTTGAATTTAAAGTGACCAAAATGGCACAATTTGGATTAAAGTCTAAAAGCAACAGTTTCAAAAATGATTTGTGCTGTATTTTGAGCTGAAACTTCACATACACACTCTAGGGACATCAGAGACTGATTCTACATCTTGTAAAAAGGGGTATAATAGGTCCCATTTAAAGACATTTCACATATTCAAACCAAGTTGTTGATTATACCAATGTATTATATGAAACTGCCAAGATCTACATTGACAATCTATTTAATCCATATAGTCAGATACTGGGAGACCAGCCCTTTATGTGCTCAGTTTTTCCACTAATAATGTTAAAGAACATGGACGCCAAGAAGCAAGGCTCTGTGCCTGTATAGCTGACGTCTGGGATACTCTTTAGCATGCTCAAAGGCAACAATTAGGATGTAGTTAGGCTGGGAGACAAATGACTTAAGCATCTGAGCGTGACCCGACTGTCAGCATCAAGTTATTACCCAGATCCCAGCAGAACACAAATCATGTAGAACTCAGCTCTTTATTCGGCTGGTCAAACAGATCTTCACGGCACAGTGTGTGAAATTGGAGGAGCGTGCAGAAACATGCCCGGGCACCGGCGGCCTGTCACCCCGACAACATTACATTTGTGTGTAATTATTCACACAATGGCCATCCCACAGCTGACTTAATGACCTCAAAATGTGCCCACAGCTTCACTAATGAGCCCCAGCATTGCACTCAGCACCGTTAAATTTAGGCTCGATAATAATCATACACAAAATCAGATTTAATAAAATGGCCATGCTCCAATAGGCCAGGTTCCCCGAAATGTGATGAAATATACTTTGTAAGACCTGTAGGTTAACTCTATCTGTCCCAAAAGAATAGTTATAAAGCAAAGCAATTAAAAACACAATATTTAATAAATATTTAATAAAATGGCCATGTTCCAATAGGCCAGGTTCCCCGAAATTTCATGAAATATACTATGTAAGCCCAGTAGGTTAACTCTATCTGTCCCTAGAGAATAGTTTTAAGGCATAGCAATTTAAACACTACACTGACAAAAATGATTCATTTGATTTTTTAAGGTACAGTAAGTGGCTGCAAACAATTTATATGGGCTGAATTTAAACAAATTAAATTTAGTAATGTTCAACTTAATTTGTTTGTTTAAATTCAGCCCATATAAATTGTTTGCAACCACTTACTGTACCTTAAAAAATCAAATGAATCATCTTTGTCAGTGTATATTTCAATGACATGCATACATTTACATGTGTGACTTAAATGTTCAAACATTTTAGAAACTTTTTGTTTTCTGTGTTCTGAAGTTTTAATTATTATCAGATGAAATATTCAAGACAATATTTACATATTAATAATAAATAGTAAAATGCACATACATTGAATTGTTTCCCCAGCACTGAAATCAGAGCCAGTAGCATCAGATATTATAAATATTACCTATTGATAAGGATCTTTAATAATTTAAAACCATAAAAAACAGGGCCAGTTAAATCCAGTTAAAACCAGGTTTCAGCACCCATCCCTAACTGCAAGAGAACTATATCTAAAAAAAATAAAAAAAAATAAAAAAAATCAAGCTAAAAAAAATCTAAACCAATTTAAAAGCTAAATAATAATAGCTAAAAAAAACTTCCTAGAATAAATATTTTTGCGAAATATATATATTTTATTTTTATTTTTGAATTTCACTCAATTGAAGCCAATGGTTACAAAAACCTGATTAGCGAAAATGTTTAATATATCTGTATATTTATAGCACAATAAAGAAAGTCCCACAGGTTTGGATTCACATGGGGGTCAGTATATAATATAATATATATATACTATATAATATAATAATTCAGTTTTGAGTTTAACTCCATTTTAACCACTACATTTTACTTCATAAAAAAATCTATGTGCTGTGATTCAGGATTTGGGAATTTGGGAACTTAAATATGATACTATTGTGCATGAAACTACTCTGATCCCTTTATCAGAGCACATGTGTTCACATCTAGGTCACTGCTTTGACAACTTTATGATTGTTACAAGATGTTGATACAAAACCAGATACTGTTATTTTCCTGAACCATTTGCAGAACTGTTAATGTGAAGGTAAAGTTACTCCCCTCTGCCCCGGGACTCTAGTATTAAAAACAAAAATGATCATCTGGCCATAGAAACCTTTTTCTCTACTGTGACCTTGTGTGAAAATGTGTACCTGTTTTATGTTGCTTTTATTACTGTATGAAGACTGAAGTTACTGTCAGCCTGTCTTCTGTCTATGTCAGCTCATCTTTTCCCTTGAAAACTGTCCTACTTTCTTTAAATAACTAGTGGAAAGTAAGTCTTTATTTGTGCTCTGGTGCTCACAGCAGGTGACCAGATGTGGCTTCTGTCATTTCATTGAACCATTAATCAACTGCTGATTTCAAGGGAGTATTTCCTGCTTCAGAAGTAAGAATGTAGGCGAAGGATTTATATTTTAGACACACATAGTTGCATTAAGATTAAAAGTAGAGAATGAAACTAATAATCTGTGATAATCACTACATTTTCTAGCTACCATTTACGATTACCATTTAAAAGTCTGGCGTTGGTACATGATTATTTAAAGGTTTTTTTGGAACCTTTGGAACAAAGATTCCACTCATCGGTTATCGTTATACGTTATATACTGTTATACGTCGTTATTTAAATGTTTGATTATGAGCAATAAGACATTATAAGCGAAAAGGTGCATTTTAATTTTGAATGGTGACACCCACAGACATTGTCACCAAATATAAATCAGAGGTAAGACTTTCTCATACATAGTCTCATTTCAGTTGTCAAGGGTCGTAAAAATCGATCTATTGAATCAATTAATCCTTTGCCCGTCATTTTTTGAAACATTTAATTAGTTATTTTCAAATAAGAATAAGACGTTTAATACATTTGTTTTCATTATTAATTATGAGCTTAAAAAATGTGGCTAGAATTATGCATTATAGGCTTACATTATAGAGAGAAATGATTGATGAACCGAGACTGCAGTCAGATCATAAAGCAGATACACGTTGATCTTTCTTTTGAGGTGTCAGTGCAGAAATGAACAAAACAATAGGCCTAATACAAAATATTATAAGATTAAAATATGGAAAAAATATCAGATGGTAATTTCGGTCAATTTTCCTAACGGATAAAGAGCTCTCATTAATATTTCAGCATGCTTTCACTTTCGTAATCAACATGAAATGCACATTTATGGGTAGGAATGTTGACGTCCTGGCCTACTCATAATTCTCTCTTCATATAACTATATATATGGCTATTATATATCCATAATACACTGTGATATATCCTGGTTCATTAGTTTCGTTGGATCATATTGCTTCTCACTACAATCGATCCACTCCAGAGTTTGTTTCAATCGAGCCGAGATCACCTCATTCAGGTGATCTCGGACCAATAGTTTGGCGCAGATCAGAGCACGATTGTGGTGTTCACATATGCCCAAACGAACCGAGCTAACGGGGCAAACGCACCAGGTTCAGAAACAAAGGTCTAGGTGTGAAAGCACCCTAATATGCTAATTTAATGCTCAAAACATTAAGCATTGTTATCAATAGCCTGTTTTTCACTATTGATCCAAATGGATCTAAAAACAGTTTCCATTTGAGATTGGTACAAAGTGGCACAAAATCACAAAATAATATAATTATCATCATCAAAATTTAATCACAAACCATTCTCGGCCAAGAATTCTAGGCACGGTTAGTGCTGAGGCATGCTGGTAGAGTGTGAGTGTGTGTGTGTGAGATGTCACCACTCTCTGTTGCTGGCTAAGCAGAAGCACACCGTTTCTTTTTTTCTGTTATTTAACAAAGTAAATATCAGATATAAAAAAGAAATGTCTCATCATTGGCCATTCTGCTGTTTACATTACACTTGGTTACCAAGGCAACGGCTGGTGCATTTGTATTACATTCCAAAGAGCTTCTGTTTTAACTGTCCCAGATCGGCACAGAATGGAAAGGATAAGCAAAGAGCAAACAGCTTCTAAAAGTTTTTAAAAATTATGTTTTTATATGTTTTTGATCAAATTAAGGGTAACCTTGTTTACAGTATTCATTTCTCTCAAAAAGCAGCAACAACAACATCTTATTGATCCCAAACATTTAGTGCATATTTTTACACACTTTTTTGATTCTAGTGTCTGTAGTTACATTCATTTCAGACTATTTCGGTCAAAAAGCAGCCATCTCAATACTCATCTCATATCTCAATACTCATCTCATCTCAAATTGTAAGGAATGCAGGCTGCTTATTGGTTATTTTGGGTTTTCTTGTGAAAAGAGTAAAGTTATAATGTCATGGTGCCTTTACATGGCATAAATAAACAGAGTAATCCAGCAGGAAGAGAATCATTTTCAACTAACTTCCTGTCGTTGAGATACTAAAGGTCTAACCCCTACTCTGCCTTACATGTCTTTGAACTCTTGTAACGTTGGACATGTTGGACAACTGCAGTATTTCTGGTATGTTTATAAAGTATTTTTAAACTGAAGGGTCTGAATCTTTCAGGGATAATCATAAAAATGGCTTAACAATTGTGACAAACTCATACAAAAATTTTAAATAGACGAACATACCTTCACATTTCGGACCCTCACTACTTTGTCCTCCACTTGTACAGCTAACCGTCCTCCATCCAGACTCTCCCTGCAGAACAAAAACAGACTCACATTCAAGAAACTGTACAGGGCACTGCTAAGTAAACACTTAAAGTAAAAGTGTATTTTTATACAAACTATTGTCCCATTATAAGATGATAACTGTTAAAACAAACTAAAAGATCACTCTTAAAGTTGTGAAGTTGCAAAAAAAAACTATTCTACACTGTGTGTATTGAATTGAATTGAACAACTAGTTAGATTTTTATGATTGCTTTTATATGCACACTGTTAGAAATGATAATTGACTCAATAGTGTTGCCAGATCTTGCTAAGAAAATAATAACATGACTATAATACACAAGTAAATCCCTTATTTTGGAATTAAGCCACATACCAAAATATGTTGACTTTATTAACTCATCACTTCATCACTTTATGATGCAACTCAAAAAAATAAGAAAAAGACACATAATACGTGTTGCTTTTAATTAGTGGACATGGCAACCAGTGTTGGGTTCAGTTACTTTTTTTTAAAAGTAACTAAATATGTTACTTAGTCACTTTTTAAGGAAATTAATGTGAAAGTGTGTGTTATAATAGGCTTAAGATTGTATATTACTTATACAAGTAACTTTACCCAAGACTAAAGGCAACACTGTAAATCTGTAACAAAATTCTGGTGTGTAAATTATACATATATTTTGTACTTTTATTCAGAAAGAACGTGGATTTCATTGACTGATAGCATTGGTGGATGATAACGTTTTTACCTTAATGCAAGTGCATTTTTAAATTATCCTTTTTTATAAAGGAAAATTATGCTTCACTACTTTTCCAAACAAAGAACTGTACTTTTTACAAAAGTAATTTTGAAGAGGAGAAATCATCATCTGCTCAGAGACATGATAACGGTATTCAATTCGTGAACAAGTTGAATCTTGGCAGATTTCTAGTTAATTCAGTTTACAAATCTCACTGAATCAGCTAACGATTCACTGAATTTACCAACTGATTCAAAATGAGTCCAAAACAGGAGAACAGATGACAGATTTAAAACCACCACTGCTACATAGCATTAAAATGTTAGCACTTTTTACCCTTTGCTACGTATTGTAATGTGTTTAAATCCAACAGCACAAATACTTTTTTTTTTGTACTGGGCTGTACCATTCAATTGCTTTGCACTCTCCAATTATCAATAATTATCATTATGGTTATCAGTTTATGATGTTTTGGCAATAAAATGTAACATTTTTATTTTATTTTAGGAAGTTTGGCCAGAGGAGAAATGGTCGTGCCCAACTGAGCCTGGTTTTTCTCAAGTGTTTTTTTCCTTCACTTTCATCAATTGGTGAAGTTTGTTCCTTGCCACTGGCTTGCTTGGTTTGGTACTTGTGGAGCTGTGCATCGATGGATTTGCTCTTCATTGTTTGGACTTTCAGCAGTGAAAATTAAACCACACTGAACTGAACTGAACTACTACTACTGAAAACTTTCAATTTCAATTTACTAGAACTTCTATGTTAAGTTGCTTTGACACAATCGACATTGTAAAAGCGCTATAGAAATAAAGATGAATTGAACTGAATTCCATTTGCTTTTAACCTTAAAAGGGATATTTGCCCACAAATAAAATGCACTCCCAAAAACTCACTCTCAGGTGGTTCCAAACTTTTATAAGTTTCTTTCTGTAGATATTTTGAAGAATGTTCTAAACCGGTAACCACCAACATCCACAGTATGTGTTATTCCTACTATGGAAGTCAATGGTTACCGGTTTACAACATTTAAAAAATATATATTTTCTTTTGTGTTCAAAGGAAGAAAGAAATTCAAAACAAGTGTGTGCAAGTAAAGAGTGAGTGACATTTCGTTTTTGGAGGAACAATCCCTTTAATGTTTAAGTGTGTTAAAATCATATTCTTTGTACTTTGACCTGTACTTTCACTCAAGTGCTCGATTTGTTTACTTCATTCGCCACTGGCTGAATGAGACAGTAAAAACCTTTACACCCTTACTAATGTTTCTAAATTTCTTTCAAAAACTTTTTAACAAACACCCAATATCTAAACTGCAGCTCATTGCAAAACCCATCTAGTTACTGGTAATATAGTGACCATTTCAATTAATTTATTCCATTAAATTTAAAAATACAATAAAGAGTATTAAGTGTGCCAATATTCTATTCCAAACACAGACAGATGTTAATATTAATTTGTATGTAGTATGTGTAATATTATTATCCATATGGCGAGTTTCTGCATATAAAAGGTTTTCTTTTAAGAAAATAGACTTCACACTTTTAATTCATATGTGGAATGAATGGTTTGGTTTACTCTAGGTTAACCGTGGGCTTTTTAATCTTCTCATAAGTCTGTTGTTTTTTTTTCCTCAAAGCTGTATTTGGCTGTGATCATATCCAGGGCAATACTGAGACGGGGCAGTGAAGTGAGAGGCCGGGGGTCTGGAGGATTCGTCTGTGCTGCTCCATGAGAAGGTCAGATTCAAATCAAAACAGATCGCTGAACACTCGTCCATGAGGCGTGCAGCTGAGCTGAAGCAGGTGTGTGTGTGTATGAGCAAGCAGGATATGTGTGTCAGTGTGTGAGAGAGCAGCGAGGACAGCTGTGCAATCACTCCAAGTATCGGGTTCCAGATTAAAATGATGCAAGACAATGAAATACAGTGTAGGCTGTGTGAAAACACAAAACTGCATCTTAAAGCTGAGGTGTGTCAGTTTTCTATGTCAAAATGTGCTTTTTTTTAATCAGTTTACTGCACATATACACTACCGGTCAAAATTTTGGGGTCAGTACGATTTTTAAATGTTTTAAAATAAGCTTCTCCTGCTCACCAAGGCTGCATTTATTTAATCAGAAATACAATACAAATTATAAAATTGTGAAATGTTATTGCATTATAAAATAACTGTACAAAAGTAGTTTATAATTTAATGTAATAATTGATTCCAGTGATTTAAAGATGAATTTTCAGCTTCATTACTCCAGTCTTCAGAGTCACATGATCCTTCAGAAACCACTCTAATATTAATTTTTATTATTATTATTATTATTAATTGTAATAGTAATAAAAGCAATAATATAAAAATACTATTTATGGAAATAAACTTTATTTGATGGCAAATTTATTTTAACAATAAACTGAGCAACATTTTTTCCCTTAAATCATTCTAAAACAAACTTGGTATCATTTGCTATCAATATACTGATGCTCTATATTAATACTTAACTTAATACATTTTATTGTTACACTTTAATAATTTACTTAATACACTTTAATAATGGTTCTAATTAATATTGACGTTTGAAACTGAAGTTATACAGCTTTAAGCAAAAGACTCATCCCTCAAACTTGTTATAAAGCTCTCGTGTAGTACCATGTGGATCTGTTTCAGCGTGCCATTGATGAATGGAGGCCCTGCCCACAACCACAAGCCTACTTCTGTCAGTGTGTGTGTGTGTGTGTGTGTGTGTGTGAGAGAGAGAGAGAGACTGTGTGCATACTTTTGCCTAGAAACGCTTTATTTTATAACATAATCAGTGGAAAGAAGAAATAACTCTCCTTATGAGGAGTGCAAAGTTGAATTTCTCTGCCATTCCCACACAATTCCTGCCAACAGCTGAACTCAAAAAAGTGGTAGTATAATTTTTTACAAATCTGGCATTTCACAAAAGCAAAAAGTCACATATTTATTGTGCGCACACTCATAAAACCCAGTGTCTGCCTATTAAAAGGCCATCCTAAGTTGTACAATAGTGACGGGGAGCTATGAAGTCGTCCTTTGTGAAGCACACTTCAGGGTACTCTTTAAATGTCAAGGCAAGCAGCGCCGGCCAAACACACGCACACAGCTTTGTGTGTCAGTCTGGGAGGAGCTTCTTTACCCCCCTATCCAGCACCCACATACTGGAGTAATTTGCCTAATGCTGGAGGGTGGGGTAGTGAACTCTACAGGGCAAACTCTGTTTGTTTCCTTTTCAAAAGGTTAAAGCAAAACATATTTAACTCTTTTTTTGTAATACAGCATGCATATTACTGATGATGCAACAAGATATTAAAAATCATTCGGTATGACCAACTTTTGGGGATTGATATTTTAGGGGTTTAACTTGATTCAAGGAGATTTTGGAGATTACAGTATATTTATCATGCACAAAAACACATTGCTGCTCAATATAACTGAATTGACTGATTATGCATGCATTCCTTTAAAGCATGGTTATGCATTATGCTTTGAATAGGCTTTAAGATGATTTTTTTTTCATCTTTGATGCGTTATGTTAAATCTATGAATATATTTCTATTTCAGCAAGGTTATATAGATTAGGAAAATAAGGGAGAAGTTTTAACTGCTTGTTTTGTTCTTGTCTCGGTTGGCTGTCAGTGCAGGTTTATTCCCAGACATAGCAACAGCACCAACAACTCGAGGATGTTTATCAACTTCATTCCGCATCATTAAATAATGCATCTTTACAGTTCATTCATGCTATTTAAAGTGGACTGTCGTACCTGGTGTTCAGCGGACGGACTCGAATCGCGACTTTCACGTTTGCCATTCGTTTGACACCGGGAGGAGAGAAACGGTGAACTGAAGTCGTGCTGTCCTTTAGAGTCCACTTATTAAATCCCTGCACAGCTCCGAATAATTCCGAGCAGCGTGAGGAAAGCCATGAGAAGTTTTTCGGCTCATGTTATTGATATCGTCTAGACAATCACAGAGCACACCGTGCAGCCGCGACTGCGCTTGAACTGCGCTGAAACTTCCTGCCGTCTCTATGGGAGGAGAGCTTACGGATCCTACTACGGCCAAGGCGTGGCTCATGAATATTTAAAAAGGCAACATGACGTCGGTTCATTGGTACGCAATGATTCGCAGAACTCCTACATCTATTTTGAATAAGGCGTGAGTTTTTCATATTAATTAGGGTTGGTTGTTTTCGCTCATCTACCACTGAATGAAGTAAGCTTCTTTTTTAATATTCATGAGCAATGTCATCGCCATAGTAGGAAACTATGAGGAACAAAGAAATGTTTGCTGTGCCAGTCTCCGCGTGTGTATAATTACAACTAACGTCATTTTTCCATCCTTATGTATGGTTCAAAGGTTTTACTAATTCATTAATGATTTTATTCAACAAGGACGCATATAATTAAACAAAGGTTACAAACGATTTATATCTGGAATTAATGCGTTCTTTTAAATCTTGTTCATGAACCCCAAAGTTATTAAACAGCTAATGTTTCGAACAATAAAAATAAGCGCCAAGTCAATGATCTCTGAATGAACTCCTACTCTGATTTTTTTGATGCATGGTCTCAAACTCCTGGAGAGCCGCTGAGTCCTTCGAGCTTGTTTGAAACCTACAGGTAAGTTTTGGAGCAGGGTTGGAACTAAACTCTGCAAGGCTGCGGCCCTCCAGCAACTCAGTTGACATCCTGAGGGATCTTGTCGGAGAAGGATAAACTGGCAAAATAATAATAATAATAATAATAATGATAAATAATAAATAAAAATTCAAGCAATCTAAGGATGTTAATGTTCGCATCGCGCATTTAAGTAACAGTTAAATAAATGAGGGAAAACTAATGTTGAAGCCTCGAGACAGGACCCTTCAGCATATCCATGTGACACGACATCTGACGTACAGATGCCACTGGCACATGCCACTGTGTGTAGTGACATTTCCGGTGGCATGTGATTTATTGCAACGCGAGTTTGTTTATATGCCGTGGGTTTCTCCGCGATTTTTTAAAAATTATTATTATTATTATTATGTTTTTAATTACTCGTAGTGGCACTTCCGGTATTTTTGGTACAGTACATGACAGTGGACAGTTGTTTATTATTGTACAGTTGTAAGAGCGGATAGATGGATTATTATATGGAGGCGGCTGGTTTGTAGGCTACAAGGTGAACTTCTCTATGATTTTGTATTTATTTATTTCATTTATTTACTTTTATATAATTAACTTTATATGCATATTGTTAATACATAACATATGCTTACTTGATAGTAGGTGTCATTTGCCTAATTATGTTTTTAAACAAAGCACGGAGAAACTTACGCTGGAAACGCGCGCGCTTATACTGACATGTCACAAGATCTTTAATAATAATAATAAAAGCTTTTAAATAAATGTGTATAATGATATTATAGTGTTTGAAACGACATGCATGCTATGTGTTCATTTCAAGCAAGCAGAAAACATAACATATAAAACAAATTATTAGACTACATAATAAAAAACTAAAATTCTCCCTCAAATTTTCATATTTACTTTTGCACATTCATTCTAGGCAATCATTTTTGAATTTTTAAAGAAATTTCTGAGTCACAATGCAATAGTTTTTGTAGGCTTATATAAAGATTTGTATTCAATATAAACATTTTGATCATTAAAAAAAATCTCCCCCCAAAAAAGTTTTGATCTGATAGTGGGGAAACAAACTGCACCAAAACAAAAAAAGGGACAGAATTGTAAGAGAATTAACAAAACATTTTATTGAAAACCTTACGTTATTGGTGAATTTAATTATTAAGGATTATGCATAATTCTAGATCAAAATCTAAATGTATCTAATAACTTGTTTAAACCATCAGTTTCATACTGGATTTAATTTCAAAAGAAGCCTTGATTAACTATTAACCATCTCGTTGCCTCCTTGATTTTGAACTCTGATTTTAAAAAATCCAAATGAACTTTAAACTTGATCTTGAGAAAGGTAAAGAGAAAATTAAATAGCTCCTCAGATAAACACTGAGATTTTTGATTGAGCTTAAAACTTGCAAAGAGGAAAGAATGTTTCTATAACTTATATAATGGGATCAATTCTCACGTAATCACCAAGTTACATTTTATTACATGAGATAGTTTTCGCATTAAACATAATAACATCGTCCAACATGAACAAAGTGCAAATCTTTCACAAGTAGACTATTAGAAACATACAAATGAGCATAACTAACTAACTGACAACATGTACAAACACTAATAATAATAAATACTATTTCATGACATAACTCAAGCACAGTGAATGGTCTTTATCTCGTTCTACTGTGAAGCAGCATAAGTGAAGCCTGGAAAAGCCCTCAGAAATTTACCCTCAAAATGAGTTTTAAACATTTACAAAACAGCAACGACTAGTCGATCTTGCAGCAAAATAGTTTTTTAAAAATAAGTTTGTTTTTTAAAAAACATAATATATATTTATAGTAGAATTAAAGGGTATCTTGTTTAAATACGAATCATTTACTGACTACTACAATAGCGTTTTTCTGCCTTTAAAGTGTCTAGTTGGTAAAGACTCATCTGTCCTCCTAGTGGTCACTGAGAGACCTGCAGCAGGTCCCTGTGGTTCGGAAGTTGTGGCAATGAGAACTGGGTGGCCAAAGATAGCTGCTGAAACTTCTCTACAGACTCCTGAGACAAAATAAAAATAAAAAACATCAGTGATTTGTGAGAATTTCAGCCTTACAGTTAATATGTATATGTAAGGAAGCTGGTATTACCTCTGGCCAAGATAACGCAGATAACTTTGCCCAGTTTGTGCCCACTTCCTGCTCTCCTAAAAGACCCCTCTCTATAAGCTGTCTGATCAGGAACAGGTAGTCGGTCCTCTGCAATATTACAGAAGAAAACAGGGTCCCATTTTATATTACGTAATATGTACTTAAGTGATTAATTTCAGTGTGTTACAATGTACTTATTGTGTAAATGCATGTTGTATACATGTTTGATTAAATACCTGCATGTAATTACATTTCTAATTAATTTCTGTAATTACATTTGTAATTTGACCATCCCTTGCACCTTAACCCACCCTTAAACCTATGGGATACCAGTTTCCCACCTAAAGAGAACCAGAAGTGTTCTGCAATACATTATGAACACAGTAAGTACATTGTACTTGCATCAAAAAAATAAATACATAGTAGTTAAGGCCACTTAATATAAAAACTGGGACCAAAAACGACTGAATCAACATTGTTGATATTGTTATAATAAAACAACAACCATTAAGCAAGTAACAGTTTTAACTCAACAACTATTTAATGTAAAAAAACAAGTAAGTAAATGAATACAAGAAATGATGCACTGGCAACCAAGTAAACATGTTCCAAAGTACTAAAATCAAAACTAAAATTAAAACAAAAAGTTAAAACAATAAAATAGGAGTAGGCCAGTAACAATATTTATTTTTTTGTTGTACGATATATTGCGATAAACGATATTATTGTCATTTTAAGACCATTTTATGTCATTCATTATATAATGCCAGAATGACAATGTAATAGCATCACAATGCAAGAGTACACTCTTCCAAAGAACACATATTTTATTCTTAAGAATATTTCATTTAAATCATAGTCATTTTAACAATTTAATAATTAGGCATTGCAATCAGAATGTAAAAAACGTATATGCTAAACAAATAATAATAAATGTTAACAAAAAAGTGCAAGGTAAAAAGTAACAGAGGCTGCGATATCTGCTACCAGATCTATTTTCAGTTGACAGTCACCCATATAAAAAATATACTAAAGTAATTTATAGTAAATACTATAGTGTTTTTAACTATACTGACACCTCCAATAGAGATAGAGAGGTTGCACAATCAGCTAAAATGTGGTTATAATTGGTTTTTATGTATGGGCCGTATATATTGCATCACCATGAGGTCATGTCCATGTGTTGTGCGATAAGTAAATATATTGATTAATGTGACAGGCCTAAATAATAGTAATAATAGTAATGCTACTATTACAACTTAAAATATATACTACATTACCAAAAGTTTTGGGACACCCTTTCTAAATCACTGAATTCAACTCAATCCCATATATTATGACAAAATTCAAAATAGCAGTTGCCCAAAATCTCCAATATGGGAAAAGTAATTGCCATTTGACTCAGTGTGTGGCTCAGAATCTAAACACACAAGTCAAGTACAGAAGTTATAGCTTAGTTTAGAAGTTAAATCCAAAAATATCCAACTTTACATTCAAACTTTGCTGGTAAACTCAGGTCATAGTTGTCATAAACCAAGTTTGGTTCGAATATGATAAAAGCATTGAGGGATTTTTTTGGCTTGTTTGCATGGTTTAAAAGATGATTTTCACAAAAAAGTCATTTTTCTTTTGAATATCCAAAATGACAAATACATGTTCATAAACTTTGTAGCCTTTAAGTGCGCATATAGGCAGTTAAGAGAATCCAAAAATACAGTGGTTGATGTTCAGGTTGTCCGCTGTCTGTAAGAAAAACTTTATATTCAACCCATAATAACTCAAAAACCACAGCAGAAACAGAACACAACTAATGGGTCTAACAGGTGATAATATTAAAAACCATTATACCATTTATAAAAGTATGAATATTAAAAAACACTACTAACACTAAAATAATGTTACTACAAAAATAATAATAAGAAAAAATAAAGCAATATATTCACTAACTGCAAAGAGGATAAGGATGTAACAGCTTATCAAAACTGCATCAATAACACAGTGCTTTTACCTCTCTATCGGTAGCAGTAAATATGGCAGTCAAAGTGGGTTCAGTGAGGAGAAGGTGCAGAGGTGGAGAGGGAGTCCAAGACCACAGAACGAGAAGCCTTTCCAGAAGATCAGGTCTCTTGTTCCCCTCAGCAGAGGACACCAGCGGCAGCTCTCCAGATACTGCACATGCAAAACGGATACAAACACACACTCACAAGAATATTAATCATGATCAGAATAAACTTTATTTACTGTTTAAAGTTTTCTAATTTTCACTCACCAAGTTTGCAGGCCAGCTGAACAGTACAACGCAACAGCATCTGCTCGACCACAGGAGAGAGACGCTAGAAATACACCAGGACAAAGGAGAAAGTAAGAAAAACTACTAAAACAGTGAATTGTTGATAACAAGTGTTCTGTATGGGGGTCTGATTACTTTTCGGCATCCAAGGGTTTGTCCCACTCGGTCCAATAGAGACTCAATCTGATGAACAGTGAAAACCTCGTCATCAGATCTGGGTCCTACAGCAACACTCAGAACTTCCTGAAACATCAGAGAAAATGATGCACACAAATTGTAAAATTCCCTTAAATTGGGTTAAATTAGACTTATTTCTATTATTCATAGTAAGACAGATTAATTTAAAAAATGTACTGCTGGCCAGTGCTATATTAGCATTAGTAACTATTAATAATATTTTGAATCAGCTACTTTTCTTGTTAAGTCATTTATTTACTTGCATATTTTTTATTTAAATTCTATTTTATTCAGTTATTTTGTTACATTCATTGGTTGTTTTTATTACATTTAAATATTTCCATTCAGGCATTTTTGTACATCAACAAGCATTTTATTTCAGTTAGTTGACAATATAACAATATAACATAATATAACAAGTCAACTTACTTTATATATAATTATTTTGTATATATTTTTTTGTAAGTTAAAATTAGCGAAAAACATTTTAAATGGCTTTCATTTCATTTACAATAATGCAATTTCTGCTAGCCTTGTCCTAAAAAAGAAAACATTGTTTAGCAAATTTGACTAATTTTGTGAAGGTCTCATTTCTCACCATTTAATTGTATTTTGTATCAATCTAATCATATCAATTATAGATTTTTCAATTAATCGGTTGTAGCAAATTTGACTAATTATCACCTTAATTTCAATCATGACTTCTGATCCAAGTGGAACTTTATGAGTGCAGTCTGGAACACAAGTGGACTCAGCACTGAGCCTTGAGGCACTCCTCTGGACCTGCTGACTCCTGCTTAATCCTTCAGCCTCTTCAGCATCTAAACTGAGGGATGAGGGCATGCTTTTCATCACCCTCTCAAATGCACTCTTCCACTCCCTCTTTAGCAGTGCTAAGAGACATAAAAAAAAAGTTCAAATCAGCGTGTGAAAAAAAAAAAAACGACATGCTATGTAATATAATACATCATAGCATATCTAAATATCTACAAAGTCTTAATGGAGTTTTCAAATGTCACTAAAATTGGTTTCATTACTTGTGATGTTGGAAGACAGCCAGCTGCAAGCCTTTTCTGTAGCCAAACGAGTGGTGATGCTCTCAGCTGTGGTCAAGACCTAAACCACACCACATATTAATCATATCTCAAAGCAAATAAATAATCATCCTGTAGCCTATTTTCTAAAATTAACCATGAAATAAGTGAGTATTAATGGACTGAACTGATGAATAGTGACTGTTTTACTCACAGAAGGAGACGTCTCCAGTGGAAGAAGAACTCGGACAGCTCCTGGAGCATTCTCACTGCAGAACCTATCATGACATGATGTGACAGAGGACATATAGATCAAAAGAGGTCCAAAAAACATGCTTTCATGTAATTAAATAAAAAATATATATAAATAAAAAATAAATAAAAAGCGATTGACCTGGTTGCTCTCTCCAGAGCTTGCATGCCCGCATCACACAGCTGAGCACAGATAGAATCGTTTAGCTTGGCAGTGTGTACACCCTCCATACCCAAACTATCTCTGAGAGTTTTCTCACCACCCTTTACAAGCTCCAACACAAGTGTAGCCCTGCCACAAAAAAAGTTAGGCAAATATGAAATGATGAAAAGCAAATCCGAAATCATTTGCATGGACTAACAAAGAAAAAGGGTCAAAAAGCTGGGAGACTGACTTAATGTGTTTGACGCAGTTGGAGCCAACCCTCTCAGCAACAAACTCTACAGTACGCCTGAGAGAAGGGGGTTGGTTGTGAAAAAAGGCCTGCTCCAGGTCAACCTATGTTAAAATATACAAAAACATTTATGAACTGTCATGAAAAACATACCCTCGAATATTCTATAGATGGAAGGCATTTGCTGGCAGTTTACCTGAAGTTTCTGCTGTGAACGTGTGGTCGAAGGACCCCTCGGTTCTGCAGATGTGGGGGTGATCTTGCGAATCAAGCCTCCACTCTTGGATGTGTTACCAGCCACAAAAGCAGCAAGAAGTTTACGAAACTCCCCTGAAAAACAAATGATGTAAAGATAAATCAAATCTTTGTCAATTAGAATGCATTTCTTTGTGCAATACATAATTCTGAAGCACATTTCTTTTCCAAAAGAGCTTGCTCTTACCCAAATATGGACAGCAAGTGTAGAGAAGCTCTTGGTCCACTAATGGGAGTGTGTCCTGAGAAGTACATATAAAATATGATTATTGTTAATATGAGGAAAAAAAAAAAAAAAAAAAGCATAACTTTTGTTTAATGTATCCAGAGCAGAAGATCAGCGATCCACTTACCAGCCCCTGAGAGCTTGTTTTATTCTCCAGTTCTTTCATTTCTTCCTTTAGATTTGCACTGAAGAAGAGATCGTCTGGGAAAACTGGGATCTAAAAAAAGATTACAATTACAGAAGGATATGACATGATCATAGCTCATCTCTTTATCTAAAGCAGCATAATTTGGTCAGTTGCTATAATGCATAACGATTATAATAAAAGCTTGTATCTTCAATGGTGTAAACAAACAATCAAATTATGCCTTGTATCTTTAGATACACTTTAGCAAACCCAGGAGTGGAAAGAGACACTGTTTGTTTTGTTTTGCATTCAATTTAGATTATAATTATCTTAGATATTCCAACGTTAGCTTGCAGTTTAACAAATGACGGCACATGGTGACAGGTCCGTAAATTTGTTAAAGACTGCTAACAAAAGTTGTTCATACTAAAGGTCTCATCTGTAACAGTTTTTGCTGAGTTGCAAAAGTTTTCTGCTTGATGCTGAATTTTTTTTGGTGTCTCTCTCCTAGTCCTCCAAGACATTTAGACCTCCAGTTTCACTTGTAAAGCCCTTTACATTATGGGTGATCCCAACCACACATCTCACAGCTTCAATCTTGTACAGAGTGAGAGATGCATTCATGGACCAAACCCTAAGGCCTACTCTGGCAGTATTTCTTAAAACTGTGTATGGACAGAACTGCTGCTGAAACAGTGGGTTTTATGACCCTTTAACAATCCCAAAAGGCCACATCATAGTTTTATTTTGGTTAATTTTGCAGCATTACTGAATGAGACCCCTCACCTGGAAGAGCCAGCCTAAAACTGCAACCATGAGCAGCTGATTCATGTAGCACAGCTCTACTCCTCGACCCAATACCATCCTCCTGAAACACCCAAATAAACAATTACCAGTGCATTCGGACACAGAAATAATCTCTGACAAGTATGAGTTAAACTCGCTTGTAGATCTGGAGCAGAAGGCACAGAGCGGTCTTGTAACAAGGCAGAAATGGTCCAATGTAATCCAGCATGGATAAGAACTCCACCATCCAAGGCACTGTCAGAATTGTGCGTCTACGATGCACTGAATTCCTCAACACCGTGCACACATCCAGAACTGGAAAACTCTGATGATATGCATATTAAATGTACTGAGTCCTGAAGAATATATCCATTCTAGGCCAATTAAAAACAAATATTGCCTTCATAAAGTGCATACCTTGCTCCGCAGAGCGACTGCAGCATCCTGTATATCTCTTGATGGAAGCTCAGAAGTCTGGTAAGGCAGGAAAGTGACGAAACCCAAAAACTTGGCCAGAAGTCGAGCGGTGAGCAGCACAGAGGAGAATCGCTGTTTCTCATCCTGAATTAAAAATAAGTTTTAGAACCATTCAAAGCCTTTGAGTATTTTGGGTTATTTTGCATTTTGTTCTGACCTGCTGTTCCATGTCTCCATCAGCCGTCTCCTCTCCCTGGGCAGGGCTGGCATCTGGACCGAGGATGGACACCTCATCCAGCTTCAGCAGCTGCTGACACAGACCATCTTTCAGGTGCTGATTTAGCTGGCAGCTAGTAAAAAGATGACTGGAATCAGAGCCAATAATCATAAACATGATAATAAAATTCTAATTCTAGTACTGTACTGTTTTCTATTCGATTTTAAAAAAGTGAAAGTAAAGCTGCTGGTGAGTTAAGGGTGATGAATGGTGCTTGAGAGGAGGAGAAAAGTGGAGAGAACGAGGTCACTGGCTCAAATTCCAATGGAAATAGCACACATTATGCTCAGACCAGACATAGTTTCTACAAATGGACAAGTCATGTACACTTCCTGTTTGTACAGAAAATGTTAACACAGGAACACAAACCTCTCTCAAACCAATTCATTCAGATGAAATAGAACTTGGAAATCTTAAATTATGACATCATGAGAATATGAGACCTGCGATGAAGACATTTACCAGCTGGCTGTCTGAAGAAAGCCCTTGAAGAACTCCTGATGTCCAGGAAAGGAAGGTGGAGGACAGGGACCAATGAGACTCTGAGGCTGGACCAGACGCTGCTGTAAGCGCTTTAGACGGCCCAGGCTGTCTGCCCCCAGCATGCCAAGCAGATCAGCATCAGGGGCATCGCTAGAGGAGCCCAGCACACTCGGGCCCTTACACATCTAGATAAAAAGAACAACAAGAATCTATGATCATTGAATACAAGACAGGAAGGAAAAGGGAGTATAATCAGCCATTGTGGCCCACCTGGATCAGCTGCTTCTGGAAGAGTCTAGCAAAGTGAGATTGGCTTCCTGCTGCTGTGAGCTGACTGACCATCATCCTGTGGGTGAAAATTGAAAGAATTCACGATGGGAATCAGTATCAAATCAATTACCATAAGATGTTAGTGTTTAATATCACAACTGTTGTGCCTATATGAATATATAGACATTACCTGACTCTATTGCCTAATGCTGCCTCAAAATCCCAGCCAGGCTCCTTATGGGAGTCCTCCCATTCTCTGAGGAGCCCATAAAACACATCCCTACAACATAAGAACAAAAACACACAACATGAACCATGTATATCTAAGCAATTGATTTGCCAAATAAAACTTGTATGGTGTTCACTGTACCTCTGCTTTTTAAAGGTGTGGAAGGCCTTGTCGCTGCTAAAATTAGAGCGGTTGTCGGTGGCAGGCTGGAATGGGACTGAATGAACAAATAAGGGTGGACTGGGAGGTACCTAACAAATTAAAAACATTATTCAGCATGAGCTTTCAAAAAAAGAACTTACTGGTTGCTTACTTAAACAAATGCTTACTTTAGCTGTGCAGTTGTCTTGAGCTTCTGCCAAGCGGTCTTTGAGGGAGGGGGAGAAAGTCCCCACTCTCTCATTTTCAGACAGAAGCCGTAATGTACATTTATCTAGGTGTGACACCAACCTGACAAATAGAAAAAGAAAAAAGTCAGGTCCTCTGAAAACGGCCTGTAATAAAACAGTAATAACACTATAATCAGACTTACTCAAACTGTTTCTCCAACACTCTCACAGAAAAATACACACAGTTGTGGACATTTCCTAGGTAAGCTTTTTCCAGAACATCTACAAGGCCATAAATGAAAAGGACACAGAAAATTAGTCAGCATTAATAATTCAGAAATTATAAGAATTTAATAATTATTTAATAATAATTTCCAAAATGAACCCCCTGCAAAAAAATCACATTTCAACTATTTTGTATATAATTATTATTTGCCTAACAACTGCAATGCTATTTCCATGGAAGGAGTACCTGTTTGCCTTTAGCTAAGCAAATCACATAATAAAAATGCAAGAAATTAAAAAAATAACTGACAAATTAATACATTTCTACAAGATTCTACAAAATTACTGCTAAATTGTATATTATAAAATTGCAAAACTATTATTATTATTATGAATAATTAAAATGTCAATGTGAAAAAATGTTATAAAATCATAATCAAGTGCATAATTCATTTTTTAAAAGCTGTACTCTATTAGCTTTGTGCTGACAGAGGGATTATGAAACGACTGATCTTTTGAACGTCTCTTCAGCATGATTTTACATGTAAGTGTAGACAAAATCCTTAAAAAATGTATTATGCTTTTAAACATTGATGTAGATTGTGATCAAACCAACCTGGACTGTCTTCACAAACACTGACTCCTTGCTCTGCAGGTTCAGACACAGACACACCACGAGATGTCAAGAGCTGCAGTATGAAGAACATCTCCAGGAAGATACATGGAACCAGGTTTTCTATAAGCATAACACATTTTTAAAAAACAATAAGCGAAATACAATTAAAACTAATGTTTTTAATATTTTGGTATATTGTAAAATTTCAGTTCTCTCTGTGATGGAAAAAAGTAACATTTGTGAGGGACTCAACAAGAACTATTTACATATCAAAATCATGATAATATTTTTGTCAGTGACAAATTCAGTAAATTATTTTCTCAATACAGATTAATCTAACAGTTTTAAACACAGCAGCAGAGATTAACGCAACAGCAGCTAGAAAAGGAAATGTTGCTAATAAGCCTGCTGTCCCAGTAACTGAGGACACATACAAATTAAGTTAATCAGCTAAGTTAATCAGTTAAGAGCTACTCTAAATGTAGCTTCATATTTCCTGGGCTTCTCAGTTTCACTTTAGAGAAATGCCTGTCATGACAAACCATCAACTTGAAGAATTTATGACAGCTGTAGGAGCCATTTATTTACTTTATTTAAAGGTTTGTGTTGTTAATCTTGATTTCTTTTATTTTTGGAGATTTGCACCCCCTGCAGGTCAGAGGAAGCTTAAAAGGCCTGGGTGTGGCCTTTGCAGAGGGGCCTGCTGGGAGCACATGGTCTTTAGATCTCACCTTCAGTGTTTGGAGGCCAAATTCATTTGGTTCTGTGTTTATTTCGTATCAAGTTTTGTTTAAACTAACTCTACAATAAACCAACAAAAATGAAGACTTATTGTTCATATACGATTTTCTAAGGAAGCGTCTAAACCCCTCAGCAGACCCAAGATGTGACTAATATGAAATTTTGATCAAGGATAGTCACAACAACAGCAATGATAGTATTATTAGTTTTAAATCAAACAACCAACATGTTTTTGCAGTTTGTACAATTTAGCAATGAAGCTTCTTACAAAAATGAATAGTGTTATGTAGTAAAATTATTATTAATTTGTGGAAACTTTAATACATTTTATTTAGGATTCAATGAACAGCTATTAAACGTTATGAAAACTGCATTATTTTACACTGTAAATGTATTTATGGTCATTTTGAGCAATATATAAAACTAAACATATTTAATATATTAAAATAAAATTAAACTTAAATTGCGGAATAAAAAATATTTTTAAATGGTAATGCATAATATTTGTAGATTACTAATTCTCTTCAAAATTCTTACTGACCCCAAACTTTTCAATGGTTTATATGATTCATGCATTACCTTTATTTAACTAATCAATCAGAAATAATTCATAAATGTTAACGGCCAAGCTGTTCACTATGACACACACACACAAAATAAAAACTTTGATCAACTATAAATAAATACAACAGCACACAACACCCTCTGCAGGCCATTCACCTGAAATGCAGGCACAATACATCCCCGCTAAGAGATCCAACTCGGATTTCTGTGTCACTTTGTCAGGGTCAGGGCAAGGCAACTGGGCATCAGGGGTCACTTTTGAGCCTTGCCTGTGCACTGTTTTGGTTGGGGTACAGATGTCGGTGTTGTTTTTTAGTGGAGAGCTGGTCTGCTGGGCAAGTTTAGACCTAGAAAAGACAAGTGTTATTAAAGTTAAGTGTGAACAGAAAAGCAGAAATGTAACTGAAACTAACAGCTCCAACACACCGCTCTCTCTTGAGCAGCTCTCTCTCCTCCTGCAGACTGTGAGGACAGCCAGTGCTCTCTGGTATTTTAGGAGGGCTGGCAGGAAGGCTGAGCGGAGTGGAGGTGAAGCAGCTCTTGGGTTTAGAGTTCGGCCGCTCCGCACTTACAGGTGTTGGGTTAATTCTCCGTGAAGGTTTGGTTGCTCTGGAAAAAACACATAAAAGTTTTATATTATTTATATTGTTGATTTCTATTTTTATTTATATTACATGCATTTGTCATGGTGCTAACTTGTATTCACATATATATTACTAGATACATTACAATCTGCAAGAAAAATCTATTATATTGATCTGTTCTTGTCTATACTGTAATGTGATATCTGTGACCTCCTCATATAACAAATAAAGGTTTTGGGGCAATGAAATTTTGGAATGTTGTTGTCAAATACAATTACTTCATATCACACGCTAATGTATTAGACACAAAATTATACACATAATATAACATATTGAATTTTAAACATTATGATGTTCACAAATCAATCATTTATAATAAACAATATTTCATATAAATATGTAATACATAAAATAAATGTGTTATGATGAACATGTAGCCAAAATAAATTAAATCTAATAAAAAAATATCTTTTAATTAATTTTCAGACATTACCCGAAGCATAAGGATGATACAAAAATTTATAATAAACGAAATAAAAAATGTGTATGTATAAATATATATATATATATTATTTTTCATTTCATACATATATGTAATACGAATATATTATAAATAGACATGCATGCATTTAAAGATAATATAACTTCAGGAATTATGACAAAAGCATAACTTTTTCCGTAAAAATGGCATGAATGTTTTTCAAAAGTCATTTAAAACTCATTTTAATAGATTCCATTAAAACTTTACAATGCAATGTCATTTGCAACAATAATTTATATGAACAAATTATTAAATAAAGCAGCATATTATTATTATTTTAGAGCACTGATTAACCTTTGTTAATGGTAGTTAATTAAAATACATTTGTTCATTTCTTTTTCAAGCTAGCTCACTCTGCATCAATGTCAAAAAATAAAACCCATGACTACACTATGACACTATACACCCATGACTATTAGTAAATGTAGAAATTAACAATAACTATGATTAGTAAATGCTGTACAATTGCTTTTCATTTTTATTTCGTTAATCAATACAGTTGACTCCTGTTAAGAAATTAACTCTCAATATAAAGAGATATCTAGGTGTTCTAAACCTATTTTTATATTTGATTTTTTATTATTACAATGCGGACACTTTTTACTTGTATTCATCACCTACTCCTCACTTACATTGGTGAAGGCTGGGCAGCAGCCATTGGAGGAAAGTCTTCCAAATTATTGAAGTTGAGCTGCACCTGTGTCTGAGGTGACACCGAATCGTTTCTCCCCCCACCTCTACTCCTCCTGCCACCTCCGTCCTCGGAGACAGCACCCCGAGTTCCTGTCTGCCGGCTGGACGTCCCACCACCAAACCCGGCACTCCTCCTGCGGCCTCTGTGTGGCGGTGCAGAGGGGCTGGGCTGGGTCTCTGGAGGTGAAGTCATGAAGTCTCCTAGACTGGGCCGCTGGGCAGAACGGCGCTCGGAAGGGCTGTTACGGGGTGCAGGACTCCAGACTGAACTGAAGGAAGGGCTGCTAAGGGCACTGATGCCACTCAAACAATGAGTGCCATTAAATGGGATGTCTTGGTCATTCCTCCCACTCACCGGGGATGTAGACGGGGCAGGAGAGAACAGCTGGACTCGACTGGCACTGCGCAGACCCTGGACCGGTGTGGATTTGCAGACTCTCCGCTCTGAAGAGTTCTGAATCCTGACAGATCTGGAGGTGCTGGGGGTCTTAGCAGGGGTGGCAGGGCCATGGGTCAATGTCTGACTGCTCTGGTCCCGCAAAAAATTCAAAAGGAAAGGCACAAACTCCTCTTTGGTGACCCTGGATGGAAAATTTTGGGATTCACAAACCTGCAAACACAAAGAGAAGAAAAAAAACCTAAATCAAAATCATGATCCAAGACACATGCTACATTCAAATGAATACTCTATTCATATTTTTATGAATATTGTGCAAAAAGCAGCTATCAATATAGAAACACATAAATATTAGGCATAAGCATTTAAATATCTTAGCAAACGAAACACATTATTCAAATCCATATTAAAATAATGTATGTTACAGTATTCTCATAATTCTTATTTCAATATATAACAATAAACGTAATACAAGATATATTGTGTGAAATTGTACATTGACATGCATGAAATATTGTAAATCCACAAAAATGTTCTCTTGCTTTCACAACACAAAAAACTTTGCTTATTTTCATGTTTTTTTCAAACTCTTTTTTTCAACCTTGTTGTGTTCGTTTCATATTATAATATTATTATAATCATTGCTTATAACCTAAACCACCGTTAGTTGTTTCAGTAACTGAAATTAAGCTTAAATGGGGAAAAGAAAATTTATTTTGCCTTGGCAACTAACAGAAATTACTCTGAATACTAAAATGATAAAAACTGAATTAAAAATGTTTCTTAAAAGTAGGGTTTTTTTTGTATTTTTAAGCCTACTGCTTCAATTTAACTCTACTATTTATGTAATGTAAAAAAAAAAACTAATTTAACTTTTTTAATATTAATAAATTATTTGTTAATAAACAACTAAACGAGACATTAATAACTTAAACTATAATACAGTCGAAAAAAATACACTGAACTGTAAAACAAGGCTTAGTCTTAACATTAAACGTAATTTCCAACTTTGAAGAAAACAAAATCAAAACAAGGATTGTATCATCCTAAAAATATAATGATGTATAACATAATAAACATAACATTTTGGAATATTTACACTAGCCAAAACATTCGTAAAAAGGAAATTTTAGATGACAACTTCTCAACATACTGCTAAAAGATGTTCTGTGGCTTCATTCGTTATCGTCGAAGTATTAAACTTAAATCTAACAATAAAAAAACATACAGATTGGAATTTATAATCAGGAGACTCTTTTAATGTTTGTTTGCTAACGTAGCTGTAAGATTAGCTGCCAGAATTTGAGTAAACAACCACTCTAACAGTCCACTAGGCAATGACAGTCATACAGTAGAGCGTTAGACAACTACAGGTAGTGTAAAAACTCTTACATGTCGTCCTTTGAGCCACAGCACAGCCTCGCTTAACTCCACTTTACACTGCAGCACCGATTCCAAAAGAGCCGCCATTCTGCTCTGAGGATCATGAGAGTCACGTGACTCTTGTCAGAGGCGCGATTGGCTAAGCAGCAGAGCGCGCGCAAACCTCAACAACGCCGCCGACATTGACAGCACTTCAAAATAAGGGTTCAGAGGACACTTTTGATTTTTTCCCCCCACTTCAGTTTATTTACTCAATAAAATTAAAACATTAGTGTATTTCAGAGTGGGAACTTTTTCGGAACTTTTTTTAATTAATTATTATATTTATTAATTATGTTTCTTCATAAACTGATATTTCTTTTAAATCAGTTTATGAAGAAACAATTGTAAATTTGCTTATAACTTTCATTTTCACACCGATTTTGTATCAGAATGTAGCCGTTGGTAATGACAAGTACATATGTTGCAGGGCAATATAGGCTATTAATAATATATGATATATCTTAAATATGTATCAAGCATCTTTTTACTTTGCAAAACATGATGTTTATGGTGATTAAGGTAAGACTTTATGGCTGAATAGGGTAAAATAGCCTACTAGTTGTTACTATTACTCAGTTTATAGATTGCATTATGAATTGGAAAAAAATTGTATTACAAGTTTTCTAAAATCACTTTTCCTTCGGGTTATTCACTGCTTATCAGGGGTTGCCACAGTGCAATGAACCACCAATTACTCTGGCAGTTGTTTTACACGTGCCCTTCCAGCCGCAACCCAACTACAGACCTGCAACCCAACCAGAGTACAACCCTCAGTGGTGGGTAACACACACTCTTTCTCATTCACACACTACTGCCAAGTTTATCCAACTCACCTATAGCACATGTCTTTAGAATGTGGGGGAAACCAGAGCACTCGGAGGAAACGCACATGAAAATGCAGAGAACATGCAAACTCAACACAGAAAAGCCTCCTGGTCTAACTGGGACTTGAACCGGCAACTTTCTTGCTGTGAGGCAACCACTTAGCCACCGTGCTGCCCTTGTTTTCTAAAATGTTATGTTTAAGTATGCAAATGATGCATTTATTAATTAAATAAATATGTGATAATTAACTAATTTGCATGTATTTCCAACACAAATTGAATCGACATTGGATGAAGGTTTTTTTAAAGAGGGGATCTCTTTTATCACACTCTCAGAAATAGAGGTACAAAACCTTTCAGTGTGGTGGTACTTTTTCTAAAGGTACACTTTTATCTACTTAAAAGGCCCACATTTATACCTTAAAGGTACATATTAATACCTAAAAAAATATCAATGTGTACCTACCTAAAAACTACAAAGGTGTACCCTAAAGGTGTACAAATTTGTAATTTAAGGTACCAATGTGTACTTATAAAAAGGCATACCTTCACAGAGACAAGTTTTATATCTTTATTTCTGAGACTGCAAATAGCTACAATAAAGATTTTCATTAATTTTTATCTTGGAGAATAATATATTGCATATAATAATCAGTCAAATTACACATGAACATATCCTCTTGTATTTTTTAAAATGAAACTAAAGTTTGGTCTATGTAAGTGCTGCTGAAGTGGAAATGTTTAGCTCACTGCAGAGAAAAACAACAACAACAACAAAAGTGGCTTTAAAAATATAAACTTTATCTGATATCTACAAATGCAAACTGATAAAGTGACAATATATACACTTGTATTTTGAATGTTTTCTTTATATTAGATACAAATGTCAAATAGCCCATAATTTCAAAACCGACAGGTTTTTAACAGATACTATTTAATTAGTAAAAGATAAATAGATTTTTAAATTTAACATACAATCTAAAGCAAACTGTATTTAGCAAGTTGTTAGCAACTCACTTTTAGAAATCTTCTGTCTTTATTTATGTAGAAAACCTGACAATCTTTTTAAGTAATTGTAATGTCTATTCAGGGTAATGTTATTTTAGTAATAAACCACAAACTAACAACCTATAAAACATGATTTTTGATTTAATTCTGTCATGACTTGATGTTCGAATTATAGACTATATTGTGAGCAAACCATGCAAAATGAACAACTTAGATCCTAACAATACAATTACAGTCTCTGTGGAAAACATGAAGCCTCCTAGTCTTTACACACAGATCATGAACAAACATTAAGAATAAAAAAAAGCCCAGCTTGTTTGCAGTGCATGCACAGGTGTGTCTTTCTTACTCTATATTTGTGCATGTTTGACTACAACATCTTATCCTACATCGTGTAAACATCTAAATCAATTTGTTTGAGGAATATTTACATGGTAAACTGTCTGTAGCTGTGTGGGCAGTTTACAATAAATATGGGCGTCTCCTGGGATTGCTCTAAAAAAAGAAGTTATTATAGAATGTGCAGGTAACAGGCCTTTGCTTGTCCAAATGAGGACATAGACTGAAAAGATACTGTATAAACCTGCTCTTTTCTCTCAGTACAGCCTGAGCCTCCAGCAACTTTCACCAGTCACTGGATTATGTGCACGTAATGCACACTTTTAGCTGACAGATTAAATATACAACAGAGGGGAAATAGCGATTAAAGGTCAGATGAAGTGCACTTGTTATAATGCAATACATACACACTATAGCTAATTGGTCAAAAGAGATTAAAACAAGAAAAGTGTAATACATCTTTATTTTATTTTGATGGTTTTTATTTTTCATGTTTAAATTAATTCTGTTTGATTTTATTTTTGAGCAACATTCTGATTCATTATACATTATGATTTATGATTTAAGTTATCCTTCAAAATGTACATATCCACAAAAGTGGCAAAAAAAATGATATGCATATTATATGCATATTTTGAGTAGGAATCATTTGATGGGATACATATTTCATATTTTGCCTCTGAAACCTCTAAACTTTATCCTTTTAGTTGCCAAAATAATTTGATAATTTAAAAATAATAGAATTAAGTATGATTGCTTGTTCTTTTTCTTTTACAGATCAGAATAAACGTGGTTAAAATTCATTCATTTTCTTTTCGGCTTAGTCCCTTTATAATCTGGGGTCGCCACAGCGGAATGAACCGCCAACTTATCCAGCATATGTTTTACGCAGCGGATGCCCTTCCAGCTGCAACCCATCACTGGGAAACATCCATACACTCTCATCCATTCACACTCATACACTACAGACAATTTAGCTTATTCAATTCACCTATACCGCATGTCTTTGGACTTGTGGGGGAAACCGGAGCACCCGGAGGAAACCCACGCCAACACGGGGAGAACATGCAAACTCCACACAGAAATGCCAACTGACCCAGCCGAGGCTCGAACCAGCGACCTTCTTGCTGTGAGGCAACAGCGCTACCCACTGCGTCACCTTGCCTCCCCATGGTTAAGATGTTATAAATATATATTTTTATTAATCCTGAATGACAATGGAACATTATTGCATATTTTAACATTTTCACAGTAATTAAACTTTATAGTAGACACTTTCTCTGTGTGTGTGTGTGTGTGTGTGTGTGTGTGTGTGTGTGTGTGTGTGTGGGTGCGTGTGTGCGTGTGTGTGTGTGTGTATATACTTTATGGTTAATTTACATTTAACTTTTAAAACACTGTATTGTATATATACTGCAATAACCTAAACTTTTCTTTTATCTATTATTAGTTTTTAAAAATAATAAATTAAATCTGAATATTACTCTCAAATCTCACTTATATTAAACCCTCTGGAAGAAAATCTAAGCAACCTTTCAAAAAGGTCAATAATTCCTTATAGAAGCCCAACGACTGGCAACAGTTATTTCATTTATTGTTGATGACAGCTGTTTACTGTATGTATAAAGTAACTTTAATGTAATTATAAAGTAATAGTGATATTATATTATATTATATTATATTATATTATATTATATTATATTAT
>CAIGQV010017386.1:3952323-4000514 GCA_903798115.1 Danio jaintianensis
ATATTATATTATATTATATTATATTATATTATATTATATTATATTATATTATATTATATTATATTATATTATATTATATTATATTATTAAATTAATGATCTGCCACGTTGTTGCAATAAACAGTTAAAGTAGAACAGTATCTGTTTGATGGGCGGTGATTGACAGTCGTACGGTCCAATAGAGCAGAAGTATTTTTCCCAGCAGCCCAAGTAGGCGTGTCATATGGGGCTCGGCGTGTGTGTGTATCTCTGTTAGTGCAGCTGTAGTATTTACATCCCCACTGCCAATCCTACGAGAATGCAGTTATTGTCATTTACATTGTCTCTCAAAGGTTGCTTTATAGCAACAGCTGCGTTACTGTAATCCTGGTGTGATCTGTTGTGGTGTTTTGCGTTAGTGTCGTGCCCGCACGGAGGATAGAGTGCGCGCTCCGTTCACGCAAGTAATGCCGTCTACGATGGAGGGCTCATCGGGGGAAGGTGACCTGTTTACCGTCAAACACGAGCTCAAAAACGGTAAATGAACACCGGACAGCTGGTCCTACGGTTTTATTTACGAAACAACGCTTATTTGTGTCTTAGACTAATAGTGTTTTCGTTATGTGATGGAAGTGACAGCTTTAATGTTAGCTGGTCGGCTACTGTAAAAGCATGAGTAAGTGCTGATATTACCGTATGTTTATATGTGACATTTATGTATCACAAATGACGCTTCATGATGGGGTACTTTGAGGTTGGAGGAGGTTCTGCACGTGCTCTTTCATATTTCACATTCATAACGCCAGTTGCATTTGCTTGAACTGAGAAACACTTGAAAGAAATCAGATTGACACTGAAGGATAATGTTGTATGTTTATTATTATTAACTGTAGTTGTTATTATTATGTGTCAGTGGTTGCATTAGTTGCTCAGTCATGACATGGCCTTGAGTCCAAAGAAACCTAATTACTGAAGCTGATTTAATCTCTAGGGCCCTGATTATGTCTTGGTATAGTAAATGAAGTTACCTTGTGTGTGTCCTCGCTTGCTTGTCTTAGTACACTTAGCACAAATGCCTAGTAGGCACATTCCTTCAAAGTGGTGCAGATATTTTTTTGGCTTGACTGTTTAGAGGAAACAATAACACAACTGTTTGTTAAAATATGACATAAAAAATAAATAAGCGTTGGAGGCTTGTTTCAAATTAATGTCCTCTTTAAATTCACATTCAGACTGTATCTAACAATTGAAATAAGTTTTTTTTTGTTACAGTTTATTGAATTAATTAATTGTATATGAACTAATTTAAATTTCTTTTTAAATTGATTTATTTTTCTTCTGCATACTCAATACAGTCATGTTGCTGCACTCATAACTAATATTTATTAGAGCATTAAGGGAGGTAATCTCATTCAAAAAATGTTATTATAGTTTTTTTTATGTATTTATTTTATTTCGTTGGCTGTCAGTGTTTTCTGAAGTTTACGAATCTCCTATCACTGACAGTTTATTTAAAAGGTTTTAGGCCCTATTTTGTACCATATACTTGGAAATTGTCATTAACATTTAATTAAGTTTTTGTTTTGTCTTCTGTGTCATCTAAAGTAATGTATCAGTCAGACTAAATGACCAGCCAAGACTGTGGATCTGTAACATAACTGTGCAGATTAACAGCAGTTATTATTCTGCCTAAAAGATGAGACGAGCCAAAAGTTTCCTTAACACTTATTTAATCCGAACATAAAACAAAAGAAAGAAACATTTAATGATGTTAAAGAAATGTCTTATTAAATTGGGTAGGCAGCTAAATAAAAAATACAATGGTTAAATAAAAAATGTCAGTAATAACTGATAATGAACAATGTGCAACATTATATAGTTGATAGGCTACATCTTTTTGCTATATCACATGACTTAAGTAATATTGTATTGGAATCATTTATAATATTACATTTTATTTAAAAAGCACTTTATATTCAGACAGAAGTGTTGAAATCTCAATTTTGCCTTCAATAAGGATGTGTTCACCCTTGGCAGGATTAAACACACTGCTGTTTGTGCACCAATAAGAGACCGCAGAAATGATGCGTCTCAGTCCACTTCAAATTAAAGTCTGTTTGAAATAAAAATGTACAATGTTTATTTTGCTAGCGCACATTGTTATTCTTTATGTGAACAATTGATCTATGCAAGTCAGTCTACTGAAAAGAATGTTTGTTTTGGTAATCTTCAATCAGAATCTGACCATTTGCCTCCACGTTTGGAGTGGCGATCCTTCTCTGTTCATGTCCGTTTGACAGCTTCAGCCACAATATTCTTAACCACACCCCTCTTACCGTTTGTTTGCTATGAGGGAATGATGTGCAAAAAGAAAGCCCCACCCCCTACTCAACATTCGGTTTCAGTTGGAAGTACAACAAGATACTAAAATAAAAGTCTCAGCAACTTCTGGTTCACTTGGTCTTTAACAAAGTGCATTCATCATGACAGGACAAGATGTCACATGATGCGACGAAACAGGACAGAATGCTCAAACAAAACATTACTTGATGTTTTTTTGTTTGTCATAGTCATAATGTTATGCGTACATAATAATACACTTCAGAAATAAATTTTCTTGCAGCAGAGCTTCATTTTTTTGTGTGTGATGGGAGTTCCTGGTGCTGTTTTTACTCCTCTACGCATTTTATAAGCTCTTAAATTCTCAGCTGGTAAAAACACCATTCAGCTAATTCAGTTCAACACACAGCATTGGTTTGGATATTCAGTTTTGTTAAAAAAAATGTTTATGTCATTGTATTAATTTATTTTGGTTGTTTTTGCATCTTGGTTCTATTTATAAAAGTCAGTTTGATTGCCAAGAGAAAATGTAGGCTTTTTTATGGACTGGACAAGTTTGAGCACATCCTGAATATCCTTTTGCAATTGGCTTTCCTGTTCTCTACTGGTTTCAATCATTAAGAAACCCATGTCATTTGTATTTGACACACTAATTAAAATCCATATATTAAACTACTTTTGGATATTTATTGCAGGTTAATGGTTACAGACACTTAATTGTTGTTGGCTTGTTATGAGTAACAAAGTAACATTAGGACTAGACGGAGTTCACCTGATGAGGTGCATGTAAGAAAACACAGATTCTCTTTCTGTTTGTGCCATTTGTATCCCAAACAGGAAATAATCAGTGTCTGGAAGCATATTAATGAATGTAGAATGTCCCACAGACATTGGACTGAAATCTGTTTCCTTCATGCTTACACACACTTTAAACATGCTGTTTGATATCCAGTCAGAGGATGTGGTGAAAGAATATGCTTTTTTTCCTCTTTAAAAATCTGATAATCTGTCAGAGAAGTCAAAGACAGAGCGAGATGCAATGCTGCTGTTTGTGAGAGTAGCAGCAGGAATATGTTGACTTTGCTGGGCTCTCAATGCATAAAACAAGTGACCTCTCTTCAGCCTGCACGCTAACATGTAAACATACACCACGCACATGCTTGCGCTCTTGCATGTCTCATTCATGAAGGCTGTTTTGTTTTCCCTGAATCATCAGGCTCTTCCTTATTTATGAGTTGGCCCACACAGAATTTGTGCCTGCAGAACTCAGATTTCTGTAGATTCAAATGCCTTTGATTACAGAGCCATTCAAATGTTCAGCTTTTTGTAGTTATAACTTAAATCTTATAATAATAAGTGATATAATAGGTAAATCTTTTGTTCCAGAAATACACATTTCTTTGCTGAGTCAATGACATTCATATTAAAATTTCTGTTGGGCTAAAGCAGTGTTTCTCAACCACGGTCCTGGAGGACCACCAACACTGCATGTTTTGGATTTCTCCTTTGTCTGTCACACCCATTACAGGTCTTTCAGTCTCTGCTAATGAGCTGATGATCTGAATCAGGTGTCTTTGGTTAAGGAGACACTGGAAAATGTGCAGAGCTGGTGGTCCTCCAGGAACATGATTGAGAAACACTGCACTAAAAGTTGGAAAAGGACTCTTTAAAAAAGGCATACTGTCATAGTGATTTTAAAGGAGATGTTCACTTCCAGAATGATTGGTCATCATTGACTTTCAATCAATTAATAGTTTATGATGAATGCAAAATGTAAACATTTTAAATTTTCAGGATTGTTTAAAGAAAAATATTTATATAAAACAATGAATTTTAGTTAATGTATTATCTTTTTTATGGTAATTATTGATTGGCTTGATAAATGTTTGATGAATAAAACTATTATTTTTCTTTAAAAAAATCGCAATGACCCCAAACGTTTGATTGGTTCAGAGTTATTGTTGTCATTATTATTATTGCCTATTTCATAATTCTTTCAGCTGCCACTTCAGTTTGTACCATGTTTAATTCTTTAAAGTGCAGAGTCTGCAGTTTCCATCTGAACCTGTTTATAAACCACATACTGTATTTACAAACAGTTGCAGGCTCGTCTCCAGGGCCTCGCCATTTTGCACACATTTTCTTTTTCCACTGTTGTGAGAAAGTGGCAAGAGTTTAAATAACTGATGTTTCATAGAATTACCGTAGTTTTTTGTATAATATCCAAGTGAAGTACGCTATTTCTTGGCTCTGTGACCAGATGGATGTGTTTAAATCTTTCCGCAGCCAATCTGACGGGTCACGTGGAGCGTGTGGGCATCGAGAACTTTGAGCTGCTAAAAGTGCTGGGAACAGGAGGTCAGTGATAGTTCAAGTATGCGAAGCCTCTGTTCTCTTCCAATCTTTGTTCCTTCTCCACTAACACATTGTTCTTCTCCTCTGGGCAGCCTATGGCAAGGTGTTCTTGGTTCGCAAGGTGAGCGGCCACGATTCGGGCAAACTCTATGCCATGAAGGTGCTGAAAAAGGCAACTATTGTGCAGAAGGCCAAGACGGCAGAACACACGCGCACAGAGAGACAAGTCCTCGAGCATATCAGACAGTCTCCTTTCCTGGTCACCCTCCATTATGCCTTCCAGACTGACACCAAACTGCATCTCATTCTAGGTATGCTGGTTTTTACTTTGGTTTTTTACTTGTGCATTGTGAAGAGTGGACGGTGTGCAGACAGATCTTTTGCTTAGTAATTTCTCCATCAGCCTGCAATGTGGACTTTATTGAGTGTTTGGCCATCAAGTGGGACTTTGTCTTTTATCAGTCTCTCTGCAAATAGCTTAGAGTGCTAGTGTGCACTGATGTGTCACTTCACAAGAAGTGGGCAGAGCCATTTACCCATCAGTCATTGTGCCCAAACCTCAGGCATTTTTATTCAGCTTAATTAACCTCAGAAGTGGTTACTGGGCAGTAAAAGGGTATAACGTTTACTTTTTCACACAGGGCTATGTAGTTTTGGATTTTGTTTTCCCTTAATAATAAAAACCTTCATTTAAAAACTGCATGATGTGTTATCTTTGACTGATATTTAAATTAGTTTGATGATCTGAAACATTAAAGTGTGACAAACATACAAACAAATAAAAAATCAGTAAGGGGGCAAACACTTTTTCACACCACTGTAGTTATCATTACAGTTAACAACTACATTCTAGTTACGATTCCTCATATAAACAGGCCTTAACTAAATGTTCTGCAGGGCAACTTCTACACAATCAGTCTCAAGTGTGTTTTGAAAGAGCAGTGAATAAAGCATAAGGAGCCTTTGTATCACTGCAGCATATGTGCTTTAATAATGAAATGCGGAAGTATGTACACCACTGCAGGAACTCTTGGTTTTTGTGGTAACGCTTGGAGCCGATGGTGTCAGAGTCAGCATGAAAACAAGATTTGGTAGTATCTGCACTATACCATCTGCATCTGAAATATAAGACATCACTTCACCAGTTGCCATTTTCTTTTCTACACCTTAAATCGCAGACTACGTGAACGGAGGTGAGCTCTTCACACACTTGGTCCAAAGGGTTCGCTTTAAAGAGCAAGAGGTTACCTTGTACAGCGGGGAGATTGTACTAGCACTGGAGCACTTGCATAAGGTAAAAATTGCAGCAGAAATTGCACACTTATTTTCACTCTTCATTCCCGGCCTGAATAGCGCCTCATTTCATTGGGAGAGAATAGCAAAAGTAGTTCCTTCCTCTGCTCGGGAGCTACTTCTCTTCTCTCCTGCCTACTCGGATCAATTCCTCACTCCGCAAAAACCAGCCAGGCCACACGCATCTGCAGAGCTCCAAATTTCTCGAAGGCTGTGTTTACAAAAAGAGGAAGAGAAGTGTTTTTAATGCACGCTTGTTCTGTGCACTGCAGCCATTATTCAGAGTTGGCCTAAGGGCATCGCAGTGTTTTGGACCTTGACAGTGAGATTAACATTGTTTTGGTTCGGACTCACTTTTTGTCATCGCCTATTATGTTGTCATTTATTATTTATTAAAGTAGTGCTACATTTTCCAGGTGAATGACTGCATTTTATGACCCCAGCCAAAGTAGAGGGTTGTAAACCAGGCAGTTGAGTAAATACTTTTGGCAAGGACAAAAGAGGAAAAGGAATGTGGTGAACGATGTGAAGTATTTGGGCTCACATCTTAACATAAAAGCTTATTAATTTCAGTTTTTTTTAATTCCTTGTTTTTTTGTTTTTTTAGCTGGGAATCGTCTACAGAGATCTGAAACTTGAGAATATACTTCTTGATTCAAACGGTCACATTGTGTTGACGGATTTTGGCCTAAGTAAGGAATTTCATGAGGTGAGTTTTTTTTTTCATCTGGCAGAAATCCTTTGCAATTTTGAGTTTCCGCCCGTTTTCTACTTTTTATCAAAACTTAAAATAAAAATGGCATTTAGTTAGGTAAAATCCTTTCTGATACTAATAAGCTGATAAGTATTTTGTGTCAGTGTCATCTGTACTATTTAACCTAACCCTAACCCTAACTAGCATCATTCTGAAATTTGTAAAAAAAAATAAATATATATATATATATATATATATATATATATATATATTTATTAGAGTTCGAAGTCAGATTAGAAATGTAAATTTAACCAGAATGTTAAAATAAGGCACATAAGAATCCAAAGTTAAATATATAATGCAGTATGTATGTATGCATTCAATGACCTTTGAAATAACTGAAATCATTTGGTCCTATGAAACTCGAACTAGATCTGCTTTAGCTGTGCTTTCCTAAAAATAGCTGTACTCTTTAGAATGTTAATCAGCCAATCAGAATCAAGCATCCACCAGAAACGGTTTCTTGAGCTAACAATTGAAATGTTTAAAGTTTCTGGAGTTTTTCTGCACATGCACTTTATTTTGATTGAAGTGAAACTGTGAGAAATAATGTGCAGAATACACACAGTTTAATGCTTAATGAGATAAAGACGGCGTCCTTAAACAATCTTCCTACTTGATATTAATAGTAACTTATAATAGTAATTCAGCTGCATTAGGATAATTTTTCACATAATTCTGGATCAAATTGTTTATAATTCTGGTAAAAATGCAAGCTCAGGGAAAAACATTAGAGATAGAGTGTCATTTAGTATGCTAAAAACAGCCACTTGTGTAACTGCAGCTGCATGTATGTCACTAAACCACTCTCTCTGAGCAAACAAACATATGTGGGAGCCATCAGATAAGTTGTTGTCCAGCCAGGGATAAAAAGGCTGAGTAAGCTTTATAGCACTTTACAGAAAATAACCAGAGTTCTGCATCATAAATGCTGCATTTAAAAGGAGTATGGCAGGAAAAAATGCATTCTTGTGCAAAAAAACAGACATGCACTGATTTACCTCTAATTCAACAGGCAGTTTACCACCTGACACAGTTACCTAATCATTTTATAAAAATGCATATAAAAATTTATATTTAATGTTTCATTTAATAAAGGTTTGAGTTTGGGATCTTTATGATTTCTTGAAGATTGAAAAATATTTAACACTTAAATGAACCATTTGTTTATTTATAAAAAAAAAAAAAGAAGTTGTTTATTCGTGTGATGGTAAAGCTGTAACCTTTAACACTGAAAATGTAAAATAGTCTTTTTTGTCATTTTAATAAATGTAAGGCATTCTTGCATAAAACGTTTCTATATGGCTATATATAATTAAATTCTAATATAATTATATAATCTAATATTTAAATAAATCATTTTTACTACAGTACAAATGTAACATGCTCAATCCCTCCAACCACATTCATATTTATTCATTCATATTCTTTTCGGCTTAGTCCCTTTATTAATCTGGGGTCGCCACAGCGGAATGAACCACCAACTTATCCAGCATATGTTTTACGCAGCGGATGCCCTTCCAGCCGAAACCCATCACTGGGAAACATCCATTCACACACATACACTACGGACAATTTAGCCTACCCAATTCACCTATAGCGCATGTCTTTGGACTTGTGGGGGAAACCGGAGCACCCGGAGGAAACACGGGGAGAACATGCAAACTCCACACAGAAACGCCAACTGACCCAGCCGAGGCTCGAACCAGCGACCTTCTTGCTGTGAGGCGAACGTGTTATCCACTGCGCCAACGTGCAGCCCCATTCATATTTAAATAAATATATTTCTTTCTTGTCAGCTGGTATGTAAATGTGACATCCAAAGTATATATCTTTTTTAGTAATTGTGGGGAAAAAAGTCTCCCACAAACACATTAAGCCTAGTGAGAAATGACATTTTAGTTATTTAAATTCTATCGTAGAGGTTCTTTGTGAAGAATGGCCCATTAAACATATCACAGGTCTGCTGAATGGGGTGTTTCTGCTCCAATGGTTGGTTTAACCAATAAAAGTGGGTTAGAAATATTTAAAGGGAACATTGTGTTGGTTATGAAATGCCAGTTTGAGAACTACTGGGAACATTTAAATGAGTTATTTAATTAAACAGGCCAACAAGTGTTTAATATTTCACAGCCGTTGCTGTCATGAAATGTAAATCATCTTAGTACTAGTATGCTCAGATTTTCATGGCTTTTTTAGCCTTGAAAACCATTCAAACATCAAAAGTGTTTTATTTTAGGCTTCCACTTTTCTAAATTTGTGTCATGGGTGTATGAGCAAATGTTGAAAGATCTGTATTGAGAGAGAGCTCTTATTGCATTGTTGTCTGGGGTTTTGACATTGGGCCATGAGAAGTGCATTTTTTTAAGCGAACAAATGATTGTTTATTACTGTGGACCACCCAATATCCTGCACATGCAGGTCCTGGCATGTCTGAGATATTCTGTTTGATGTTTCAGTAGTTCACAGTGAACATTTTCTCCATCCCTTGGACGCAATTACAGCACAAGGCTGTTTATTCAATGCTGTAATCGCTTATCATGCATGTGTTGATCGCGTTCTTTGTTCTCCAAGATTATATTAACTTTTTGTTTTTCTCAGTTTGACCTTTGTTGTACTAGCTAACAACTCATTTCAGCCAGAATTCTGTTTACAAGTGCGGTTTGAAAACACGCCTGCGACTATTAAGACTTTATTGCGTACATATAAACCGGCGCACATAAAACAAGTAAATTCACCCGACAGAAATATGCTGATTATGAGATGCATAAAAATAAAAGCAATTAATAAATGTATACAGGAACTTTAATTAAAAAAAGCCATGTGCTTGTGTCAGTGTTCCAGCATGCGGCAGAAACGTTAAATGCTCGTAGGGTATTAAAGGAGATTGTTCCAGATGTTTTCATGGATTTTGTTTTATAAATAAACCGCATAATTCGGAAAGCAGTTTTGCCCAATTTAGAAAGCACAGATGGTGCATTTAGCCTTCGCCACAACAGCATCTTATTTGCAGTAATTCATCATTCTAGTCTGGAGAGTTGTCTTTCGATCATTTATGTTTGCTTCTAATTTTATTTTTAACTTTCAAAAGACAATTGCTGCATTGGTAACTGCATACTCTCTAAAGTACTGGACTGTATTTATTTTAAAATAATTATTTTTCTACCACTTAAAAGTACATTCTGTAGTATTGTGTGTGGTTTGAGTGTATTCTGGATGTACTACATTTGTCATGTAGTCTCTGTAGTGTTTTTACCTTCTTTTTGAATTCAGATATGTTTTTCACCTATAACTGTGTTTAATTGGGAAGTATGATATTTTTGGATTAAGCATATGTTGCAATTGAAGTGTATTAAAAAGTAAACAGTGTTCAACCAGTGAAGGTAATGGCATTTATAACATTACGAACACTTCAGTTTCAGATAAAAGCTGTTCTGTGAGCTTTTTTATAGAATCTTGAAAGTATCATGGCTTCCATAATAATATTAGGCGCGCTACTGGGCACCAAGTAAACAGTTTAGAATGATTTCTTAAAGATTGATTGACGTTAAAAACTGCTTTAGTTTAAAAGTTGAACTAAACAGGGCTTTTGGCTCAGTTGTAATAACGGAATATGGTAAAGAGTATATATTTTTATTTAGTTTAAAAGTTTAAGTAAAGTTTAACTAAACAGGGTTTTTTCACAGTACTCATAGCGGAGAGTAATTTTTGCAAAGGTTAACCTTAGTATAAAAGTTGAACTAAAATTGAACTAAACAGGGCTTTTGGCTCAGTACACAGTGGAAAGGTTGCCAAGCAACAGTCACAGGCATATGTTTGTAGAGTATTTTACAACAGCTTTGAACATGGGTCAACAAATCAAAATCAAGAACTGGAACTACACTTTATATTCGTTTTTAGACCACACAATGTCAAGGTGGGTGTCACGGTGGCGCAGTGGGTAGCACAATCGCCTCACAGCTGGTTCGAGCCCTGGCTGGGTCAGTTGGCATTTCTGTGTGGAGTTTGCATGTTCTCCCCATGTTGGCGTGGGTTTATTCCGGGTGCTCCGGTTTCGCCCTCAGTCCAAAGACATGTGGTATAGGTGAATTGAATAAGCTAAATTGGCCAAAGTGTATGTGTGTGAATGAGAGTGTATGGATGTTTTCCAGTGTTGGGTTGCAGCTGGAAGGGCATTCGCTGTGTAAAACATATGCTGGATAAGTTGGCGGTTCAATCCGCTGTGGTGACCCCAGATTAATAAAGGGACTAAGCCGAAAAGAAAATGAATGAATGAATGAATGTATAGTATACAGTCTATAGTAACTTTATTATTTTATTTTTATTATTTTACACCCATACACTCCCATTCACACACATACACTACGGACAATTTAACCTACCCAATTCACCTGTACCGCATGTCTTTTGGACTTGTGGGGGAAACCGGAGCACCTGGAGGAACCCCACGCCAACACAGGGAGAACATGCAAACTCCACACAGAAATACCAACTGACCCAGCCGAGGCTCAAACCAACGACCTTCTTGCTGTGAGGCGACAGCGCAACCCACTGCCCTGCCCCTGGTTGAATAACTATAAAAACAATTATTCTGACCAATTTTAACATTTTAATTTGGACAAAGTATCATTAGACCTTCATAATATAAAATAACTATTAACATTTTACTCAAACCCATCCATAATAAATCCGCTGCGTAAAACATATGCCGGAATAGTTGGTGGTTCATTCCGCTGTGGCAACCTCTGATAAATAAGGGACTAAGCCAAAGGAATATGAATGAATGAACTGTAGAAGAAACTTCAGAAAATTATGATGCGTATTTTAATTTTTTTTTAACATTATTTCTTTTTTTAACACCCAGTAAAATAAGTGCTTTTGGTCTTAAAGGTAGAGAGGGCTTATTCCATCTGTGGCACTATTGAGTACATGGCCCCTGAGATCGTAGCAGGAGGAGAAGGAGGACATGACAAGGTAAAGTGAACCACTCATCCATTCATTCACCACACTCAAGTGTTACTTAATTACATACGTTATTTTCTTAGGTTAATCAGTCAAACGTTTCTATATTACAAATGATGAGCATCAATTAAAAGGTTTCTGAAGGATCGCATGACACTGAAGAGTGGAGGAATGATGTGGAAAATTAAGCTTTGGTGTCACAGGAATGAATGAGATGTTCATATATATGTAAATGAGGTGGTGTGGTGTTGTGCTCCTGCAGGCGGTGGACTGGTGGAGTATGGGAGTTCTGATGTATGAGCTGTTGACCGGAGGCTCTCCATTCACGGTCGATGGCGATGAGAACTCACATTCTGACATTGCAGAGTAAGACCAACACACGTATACACACATATATGATGGTTTTTCTGGTTTATGAGGAATCTCCATAGGCGTAATGTGTTTTATACTGTAAAAAATGCTTATTATGTGACCCAACCCTCACATGAAACCTGTGGCAATTTGAATGTGAAAAGATGCTATTAAGTGTATATATTTTAAGCGTTTTGAATGCCGTATATGACAAAAGTCTTGTCATCGATCCCAGTTGTAAGAGCAACAAATAATAACTTGACTTCTAGTTGATCATTTGGAAAAGTGGCAGAAGGTGGATTTTGTCCGATGAATCATCTGTTGAACTGCATCCCAATCATCACAAATACTGCAGAAGACCTATTGGAACCCGCATGGACCCAAGATTCTCACAGAAATCAGTCAAGTTTTGTGAAGGAAAAATCATGGTTTGGGGTTACATTCAGTATGGGAGCATGCGAGTGATCTGCAGAGTGGATGGCAACATCAACAGCCTGAGGTATCAAGACATTTGTGTTGCCCATTACATAACAAACCACAGAAGAGGGCTAATTCTTCAGCAGGATAGCACTCCTTCTCATACTTCAGCCTCCACATCAAAGTTTCTAAAAAGCAAAGTAGGTCCAGGTGCTCCAGGATTGGCCAGCCCAATCACCAGACATGAACATTATTGAGCATGTCTGGAGTAAAATGAAGGAGGAGGCATTGAAGATGAATCCAAAGAATCTTGATGATCTCTGGGAGTTCAGCAAGAACGCTTTCTTTGCCATTCCGGATGACTTTATTAATAAGTTATTTGAGTCATTGCAGAGATGTATAGATGCAGTCGTCCAAGCTCATGTGAGTCATACACAATATTAATTATTTTTCCACTGCACCATGACTTTATATTCTATACTGTACATTATTTCTGAAGTGACACGACTTTTGTCTAAGCAAAGTCAGACCTTACTGTCCTAATTAAATAATTAAAAATCAAGGCATGATCATATTTTATTTTGGTAAAATAAGCGTAATTTCTGGAGGCCTTTGCCTTTCATATAAGCCACTTCTGATACCACATGATCAACTAGAAGTCAAGTTATTATTTGTTGTTCCTAAAACTCGGATAGGCAACAAGACTTTTGTCAGGTAGTGTATGTGTTTAAACTGTCTTTCATCATGTTTAAAGCTTGAACAACTTAATTAATGCTGAAGTCTATTTAGCTGATTCCATTTTAATTACATTACAACACCGATGCTGTAAAAGGAACCTTATGAAATTAAAAATAGTCACATAAACTTTTCACCGGAAGTTTATCAGTGGCTGAAAAACACTTGTTGTGCATATAGCCCATTACAAGGACATAAAGCTTATCCTCATAAAGCACCTAAATGTTGTAATACCTAGCTCATGCCCATGTCATTATACAAATGTGTGTCCTCCATAAGCCATCAAAACCAGTACACACACACACGCGCACACACACACACACACACAAACACACAGACATAATCAAAGCTGTGCGCGTTGTACAGATGGCAATAATGAGGAACTTATTAGTTCTGGTTTTGATTTTGGTTCTTCTAGCAACTCTGGTTTCATTAATGATTCCTTATTGAAGGAACGAAATTAAATATGCTTGAATAAAGCGAAATATACTTGTACACTTATTTAATTTGTTCATTTTAATAAAATGCAATCTCAAATCTAATTGTCTTATGGACAATAGGTTACACAACAAGAACAGCTGCTTTTTATTTGTTTGTCATTTTCTTTCTGTCTTTCTCTGTTTTTTTGTTTGGGTTCATTCTGAATTAGTCGTTACAAATTTTGACGACTAATAAAAGTACCAAATTTCCATGAAATTAAGTCACATCTAACTATGCTGCAATGGGTCAAAATAGAATTGTTGAGAAAAGAAAAACACAATTGTGCTGCATTGGTGTTTAAGTAAACATTTGAACTTTATTTTATAATTTAATTTTGCAATAATGTAAAATATGCTACCAGTAGACCAAATTACATTTTTATTTACAAACATTATGCACTGGTTTCACTAAAATTCTTAGACTTAACCAGGTCTAGGCTTTAGTTCAATTAGGACATTTAAGTCATTTTTATAAATGTGCCTCAGAAAAAACAATACTAGTGGATAAATTGAAACATATATTTTAAGATCAGTAGGTGAAAGTTTTGGGAAAAGAAATCTAATTTAGTCTGTCTTCAATTTTTGTCTTTCTAACAAATCATTTAAATTTAAAGCTTTACTCTTATGATATTATTCAAAGAACAAACTTAAATGATATTATGATGTTCTTTTGAGGTTTTATGATAAATGTCCAGCCTAAACAATTTATTTAAAGTGAAACTGAAACTTTGCTTGCAGAAACGGAATGTTTTTTAGCATTAAATGGCCTAATTACATTAAATGGTTCTCTAGCTTTAAAACTACTTATTAAAACTACACTATTTATTTATTTATTTATTTATTTATTTTTAAGTCAAATAGGAAGGAAGGATCAGATTTTAATTAAACTTAATCTCTCTCTTTTCTAATAGGAGAATTATGAAAAAGGATCCCCCATTCCCCAAAGACATGGGGCCTCTGGCCAAAGACATTATCCAGCGACTGCTAATTAAAGACCCAAAGAAGAGACTGGGCTCTGGCCCTTCAGGAGCCCAGAATGTGAAAAGCCATCCATTTTATCAGGCAAGAGAAAAATGAAAACAAAAGTACACTCCGAAATGAGTTCTCCTGTCATTTTGTTGACCTGTTAACGATTATTCAGATTCATTTAGGATTTGAGGGATCAGCAACAAAAATGTTTGACTCTTGTTGTTTCAGAAATTGAACTGGGAGGATCTGGCTGCTAAGAAGGTTCGGGCTCCGTTTAAGCCTGTGATTCGGGATGAGCTGGATGTGAGCAACTTTGCAGAGGAGTTTACTGAGATGGACCCGACATACTCACCAGCAGCACTTCCAAACAACTGTGACCGCATCTTCCAGGTAGTGGAATTAATGGATAATATTATTGTGTTATAATAGTTGTGTAATGGAAGACATGTTTGGTCATTGTAGTTCAGACCTCCCTGAAATGTTTTAATATTGTGTAATATTCCAATATTCAGCTGCAATAAAAGCAATAATCCTTGTTAGGTTTCATGTTGGCTGCACTCCAAAAACAAAAGTGGACTAAAGTGGATTCAAAATATATTTAAACGATTTTTTAATATTTTAGTAGTACTATTAACAACGATAATAATTATTATAATAATGACATTTCTTTCTACTCCTGTCTAATATTTATTTGCAAAGCCTTAACTGAAATGATTCAATTTAATAGGTTAATAATTAGTTATTGTAGTGAATTCAAATTTTGATGCCTTGCAACATCTACTCATCAAAGCTGATTTTTCATGCATTTTACAATGGAAGTACAATTTCAGGAAACACAGTGTGTTTCCTAATTTTGTATTAAACAATAGTAAATGTTAATGCTGAAATTAAATTACCAAATACAGTGCCATTAAAAGGTTTCTGGGTGGTGTAATTTAGTTTGTCTCATAATTATTTTATTTGATTAAATATTGTGAGATACTAATGCATTTTAAAATAACTTAGTGGCTAATTATTGGCCAGTTTATGTAATGATTATGATACGTTCATTGTATGTGCATGCAAAAATGTCAAAATTTACTTTCATTTTGATCAATTTAATGCATTTATACAGAATAAAACTATAAATTTCCAGACAAAAAAAGTGATGCGAATTTCAAAATTCATTTTAGCTTTTGTAGCAAAATCAACTCCAACCATCCAAGTATCAGCTGATTTTTTTACCAGCAGAATAGGAAAAAAAACATGTCGTAATGTTGATTCACACTCTGCTTCATTTATCATACTGAGAATGCAAACGAGTGGACATTTGATTGCATTAGGATGTAAATGTTCAGTTAACCCTCAGTTATTAGTACGCAGCAGGAAGTACTGAAGTGGATATGGGCAAGTCAGCCTTTATAATGATCACTTACGCAACGTGAGCCCGGCTGTCTATGTTGGTATTCAGAGGAATTAGAGAGCTGTTTGGAGATGTAATTATGGTGATATGGAGATGGATTCAAGCATCAGATGTGAATGACTATTTTTGATGCGGCTTGATCCATAACGTTGCCTATAGCATGATGCCAGCTGAAATGGGAGGCTGCGAAAGAGATGGTGTCTATGATTGCCTTCTGAATCCTTCAGTCTGGCGGATCAATGCCGCCATTAAACGGCTCTGTCATGGAATAAAAGGTTGGCGTCTGCGAGAACAACCATGTCTGGCTCAATTACTCCTTCAACCTTTGATTACCAACTTCATCTTGGGTTTTCTGAGCGTTCGCCTTTCATGTGTGCTGGAATTTTGATCCTTCGTAATTCTCGGGCGGTACAATTGCAGCGACGTCTGCAATGATAACTTTGCGAAGGGCTCCAGCACGCGCACACACACATGCATAGCCGCATAAAAACCCAGCCACCCCCTCACAAACTCCTCACAAACTGAAATTAAGCTGCATTAGAGGACTGTGATAATTTGAAAAGCAGGGCAATCAAATACCTTGGCTTAGCAATTAAAAGCATTTCAACCATTCATCTCCTCATCCTTCCGTCCAGCCATCCTCTCATCCCGCCAGCCACTCCTCCACCCATGTACCACACAGCTGCAGTCTGGCCGCGTAAGTGGGACATGGGCTTTATTTAGATGATGCAGTCGCATGCAAACAATGTGACTGGAGTCCCTTAACATGAAGGATTCGCAGAAATGCAAAAGGTTACGCTGTTTGAGTTCCATCGGTGACCCTGAAACTTCATCCGCATTAGTTCCTTCTTCTGTTTGCGAGTGTGTTTATAGATGTTTGTGTCTGCAGGGCTATTCCTTCATGGCTCCCTCTATCCTGTTCAAGAGGAACGCGGTGATGGATGACCCGGCTCAGCTGTGCGGTGGGTCAGAAAGGCCGGGCTCTGCTGCTGTTGCCCGTAGCGCTATGATGAAGGTCAGTCTGCATAATCCTGTGTTGTAAGAAAAAACAAAACATTGCAGCATTTAAAAGCTGTTGTGTGTCCATTTTTTATATTCAAATATTCTCTCATATATATACTGCCATTTAAAGGAGCACTCCACTTTTTTTAAATAGGCCCATTTTATAAGTCCCCTAGAGTTAAACAGTTGAGTTTTACCTTTTTTTTTTATTTATTCAGCCGATCTCTGCATAAATAAAGACATCTTGCTCAAAAATATTTAAAAAGGAGTTTTGATCATTTGTCTAGTTAAAGCTTGACTCTTCTAAAGTTACATTGTGTACCAAGACATTTTTGAGTGAGATGCTAATGGTCTAATCTGATTCAATGATTTATGCTAAGCTAAGCTAAAAGTGCTCCTGCCAGATCTGGAGATCGGCTGAATGGATTAAAAAAATGTAAATTCCAACTGTTTAACTCTAGGGGACATGTAAAAATAGCCTATTTCCAAAAAAAGGGGAGTGTTCTTTTTTATGTGCACAGTAAACTGTAATGCTAAATTCACCCCAAATGTGAATTTAAGTATTTGTGCAAGTTACAAAGTCAATGCAAACGCATGAATAGAGGCGAATTTCTGCCAGGTGGCACAAATGGCGTGGAATGTGCAAGTTAAAAAAAATCAACCTGAGCAGAAAATTTGCGAGAGGCAAAAAACTTCACGTGAGTAATCAAGCGCGAGTGACGCAATGCTTTGTGATCTGGTGTGAACCCAGTATAAGGAAGCCGTTCGTACCATGGTTCCTCGAAAAAGCACACACCAATGTGACTATGTCTGACCAATGGAAAATAGGAGAAACCTGTTGGAAAACAATCATAATTTTTGGCATTTTTTTTTTTAAAATACCAATGATTGTAAGGCAGCATTTTTGTTTTTGGTAGTGATATACAGTAACAATAAATTTGTATTACTTTTTTTAAACCAGTATTTACACTTTTGCACCAAAACAGTTAAAGGATTAATTCACTCTAAAATAAAAATTACATTATAATTTTGAGTTTTTCAACAAAAGAAAATGAATGAATGAATGTATAGTATACAGTCTATAGTAACTCATTCATTCATTTTCATTTCGGCTTAGTCCCTTTATTAATCTGGGGTCGCCACAGCGGAATGAACCGCCAACTTATCCAGCATATGTTTTACGCAGCAGATGCCCTTCCAGCCGCAACCCATCACTGGGAAACATCCATACACACACATACACTACGGACAATTTAGCTTACCCAATTCACCTCTAGCGCATGCCTTTGGACTTGTGGGGGAAACCGGAGCACCCGGAGCAAACCCACGCGAACACGGGGAGAACATGCAAACTCCACACAGAAATGCCAACTGACCCAGCCGAGGCTCGAACCAGCGACCTTCTTGCTGTGAGGCGATTGTGCTACCCACTGCGCCACCGCGTCGCCCTCTATAGTAACTTTATTATTTTATTTTTATTCATTATCTTTTCCTTCACTTTTCTGTCAAACTGACCGTAGGACTCTCCATTCTACATGAACTATGAGATGGACCTAAGGCATAACGCTTTGGGAGAGGGAAGTTTCTCCATCTGCAGGCAGTGCACTCACAAGAAAACCGGACAGAAATATGCTGTAAAGATCGTCAGTAAAAGGTACAGGCTTGCTAACAGTCTTGTTGTTGTACTTAAAATGAATTCTTATCATAATATGGAAGTGATCTGTAGCATTCATTTATTGTTTCACAGAATGGAGGCTCAGACGCAGAAAGAGATTGCAGCTCTCAAACTGTGTGATGGACACCCCAACATAGTCAAGCTACATGAGATCTACCATGATCAGGTATGACATGGTTTATGTTTGAGACTGAAACCTAGAGTTACACATCAAAGGCTTTTTCAGTCAAAAAACTGGGCTAGCCTGAATAAGTTTGAACTCTCTTTGTCCTCGCACCTGCCCCAGATTTAATTCCCTCCTGTTCATAAACTCGCCTGTTCCTTTTCATTGCACTTCGTCTCAGTTACAAACTAGTCTTTATCAGATGCGGCACCAAAGAAGGTTAAAACGGATCAACTGGTTTGAGAACTCAAGCAATAACCCTGAAACGGGTCCTTTTTAGCGATTTAATAATCATCCTTGCACACTTTTACTTTTTTTTTTTTTTTCATTTTCTGAGGTGCAAGTACTCAAAATGCAGCAAAAGAATAAAAAGTGCATCCGAATTCAACATCAGAATTAATTATGCAAATGTTATCTTGACCTTGTCATAGATTGAATTGTTATCATTATAAATCTAAACAAAGCAAATACACAGTAGACTATAAACAGACGGACTATAATTTCATTGGGAAGTTTAATATTAATGCAAACTTAATGTTTGAGTATGCCATGTCAAAGTCAAATTCCGAAAAGGTATCGTTTACTTATGCTCACCAGAGCTGAATTTAAATGAAAAATGTATTTCTTTGATTGCAAAGATACATTTGCAGTGGCCCTTTTTTTAGTCATCAGTGTCGGATATGTGTTGCGTTCGAAATCGTACACTTCCATACTATATAGTACGCTAAAATCAGTATGCGAGACAAATGTCCGAATTCATAGAATTCGAAAAACAGTATGCGAGAAGTCCCTGGATGACTACTTCCGGCGAGATACTGAAGTGCGCATCCGATGCACGATACGCTATCCCATAATGCACTGCAAGAGAATTCATAAATGGGAATGAACCGACGCAACTGACGCAGGTAGGTCACGTGACAAAATGGTGGATGTAGTATGTCCGAGTTCCATTCATATTACTTACATTCATACTGTATAGAACATACTTTTCTAGCGGTCGAGTAGTAAATTCTAATTCAAATGCAGTACCTACTGAGTAGTAGGCGATTTCGGATGCAGCCATGATCTTTCAGAAATCATTCTAATGCTGTTGTGGTGCTCAATAAACATTCTTGTTAATATCAATATTGAAAACAGCTGTGCTGCTTAAAAGGTGGACTTTGTAACTTTGTAAAATTTATTTACTGACACTTTTTTTTTTGCATCTTTTTATTAACATTTTAACTATTAACAAACAATGCCCGTTTTAACAATCCTAAAGAAATACAAAATAACACACACTGCCACTTTTGATCAATTTAATGCCTACTTACTGAATCGAAGTAGTGGTTTCTTTCAAAAATACATTTTGCTGACCACCACAAACTTGATGTATTATATTTTATTTGCATTCATTATACATTTTTATGTTATTATTTTGTCATTGTTGCTTGTTAATTAGGCCTTCAGCCATAAAAGTGTACATGTGCATGTATATTCCAGTATGTTTCAGACATCCTAATCCATCGTCCTATTCATTAGCATGATAAGCTTGAGTCAGTTGGGCACCTCTTTAGATCTGTAAAAGTGTGTATGTGTGTGCGTTGCCCACTTGTCAATTGGAGGTTATCAACCCCCACCTTCTTTACCCAGTGCCGTGCCCCAGATGAAAAGCAGAGCCGCCCTGCCCCGTCAGGGTCTTTGTTCCTCTATACCAGAGATAATGAGAGATATTAGCTTGCTCTTTTTCATTTGCCTCTCTTTTTTCTTTCGTTCGCACACACAGATACACACATGCAGTCTTTTCTGTCTCATCCCACCCACACGCAGCACACAAACACTTGTTCTGCCGTTCACTTATTCACACTCATTCAGCACATAATGAGACTAAAGCCCATTTTTTAAATCATCTTAAACCTGAACCTTTGCCAAACGTTTTTGCAGCCCTCCTGACTTTGTCATTAAATGTGCATCTGTGTCAGAATAGACGGCTTTATGTTTCATAATATCAGTCTAAAAGGGCAGCGCGGTGGCGCAGTGGGTAGCGCTGTCGCCTCACAGCAAGAAGGTTGCTGGTTCGAGCCTTGGCTGGGTCAGTTGGCATTTCTCCCCGTGTTCGTGTGTGTTTCCTCCGGGTGCTCCGGTTTCCCCACAAGTCCAAAGACATGCGCTATAGGTGAATTGGGTAAGCTAAATTGTCCGTAGTGTATGTGTGTGAATGAGAGTTGATGGGTGTTTCCCAGTGATGGGTTGCAGCTGTAAGGGCTTCCGCTGCGTAAAACATATGCTGGATAAATTGGCGGTTCATTCTGCTGTGGCGACCCCAGATTAATAAAGGGACTAAGCCGAAAAGAAAATGAATGAATGAATGAATCAGTCTAAAAAAGAAATTGTAAAAACTTTATGTAATATAACTGCGGTACACATTTTCTCACCATGCAAATAGCCATAGAAGCTGGCATGGTGCTAAACACAAACACTCAGTCAATCATTTTTCTTCTGCGTATTTACTCCTTTATCAGGGGTCGCCACAGTGGAATGAACCGCCAATTACTCTGGCCTTTGTTTTACACAGCGGATGCCCTTCCTCCCACAACGCAATGTGGAAAAACACACATACTATCTCATTCACGTACTACGGCCAATTTAGTTTCGCCAATTCACCTATACCACATGTCTTTGGACTGTTATGCTAACAACTTAGCCAGTGTGCCGCCCTTATACACAAACAAACAAACAAGCAAGCAAAATAATATCTATCGATCACCTTTTTAGGGGTAATTTTGGATTAATCAGAACAGAAGCTGAAGTTGCATTTATGTTTCTACACCCAGGCTGTTTATGCTGCTCAAAGGCGACATAAATGTATTTACATGTTTACATAATTACATTATTCATTTTTGTTTACATTACTGAAAATATGCTATGTTGGAGAAAGAGGTGTACCTTAAAGTTCAATACTGTGTCCACTCTCTTTTTAATTTTTGTTAATGATCTTCCTGTGGGGCGGCACGGTGGCTCAGTGGTTAGCACTGTCGCCTCACAGCAAGAAGGTCGCTGGTTTGAGTCCCAGCCAGGAGGCATTTCTGTGTGGAGTTTGCATGTTCTCCCCGTGTTCGCGTGGGTTTCCTCCGGGTGCTCCGGTTTTTCCCACAGTCCAAAAACATGTAGTATAGGTGAATTGGGTAAACAAAATTGTCCGTAGTGTATGAGTCCGTGTGTGAATGAGTGTATGGGTTTTTCCCAGTACTAGTACCGGAATAGTTGGCGGTTCGTTCCACTGTGGTGACCCCTAATAAATAAGGGACTAAGCCGAAGAAAAATGAATGAGTGATTCTTTCAAATTCTTCTGTTCAACTTTATGCCATCGGCACCGTTGTCTATACTTAAAAACTTTACTTTTCTTAAATTAAAAATATACTTCAATTAATTCTCCAAAACTGACTTCATACCACAAAAATACAACTTGATAAAACTAAATCATGGCTTTTGTTATACAACATGCTTATATTAAAATGTAGTGTATGTGTGTGAATGAGTGTGTATGAATGTTTCCTAGTACTGGGTTGCAGCTGGAAGGGCATCCGCTGTGTAAAACATATGCTGAATAAGTTGGCGGTTCATTCCGCTGTGGCGACCCCTAATGAATAAAGGGACTAAGCTGAAGGAAAATGAATAAATGAAAAATCAAAATAATAATAACATGAATTTATTTCTAGTCAGAGCTGTAGTATTCTGACAAATCATTATATTTATTTTCATATAGTAGAAATCATTCATGTTATTTAATAAAATACATAAAAAGTGTTTTGTGTGAGGGGAATCTACTCTGCGTACTCTTGTAGGACAGTTTTTCCTAACGCTATTCTTGGAGGCACACCAACCCTACATTTTTTTGATATCTTTGTTATCTGACCCATTAATTTCAGCTTTGGGATCTCTGATGGGTTGATTTAGGTGTGTTTGATTAGGAAGAGTTTGAGAGTGTAGTGCTGGTCTGCCTCCAAAAACAGGGTTGTAGAGTTCACAAGCTAAACGCTTTTAGTTTAATTTATCGCTGTTGATACATACTAAAATTAAGACTTCCCATTGGTTATTTTAGTAGCATGAAAGTTTTTTTTTTTTCAAATTAGTATTAAATTATATACACAAGACAATCCAATAATAATAATAAACACTTTTATAGACTGATAATTGTATATGAGGAGAAATCTCTTCCATATATGTTGCCTCTGTCCACCACACGTCTTCAGTTTAGCTTTGGGTCAATAGACAAATCAGGAGATGGGTTTATGAAGTAGTTTAGCCAGTTACTCATTCTAAATATAAAGGGATATGACAGAATTTAACCATAAGAGACACTGGTGAACACAATCAAAAAGGGGAAGTATATTAATGGGCCACTGCCAAGGTCAAGACTAGCCTGTGTAAAGCTAACCATTGTTTCACTAATAAAGTCTTGAGGGTTGACTTTTGTAATCAAGGTAAAGATGATACAGATGATACAGCGGTACAGTGACATACAGGAGTTATACATTAGGTATGAATTAGTCTATAATTATTGTGCAAAGAAACCCTCTCTGTTCCCTGTGCACTAATATTGTATTTTTACACAAGCACATAAAAAATCCTAAATCTTTATAATTTTTTTTAAATTGCTCAGATATCATATATTGAAATTTGTGCCATATTTCTCAGCTCTATATAGTAATTGTGAGTAGATCCGTAAAGCATCAATATGGTCAAGGCAGCTTGAAAGTCAAAGTTGCAGAACATACTTTATTTCAAATGTTTCAAGCCTTGAATTTTAAGATTCAATCATTTAAAATATACTCTTTAAAAATGTATCATGATCATTCGAAACAAGCCTGTTTCGACCTCACTGGCTGGAGTGTTTTTGAAGCTGCTGCAAACGATCTGGATGAGCTCACAGAGACTGTAACATCTTGTATCAGTTTCTGTGAAGACATGTGCATTCCTACCAGGACTCAACTCACATACAACAATGACAAACCATGGTTCACTGTAAAACTCAGACAGCTACGTCAGGCCAAGGAGGTTGCTTACGGGAACGGGGAGAGGGCCTTGTATAAGCAGGCCAAATACACACTGGAAAAGGAGATCAGAGTGGCAAAAAGGAACTATTCTGAGAAACTAAGGAGTCAGTTCTCTTCCAGCGTCTCAGCATCCGTGTGGAAAAGTTTGAAAAATATCACACACTACAAGACACCATCCCCCAGCACCGTAGACAACGAACGACTTGCAAACGACCTGAATAAGTTTTACTGCAGGTTTGAGAAAACACCCCACACCCATTCTGAACTGCTCTTTACACCACCATCAACACCTCCACCACCCCCCGTCTCCCCCACACCTGCACTTCAGTTCAGTGAAGATGTGCGCCAGGTTTCCCGAAAACAGAAGAGAAAAAAAGCACCAGGCCCAGATTTTGTAACACCAGCCCGTCTAAAATCCTGTGCTGACCAACTGACCCCCAGCTTCACCCTGATCTTCAACAGATCACTGGAGCTGTGTGAAGTGCCCTCCTGCTTCAAACGCTCCACCATCATCCCCATCCCAAAGAAACCCAAACTTACAGGACTAAATGACTACAGACCGGTGGCGCTAACATCTGTGGTCATGAAGTCTTTTGAAAAATTGGTGCTGGCCCACCTGAAGGACATCACTGAACCCTCACTGGACTCTCATCAGTTTGCCTACAGAGCAAACAGGTCTGTGGATGATGCAGCCAATATGGGACTGTATTATGTTCTGCAACACCTAGACAGACCAGGGACCTATGTGAGGATCTTGTTTGTTGACTTCAGCTCGGCTTTTAACACTATCATCCCAAAACTTCTCCTGCCCAAATTAACTCAGCTCTCCGTGCCCAACTCTGTCTGTCATTGGATCAACAGCTTCCTAACGGACAGGCAGCAGCTGGTGAAGCTGGGAAAATTCTCATCCAGTACCCGCACAATCAGCACTGGCGCACCCCAGGGGTGTGTCCTCTCCCCTCTGCTCTTCTCCCTGTACCTGATTACTGCACTTCAAAGGACCCCTCTGTCAAGCTCCTGAAGTTTGCAGACGACACCACATTTATCGGCCTCATTCAGGACGGTGACGAGTCTGCTTACAGACAGGAGGTTAAGGAGCTGGCTGTCTGGTGCAGTCACAACAACCTGGAGCTGAACACGCTCAAAACAGTGGAGATGATAGTGGACTCTACCCCCACTGAGCATCATGGACAGCATTGTGGCAGCAGTGGAGTCATTCAGGTTCCTGGGCACCACCATCTCTCAGGATCTGAAGTGGGACACTCACATTGACTCCATTGTCAAAAAAGCTCAACAGAGGTTGTACTTCCTTCGTCAGCAGAGGAAGTTCAAACTTCCAAAGGAGCTGCTGAAACAGTTCTACACTTCCATCACTGTAGCGGTCCTCTGCACTTCAATAACTGTCTGGTTTAGCTCAGCTACGAAATCTGACCTCCGAAGACTACGTCGAATAGTTCGGACTGCTGAGCGAATCACTGGTACAATCCTCCCTACTCTCCAAGAACTGTACTTATCCATAGCAAGCAGAAGCGCTGCCAAAATCACTCTGGACCCCTCACACCCAGCACACTGCCTCTTTGAACTTCTACCTTCTGGTCGACGCTACAGAGCACTGTGCACAAGAACAGCCCGACACAGAAACAGTTTCTTCCCTCAGGCAATCCATCTCATGAACACTTGATGATAGTAATTATGAAACAAACATCACTACTTGCTATACACTTTTTATACACATAAACACTTATTTAACAACATACTTTACATGCCAATTTGCACATAACAGCTGCCATATAACGTTGTATATAGTAATATACCTGTACATACACTTGTCAATTTGTATATTTGCATTCGCTATTTACTTTTATTTTTTTAATATATTTATTATCTGTTTTTGTCCTGTCTCTATAATTCTGTTGCACTGTAGAAGCTCTGTCACGAAAACAAATTCCTCGTATGTGTGAACATACCTGGCAATAAAGCTCTTTCTGATTCTTCTGATTCTGATTCTGATTCAAACAACTGTTTAATGGAAATCCAAAATCAAGCAAAAAGTGTTCAGGGGTAGCTTAATTAATGTGTCAGTGCTCTTTAGGTAAGGGTTAAAAATGTTAAAAAGCCTTTATTGACATGGCTATTGCTTAAAACTGCGCAACCCTGATGAAGGCAAGTGTTTGCCGAAACACGTAGGCACAGTTTTAAGGACTAGCCATGTCAATAAAGGCTTTTTAACATTTTTTCCACATTTTTTGAGTGCCTTGGACTAACTGTTTAATGGAATTGCTGTATGTGGTACAGCTCTACATAGAAATGTTATCCACTCTCACAAAAACTCACTGGTTATAGTCACTGAGGGTTTCTATACTGATAATGAAATCTAATTTTTATATTGTAACTGCGCATTTTAGTGCAAAATTCAGTCAGAAAATGCTTTCACTGAATTTGTTTTTAAATTAATCTAAATGCCTCTGATTGGCCATTGCATTTACATGCTCAACAGAAATAAATGTGTAACTGGTTATAATGCTCAATGTTGTGAAAAAACTACATGTAATGTTGCAGTACACTCTTTTCACACTTCTTTTAAATCTCAGTTGTTTTAATATATTTAATTCAATATTTTATTTTAATACAGTGTAATTGTGCTATAGCAATTTTTGCCTCCTTATCTTTTTTTTAGCAAAAGTATTGGTGCTGATTTGGCCCCATGTGGTAATTTTGTAGAAAGTGTCTGGAATTCCTAGCAAGAGAGGAGAGGGTCAAATCAGCATGTGTTTGAGGCTAGACTCGAACCCACATTGCTCACTTGAGCACCAAGCTCAAAGGAACTGCGTACTGTGTCAACTCAAGTGACTAGAGCTCTCTAATGTGGTGATTTTGTTTGTTTAGCTGCACACGTATCTTGTCCTGGAGCTCCTGCGAGGTGGTGAGCTGCTGGAGCGGATCAGAAGGAAGCAGCTCTTCAGCGAGACCGAGGCTAGTCGCATAATGCGTCGATTGGTGTCTGCCGTCAGCCACATGCATGACGTTGGCGTGGTGCACAGGGACCTCAAACCAGAGGTACAACACACTCCACTGTAATTATCATAGACAATATACAGCCCACATGTCACAGCACTCCAGACCAATGGGCCCCAAATTACAAGTTGGACAGGATTCTTCCTAGTAGTTAGGCTTCAGGATTGACAGATCTTGCTTAATTACAAGAAACATTTTCAAGAAACATCTGCCTAGTTTCGTTTTGGCTCTTTGTGTTTTTCTGGTGAATACTGAATTAATCAATGCTTACTTTTGAGTTTTACTTCTTTATAGTCCATTGGAGATGCTCTTCAGTCTTGCTTTCCTCTTCCTAGAATTTGCTCTTCACTGACGACACTGAGAATTCAGAGATCAAAATTATTGACTTTGGTTTTGCACGGCTTAAACCTCCTGACAATCAGCTCCTGAAGACCCCCTGCTTCACTCTTCAGTATGCCGCACCAGAAATCCTTAAATACAGTGGTTACGACGAGTCCTGCGACCTCTGGAGTTTAGGAGTCATTTTGGTAAGGTCAATATTCACAATATTCTTGCATATAATTCTTACATATTTGTAAAAACAACAGGGTTGCTGTGTGCTTAAAGTTTGCCTAAACTGAGAGTGACTTAAGTCTTAGGAAAGCTGCTTCCTAGAATTTTGTTCTTGACCAATATTTGGTTGACCAATATGTTGATGTTTGTGTCGTTTTATACTGTTATACAATGCATGTTGTAACAGATATTTTACAGATTTATACTAGGACTGCACAATGTTGGGGAAAAAAGTGACTGAAAATTATAAGCTTGAGTTTTTCTGCTATATATGCAGCGGGGAAAATAAGTATTGAACACGTCACCATTTTTCTCAGAAAGCATATCTCAAAGGTGCCGTTGACTTTTCCCCAGATGTTGGTAACAACCAAAGAAATCCATATATGCAAAGAAAACTACTCTAATTAGTTTACAAATTATGTGTAATAAAATGAAATGACGCAGGGAAAAAGTATTAAACACATGAACAAAGGGAGGTGTAGAAAGGCAGTGAAAGCCCAGACAACAGCTGAAATCTCTCAGTAGTTCTTCAGCAACCCTCTACCCCCTCATCAGTGTAAATTAATATTAGTTGCTTCAGTCCAACGTCTACATTAGCAGGAGGATGACGATGAAACCATTTCAGCAAGACAATGATCCAAAACACAACCAAGCAAACTCTTAATATGCTTTCTGAGAAAGAAAATCAAGCTGTAGAAAGGCCCAGCCAATTACCTGACTTGAATCCAATATAAAATACAAAATAAAGATCAGATGATAGACTGATAGACGAGACAGAACCATCAAGATTTTTACACTGTTAAAGTCTGTGAAAAACTCACACCTGAGCAATTCATGTGACTTCATTTTCCATATGAGAGGCGTCTTTAAGCTGCCATCACCAAAAAAAGCCTATTATATAAAGTATTAAATACGTTTCAATAGTTAAGTACTTTCTCCTTGTGTCATTTCATTGTTATTACACATAACTCATTTCTCAGATTTTTTTTGTTTTGTTTTATTTTTGTGTTTGTATTGTTTGGGTTTTTACCAAAATCTGGTGTAATTCCATGTCAACAGCTCCTTTAGAAATATTATTCCCAGGACAAAAACATGACGTGTCCAATACTTATTTTCCCCGCTGTATATTGTAATGTGAGCATTAAATCAGATTGAATAGCTTTATTTGGAAAGAATTCGTTATTTGTTTGGAATAATTTGGGAGTTTGTAGGGTTTGAGTGCATCTAAAAAAAGTTACAAGCATAGATAAATGCAAAATACAAGAAAGATAGGAATCAAATAAACAGTGTTTTATTTATTTAATGATGATAAAATACTGCTTAGTGTAGTCTGTCTGAACGCATGAGGTTTTTCTTTCATTTCTGCCTAAATGTCAAGCTGGTTTGTATTCACATTGAAGCTTTCATTCTCATTCATGTTGATTACTTGCTCCTTTTGGATAAGTATCTATGTCTTGCTTTTTGACACATATTCAGTTGAACACCAACCAAAATAAACAAGCTATCAAGCCTTTCCTGGACAGCTTAGCATTGCAGATTGGAGTCATAGTAGCTACCCTTAAGCGGAAGTTTTCAGCTAGGACTTTACTGAGAGAAAGATGAGAGGAGATAGCGAGATGGAGCCTAGGGGAGATGTCCAAAGTTGAGTTATTTTTGTGGGTTGGTTTCTGCTTCACTTTGTACTTGGGAGCAGGACCTGGCTGGAGGGAGAAGAGAGTAGTGCAGAAGAGTTTGATGTGATGATCTCTGACAGACTGAGAGAGAGAGCACAGAAAAAGACTGCAGTACTGAGAGACAGGAGCTGTGTAGTCTATTCCACTTTCGCTCATTTTCACTTTTACTTTCATTCTAAAATCGCAGTTATATATTCTTATTTCTAAATATAGCACATTTACAGAGTTAGTTCAGCCCAAAAATCTAATTTATTTCAACTCGTGGTTCCAAATGTACTTTTGTTCATTGTTGGAATATATTTTAAGGAAATCTGGACCTTCATTTTCTTTAAAAGTCCTGTTCAGAAAACAAATAATGAAAAAAATAATCCGCTCACTAAGCTTTCATCAAAACGGGCATCTATTGCTTTTGCCCTCTTCAATAATGTGTTGTAATTCTTGTTTTGTCTCCTCTGTTTAGTCCAAGAAATAGCTTTTTTTTAAATGTATAAAATTGGTCCTAAAATAGAACTTTGAGGTCCGCCCCCCATTAAAGTTGCCCATTTGTGCTTTGTTTTGTTGCAGTACACCATGCTATCTGGACAGGTCCCGTTTCAGTGTCAGGGGAAGAGCTTAATGCACACCAGTGCAGAGGAAATCATGAGGAAGATAAAACAAGGAGACTTCTCTTTCGAAGGTGAAGCTTGGAGAAATGTGTCCAATCAGGCCAAGGATCTAATACAAGGTGAGACACAGCTGGAGATGTTTAGAGAACATTAGGCAGTTTTATAAATATTAAAACATTTGTGTGTCCTTTTCGTGGTACAGAGTTGCTGACGGTGGATCCTGACAAGCGGATAAAGATGTGTGGCTTACGCTATAATGCCTGGCTACAAGATGACAGTCAGCTGTCCTCCAACCCACTTATGACTCCTGACATCCTGGGATCTTCTACCATATCAGTGCACTCCTGTGTCAAAGCCACCTTCAATGTAAGAAATCTAAAAGGCTGCAAGGAGGCTGGGAAATTCTGGGATCAGGCTAGACTGCGAGCTCGGATTCCTCTCTCTCTCCTGACGATGGGAATGCCTCGAGCTCGAATGTCTTTCTGGCCTCAGAGCCCCCTTCCCGGACAGCACGCCATATACGCTTGTCTATATTCTGTTATCTATGTGTGGGTATCGTGAATTAATAAGTTACACCATGTCAAAATTGCATTAAGTCAGCTCTGATAGCCTAGTGGGCAGTACACCGATATATAGCGCCGAGGGCGTCCCGAGTTTGAGTCCTGCATGCAGACCTTACCTTATCCTATCCCCCTTTCTCTCTTTCTCTAACTTTGCTTCCTGCATAGATACTGTCCTGTTAGAATTTTAAAAAGGCAAAAAAAAGATACAGATACGAGATGCCAGATAACAGAAAATAGATGTCGCATTATATAGTTTCCTTTTAAAATAATGCAAAATAGGAAACTACTGGAATCACTTAATGAAACTAAACGTTCACAAGCAAACAACAAAAAAAGGAATGGAAATGATGTATATGTATCAAATAGACATTATAGTGGCATTTATTGTAAACAACATTTACTATTAATTCATTCATTTTCCTTCAGCTTAGTCTCTTATTTGTCAGGGGTTGCCACAGCGGAATGAACTGCCAACTATTCCAGCACATATTTTTACGCATGCCCTTCCAGCCGCAAACCAATATTGGGAAACACCCATACACTCTTGCATTCACACACACATACACTCATACACTACGGACAATTTAGTTTATTCAATTCACCTATACCACATGTCCTTTTGACTGTGGGGGAAACCGGAGCACCGGGAGGAAACCCACGCGATTCAAATATTCATTTGCTTTTCTAATTTGGCTCAAATAATTTGTGTGCACACTTTATATTAATTGCATAATATAAGTCACTATGGAATATAAGTTGCAGCACATTTCATTGATAAGAAATGTACTTATATTCAGGATAATATGGTAATATAAAAGATTAGTGTTGTAGAATAGTAGAGTAGTTGTGAATATGTCTTATGTTGCATGTGTATATTTGTTTAGGCATACAACAAGAAAAAAATAGGAAATTTAGATGTTTAACTTTTGCAAGGTATTTTTGTAATGTGTTAATATTTTTTTTGGTTTGATTTAACAATAATAGGAAAATAGGAAAACATAATTCTTTTCAAATAAATTTTATGATTTATTACCCAGTATTATAACTGTAACGTTGTCAGATAGTTATATTAATCTTTTCCTATGCTTAATTTTGCTGTGTAATACTGTGATGTCTTCTCCAGGCCTTTAATAAGTGTAAGCGGGAGGGTTTCCGACTCCAGACGGTTGACAAGGCTCCTCTGGCCAAGCGCAGGAAGATGAAGAAGACCAGCACCAGCACAGACACTCGCAGCAGCTCCAGTGAGAGCACACACTCCTCATCCTCTTCCTCCCAGTCTCAGGATAAGACACCACCAGACGGAGAGACGGCCATCATCCCTCAGGCTTCTGTGAGCACACCACTCACTCTGGGCCCTGACGACGAGCCCTCACAGGGCAAACCCCAACCTGCCTTCACTTTTACACAGTGACCCTGATTGGGAGACCATCAGGATAAGTTGTTATCCTCATTCTTACACCTTATGCTCTGACAAGGCTGTGCAACTCCAAAATTTGCATGTAGGGACCAACTCAATTTCATCACTAGCAATAGATACACCACACCATGAGCGCTAAAGATGGAGATGGAGTGAACTTCTGGCTCAAGTCCCGCATGGCTAAACCTCACTGCATCTAGTCAAGTGTGTCTAAAAGTATAGAAAACTTCACTTCAGGGAGCATCAAGACCTTCGATTGATGGAAAAAGAAGGAAAGTCTGCTTGTGCAGTGTCATGACTGACCAGACACTTTGCTTTAGGCTAAAAAGGAAAATATATATATATGTATTTTAAAAAGATTATATTTAGGAGGAGATTTATTGTTTATACAGACTTTTCTCAAATTTGGTATATAATGGATAGTTGGTATATTTGGTGTATACCAGTTTACTGTGTGATAGCTCCCTTTGTGCTAGGAGCTTTCTGATATTGACTCACATATCTAACTTCAATATTTGACTTCTTCCATCAGATTGGATCAGAGTAGCAACAGTTGGGTGTTATAGTTTCTGTGCGAGCATTTTACTGTAAAACTCTTGTTAGTTTCCTGTGGCAAGGTAGAGGAAGGTTTCATATTTACGTTATTTGAATTTTCGGTTGAGATCATTTCCTCAGGTGATTTATTTTTTCTTTTAAACTTTAACTCATTTTTAAGGAGTGGAAGTCAAATCCATTAGTCGATGGTTTGGTCACATTTGCTATTGCTCTTCGGAATATCTTGGACAAAATACAATCATTTCTGCTTAGTTCTGAATTTTGTGTAGGTGCAGGATCGTTCCCAATGCATGTTTTGCATCGGGTTCGAGTTTTTCACACAAACTTGGTGTTGACTAACAGGAAACTTTAATATAGATTTTATGTGAGCATTGCTTCATACACTGTTTACAGTGGAATGCTTTCTTTTTCTTTTGCAATGAGATTTCGCTACTGTGATTGCACCTTAAATGAGAGAAGATATTGCATATTGTTTTACTTGAGTGTGAGTTTAGGCTGAGCATGAATCTGCCTATAGAAAAAGTTTAAAGTCAACTTGAAATCAGTGTAGACTCACATTATACTGTTTTCTGGTTCTGTTGTTACACATTATTACAAAAGAAATGTTTTCGAAATAACTTTTTCTTCCTCTGCAATGACTTTCCTTTTCCAGTGAGGCCGTGCAGGCTGGGGATAATTCTAACCAGTAGATAAATGGCTGTAGTTTTAGCAAAGTTACATTCAGGCTGGCTGGATTCTAGCATGTTATATATACTGTCTAAACTGCCTATACTTTCCCTAAATATGGGACACTTCCCCCTTCTTTTTTTTTTCTTTTTTTTTTTCGTTTTTGTTTTTCTTAAAAAAAGTATTGCATTAGAGGAAGTAGACTGTGTTGCAATTTATGTTGACTTTAAACTAAGTGCCTGCAAAGTCTAACAACACTCTTATCTTATGTAAAATAACCATGACTGTCGGCCACATTTTAACCTGAAAAAGAGCTAAAAGACTGCTGTGGCTTCCTGTCTGATGGTGGCATGTTGTCTGTTTTGGTCCTGTGTAGATGACTGATGCTTTAAGACGGGCTGTGGTAGAGCTTGCGGTGTTTAAAGTGATGTGCTTGTATTTTTCTTGTCTTCGTACAGTCATCTTTTTCACAAGCCTTGGAGCTTTTGTGACTCTGAGCTAAAGTTTTAGATTATTAAAGCCAGACCAAAGTCCAAGGGCATTTTTACACCTGTAGATTTTTTGCTGTGTTCAGAAAGTGGGATTGAAACCGTTCATTGCAGTTTCCCCTTGGTTCAGTTCACTTTCACAAGGCAGCATTTCTAAATGGACCAAAATTTGCTTACGCAAGCCACATGTTCTTTCATTGGTTAGACTGCACCTGCACCTGTTTATGTTCTGGGATTGAATTTGTCATTCATAATAATGGACAGACGACAGGCTTATTGTGGCTTGTTTTTAGCTGATGTTATATCCATAATCATTGTGTGCAAGAAACAAGGCTTTGTCTTTGTTATGTGATCTGGATTCGATTTAATTTTCACATTTGACTTGTCTTTGCACCAGATTTACCAACAATTCATTTTGAGAGGCACTTGTAAAACTTGTTGCACAGTGTACGTAACTCATCAAACATTGTGATAAAGGCCCAATCCCAATTCTACCCCTTAGCCCTTCCCCTTACCCCTACCCCTCATTTTGCACGTTCACTTGAAGGGGTAGTGGTGTCCCAATTCTCTTTAGCTTGAAGGCGTAGGGCTAAGGGGAAGGGCTAGATAGCCGTTGAAAGTGATATTTTCCAGGACCACACTAGAAACCAAGGGGTACGAAAATTTCCCAGAATACACCAGCTGCAACATGGCTGCACACGCGAGTTAGGAGATGCACAAATTTAAGCATTTTTTGGCATTATTAAGAATTTTTACAACAAACAAGCATGTGTTTTAATACAATCATAACGGGGTTCGTGTTTTATGGTCATGCTTTTAAAAAATGATTAAAAACCCCAGCTAAATTTCACTATCTATAATCCATAATAATAACTCCTGTATAACATTAGTAGTCCCACAACATACTTTCACATCTGTCACTCGATGACACTCAGATACCTTGTTAGAAAAGTCTAGTGGCTGGGAATTAGAATTAAAAGAATAGAATTGGGATTGGGCCAAAGTCTGGTTTGTTAGTCTGTTTGGTCTGGTTGCTTTCTCACTACACTTTTTTTTGGCAATTTTGGGATGATTCTTTTGGTGTAGATTCAGCCACAATTGTCATGATCATGCTTGCCTAAATTAACTGAACTAAGGTAGTAAAAGCACCAGTTTTTGAAACAAACGCTCCAAACTAGCCAGTTGTGAAATGCCATATATCCAGCAGTACTTGGCCTGGACACAGATTCGAATGAGCTGGTTTCGTCTAGTCATAGAGAATATGGCCTTGGAATATTATGGCTTGTTTCCACCGAGTGGTACAGTTCTGTACAGTACGGTATAGTATGCAGTTATTTACATTGTCAGAAGTTGTGAATGGGACCATACCACTTTTTTGTACCCTTGCATTGGGATACCAAACACAATAGTCTGATAATGGGTGGAGCTAGTTTCACTACAGAACGATAATAATTGATAGAGAATCATCACTTGTGATTGTTATGCGCAAAGATGGTATTGCTATTTTCTGACATACACCATTCCTATCAAGTAAGCCTACTGTTAGCAGTGGAAACAAATTGTACTGTACTGCATAAACCATATCTATAGTTGGAAACAAGGCTTCAGTAAAGTATTTCTTTGAGCAGCAATCCAAAAATAGACCAACCATTGTGGTTCCCCAAATTACCGTCTTTTTAAAATAACCATATTTTTCCATAGACCCTCTACATAATTATTCCATACCAATTAAGAACCTTTGCTTTTAAAGCCCAAAGTATACGTGTTTTTGTACAGACATTTTAAGTAGCCTTTCTAAATATTTTCAAATATTTGTCTCTCTTCCATTTATGTGTCCATTGTCAATGTAGTCTGCACACGTTTTCAAGCTCTTCCGTTAAAGGGATCGAAATCTCGGTCATCATTTACTCATCCTACACTTACACCGACATGTTTTGTGAATGCTGGTTGATGGTTCCCATCAACTTCCATAGTAGGAAAAAAATACTAAGGAAGTTAATGGGTACCATCAACCACCATTTAAAAAAAATCTTCTTTTGTGTGAAGAGAACAGATGAAAGAAATTATATAAGACTTAAAACCACATTGTGGCAATCTTGTTGAAAAACTAATTACTGAAGAAAAAAATAATGCTCGTGCAAGCTGCATTTACAGAAAATGGATGCATTTACAGAATATGCACTATTCTGGTGATTGGCCATCCACTTTATGCCCAGTATCTCGCAGTGTTCACATGGCGTAATTTTGTCATTAAGAAGGTTTCTGAATGTTTGCGAACATTGTTCACATGCAGCTAGTATTTTTTGTCCTTGTATCTTTTTTGTCCTGCAGTATGCTTTGCAGACATCACAGTGTGTGAGAACACAGAAAACGAAGGATACTTGGGCCTTAAAATGTAAAATATATGAAATATTTTAGTACTCTGGGATTAAGAGTGTACAACACTGTTGAGCGATCTTCTTGGGTTTTGGTGTTTGTGTAGTTTGTGTTTTCTAGCCGATGTTGGCATTTCACCGCTGAGAAAATAAAAATGGTTTTATCTTTGGCCTAAAGGACGCATTACGCTATAATCGCTGACCCGGTGGCATTCATATCTTGCAAGCACTACAAAATGATTCTAAAGGCACTTGAACTCTACATTGCTATGCAAAAGTAATTTTCTTCTGTTCTTATTTTTGTGTTTCTCTGAAAGCCCTTTATGCATGTGTGTGTATATACAGTGCCTCATAAGGGCGAACGTAACTGCCATCTTAAGGGCCAGACGTAAGACTTGGGTCTCTAAGTACCCCATGCATTCCACTTCCTGTGCACTAACCGAGACAAAACCATCCCATTATTGAGCTTTTAAGTGGCGAGGGCTGGATTGGGACCCAGTGGCGGGTACACACGTACACACTCAAACACACATAATCTGGTGCTCCTGCCCACTCGAACCCGGGCAAAGGACAAGAGCAATAAGAACAGCAGGAGCTCAGCTCACTTTCATGTGGCTGAAAGCCGCAGCAGCGTTCGGCCTCTTCCTCATCACCGTTCTCCCTGAAGCTCCCTCATTACTGCCTCCTCTTTTTTTGTTTGGGTGTATTAATAGAACGGGAACGAGGGGAGGCAGAGAGTCCTACATTGAACTCTCCTCTGGGAGTGAAGATTCATTTGATGATTTGCCGTGCTGCTGTTTGTCCCATTGGATTGCAGCTTGTTTTACAATACATTTTTTTTGTAGGAGTTTATTCCTTTTGTTTTGACTGTTAGGAGATTAAAGGCCTGACATGTGGGGTTTTGTTTTGCGTTAATACCGAGCATGTTGTGAGCATCGGCCTTTAAACTAAACGCACTCCTTTGATCTGCGCACACTGTTTTTGGTGCTCTATTTTAGTGCTTGTAATTTGTGTCGTCTGGTTGTGAAATGACCCCGAGGGGCCTCTGTGTGATAGCAGCAGTTGTGAGCTGCTCGTCTGCTTTCTGAGGTGGGCTGATTAGACTTTTTTTTTTTTAAGCTCCACCTTGATGTTATGTTCAGTTAATGTTAGAAAGTAAATGAATTGCATGCTCGTTCGCGTTCAGTTTCATGATATCCTTAGTAGAATTGATTTGACGATGATTTAGATGTAAAATATCATGAGCTTGAAATATCATGTCAGCTACCCGAATACTTTTTACAGTTCTTGTTGATGTACACTAGTTGGAAATTAGTGCTTATATTTATCAAGGACACAAAATTGATCAAAAGGGACCATAAATATGTTTATGATAAGGAGTATCATACATCACAGTGCAGCCTCAATGTACTAAAATACTAAACCACTAGGTCTTACCCATTTGTCAGATCTGTTAGATAAGAACGATATAAAATTATTTACAATTATAAAATGTAGTATAATGTCTCTCTCTCTCTCTCTCTCTCTCTCTCTCTCTCTATATATATATATATATATATATATTTATATATATATTTATATTATATTATACAATTTATTTTTAAGGTAACACTTAGATACCAGTTTTTAAATAGTTGTATCTCTGCCAAATTTGGTCATATTCCAGCAAAGCGTACAGCATTGCAAAGGTTTTGTGGTCTAAGGTCACATATTTCATCGAGTACATGATGTTTCAAAATTAAATAATTATATCCGTTAAAATAAATGATGATGTAATATTATTTCACCCATATTTTGACGTTTTAGTTTTACAAACATTATTTTAAAGCATTAAAGTTGCATGCATTTAAAAGGCTTTCTCTATATATAAAGTAATGAGATCCAAACACCAAAACAGATCCACCTTCGACCATAATTCTGTAATTTTGATCAACTGGATGTATCCTTGGTAAGCATGATACACTAAGACAATTAAATATATGTATAAAAAATCTTATTGACCCCCCAAACCTTTGAACAGTAAGGTACATCCAGCCAGTTGTATTGGCTGAGCCTGTAATTCAGTTTTTGGACAAACCACCAAATTTCAGATGGTTTATAATCCCTGACAAAGCTTTTTCTAAAATCATGAAGTTGTATTAAATCACAGATGTTGAAACTTTTTAGCATTGAATTGTGTGAAGTAGACACAGACTTTGGTCACTGTTTTGTTATCAGAGTCTCCTTTTCTGTCCACTTTCCTGTGTCTGAATGCATCCGTGTATTCTGTGGATCTCACTGCCTCTGATTCAGTGGAAAGGCTTTTTTTTATAAATGACGTATTCCTTTTTTCTGTTTAATTTTACCAAAGTTGTGATTTGTAGCAGTGAAACTTAATGCAAAGTCTCAGCCTTTTTTTAAACATACACCAAGCTTTAATTTTATTTGTAGTGAAATCTGTTAGTCTGGTTAGATTCTTGTCCACGAGCTTCCTTTCCGCCGGTACTTCCTGCTCTCAAACACATATACATGTAACTCCATTTGTCATATATATATATATATATATATATATAAACATGATTATATAAATGTGATTAATAGCACAATCCCACAGTTATTTAGGATGTGTGTATGTGTGTGACAAACAAATGGACTATGAAAACTTTCATTGCACTTTCCAAAAAGCCACAAAATACACAATGCAAAATGTACATCATATGTGTTTCTTCTGCCTGTAGGTTTTATAGTGTAACTGCCAACACACATTTGATGCAGAAAATTCAGATATTGTGATCGTGATGATCTTAAAAAAAACATCTGAAATTGAAATGATGTTTTGACTTACATATTTTTGCATTCTCTTGTCCGGTTGTTGCAGTTTATTGCAAAGGGAATTTTGAGTAAATAGATTTAAAGGAATTTGTAAACTTGCAGGCTGATTTACTCATCCTGTGCAACCAAGCGCTGCCACCAAGGGGCGCTGTTTACACAAATTTCGATAGCCTGTTTGCATTGACGCTTGATTATGGGATGTATATAAGAGCTTTGCTGTTTCTAGCCTCTTTACTGGTCTTCAGTGTGCGCTAGATGTTTAATCTTTAGGCATTAAATGAAGACAGATTTAAACCTCAGGCCTGAGTTATGGCTTATCATAAATGCATTGTTTAGTTATCTAGCTGGGCTAGACATTTTTTTAATTTATTGAAATCAAAGTAATCTATAACGCTCAAAAGCACCAAACTAAAGTCATATTTATAGTGCATTTTAATGCTATGTATTTGTAAGTGCTAAGCCATATACTTCTACACACGGTCTGACACTGAATTTTGTCAATGTGTTCAGCAGCTCTTTGTTTTTAAGATGACGTTCCTTTAAAAATTTGAGGGGGCACAATATAAATATAGAGTTCGTATTTTCAAGGATTGTGGTTGTGTTAGTCCGTTACGTTGTTACAGATGCGAATTGAAGCATCTTGCATGAGTGTTTAGTTTCAGATGAGTTGAATCAACTCTGTCTGTGTGATTTCAGAAAGTGTGCTCTTTTTATTGATCCATCTTGTTGGCAACTGTTTCCCCCATTTGTTTTGTGATATAAAAGATGTTTGAGGTGATTATTTAAAAAAAAATAAGGGCTTTAAAGTTTTGAATACATATCTCATTGATCAAGAGTAATATAACAAAAAAAAAATGGTCACAAATTAAATAAAACCTCTAAATTCACAAAATGATTGTTTGAAGGATTTTTTGTTTGTTTTCAGTGGATATAAAAATGATTTGTCCATATTTTTATACATATTATCCAGTTTTATAAAAATTAATTCACGTTTTTTTTATGTGCATGTTTGAAGCCCATGTGTATGTTTTGTCACTGACTGTAATATTTGATTTGTATTTACATCCACACAAACAGTGGAGATCGTACTTGATTTTAATGTGGGTTTTTTTGTTTAATATACAGTATAATAACCAAGGCACTTCAACAAAATCTCTTTAATTTGGATAACATTGATCAAAAATTAGAGAACAGCAATAAGAGACATGAAGATAGATTAATAAACTAAAACTTTTGAAAGTTACAGCAGTCAAAAATGAGTAGTAAGTGTAAAGGTGATTGCTTTGAATGACTTCACATCTGGAGCCATAAAACATCCCTAGTCTCTCACAGGACATCACCGGTCTCTCAGACATTGCTAATCTTTCACAGAACATCACTAGTGTCTCACAGACATTACTAATCTTCCACAGAACATCACTAGTGTCTCACAGACATGACAAATCTTTCACAGACATCACTAGTCTCTCACAGACATTACTCTTTCACAGGACATCACTAGTCTTTCACAGACATCACTAATCTTTCACAGACATCACTAGTATCTCACAGACATTACTCTTTCACAGGACATCACTAGTCTCTCACAGACATCACTAGTCTCTCTCTATGCTTAGCTGTGATCTTCTTTTCTTTAGTCTTATCAACCTCCACTGACTAGTGTTATTTACCCATAACTTAGTTTTTTTCAATAAGGTGTAGTTCAGGACTCTGGGCTGCCATTTCATTACTTTAGTGTTTTCGGTTTTGATAAACTGCTTCACCCATTTTGTTGTGTGATGGGGCTCATTTTCCTGCATTGAAATTGCTGGCCGATTAGGTGATGAACGCACGGAAGGACCTGCTTGTTGCAGAAGAAGCTTCTGACAAACATTTGCATTCACTCTGCCTTGTATCTGTATAAGGCTCAACTCCTACTGCAGAAAACACCACCAAACCAAGGCACTTCCTCCACCTTTCACTGACTTCTTTACACATGTTGGGTTCAGTCTTTCCTCAGTTTCTCATCAGAGTCAAATCAACAGCAAAGTTTAGTCTCTTTTGATTATTTCTGCTGATCAGAGGTTTGGTCACTGCAGGGCTTTCAGTCCAAATTCTCTTAAATGTTGAGTCACTATCTGTGTTTCTATCCAAAAGATGCAAATTAGATTTTTGCACAAAACTGGAACATCACATAAAACATTTGCGATTTAAGCATCATTCCCTTCCAGCGAGTCAAAGAGAACAATATCATCACTTTCTTACAAACTTTATATTATATAACAAATTACTTGCACTTCAGAAGACGAAGTCGAAATGCAATGAACACACGATGGCTTTTGGAAGCGCGAGACCGCTATTTTAGAGCGCAGCTGCTCAAGACAGTTCTGGTAGGTAATAATAATGAACACCTTTATTGACTTGACATTGGCTAAGGGATTTTAGAATGACTAAAACAACATTTCAGATGTTATGCAATGTGGTCAGTCCGCTGGTTTGTCTATCAATGCCATCCCGTCTTGCCCATTTTTGTTATCATATGATCTGTTAAAACAAAATCACATGATTTTTTTTTTTGGGATGCACATGCTGGAATTTATTCAGTAAACATGTTTCCATTGTAGTTTATGCACATTTATTCTTATCAAATCAAATGTTCATCCGACTCAGTTGTGTGCATAAGATTTAATGCACATTTTCAACATTTACGCACATCTTCCATTAAGCATTTTTTATGCAGAATTCCAAAACGCACATAAAAATATTTGGATGAAAACATAGCTATTACATGTTGAGATACAGATCCTTACCCTACACACAGACACAAACATATATGTGTACGTGTGTGTGTGTTACATGGTTCATGATTTTTTCATTAAATAAAGAAACATTTGCTCAATATAATTAAAATGTTAGATTCAAACCACTGAAGTACACAGATCCATCATATGAAGTGTTGATTTGAGCACAGATGGGTGTTTCTAAGTATCGAGCTTTAAAACGCAGTGAACAGAACAGAAAAAAGAGAGGGTTTTGGGCTCTGAAGTGGGAGGTGTTGAAGAGTCATTGGCGGGAAATACAGGAATTCTGCACGGGACCCACGTCCCCTATTGTCTCCCTCAAATTTTGACCAGGCTGCCCTGGCTATAGCAATGATGGGACTTTTCCTTTTCTTCTGCACTCGGGTCCCGGGGCCCTCGGCCGGCATTCCTCTGGGCCACCAGAGAAGCTGCTTTAGAGACGGGGCTCTGCTCCTGGGTGGCCTCTTGTGCAGGGGCTGCAAAGGGGAGGAGACGATGTCTTATTAATTGACTGGGTGTCTTGGAAGGAGTGCAGGAATTTGGCTGTGGAAGTAAAAGAAGAGGAAGGACTGCCTCACAGCTTAGCCTGGACCTCCTACTCAATCATAAATGTCAACTGGATATTTACATTTTCTGAAAAAAAAAAGTGGAAGCGGTGCTAGCAAGTGCAAAAGTCAATGGCACAATACGCTGGTGATGCGGATGGTTGCTAGGGTGTTGCTGTGTGGTTGCTACGGTGTTCTGAGTGGTTTTCAGAATGATAGGACATTCTGAGTGGTATGTTTCAAGGTGGTGAATACACTACAATGTTGGGACAAACTCAACTGCGGGGTTAAAGTTGGGTTAAAAATGTTAAAGACAAACTTGAGCTGTAACAACTCAAGGATTTTACTGGCTTGAGTGCAAACATCTATGATCATTTGATTCATTATTCCAAAATCTTTCATTTAGAAATTTTTAAAATGTAGTTTAAAACATACAGTATTTGTACAAGTTCTTTGAATTTACTTCTTGTTTTAGTGGCATTTTGTTCTTCTTACTACACTGTAAAAAATGCAGGGTTCCATACAATTCCTTCATGTTGTCCTAACAGAAATTGATTAAGCTAACTTAATAGTTTTACAAATTTAAGTTGATTGATCATAAAACAATTACGCTGTCCCACCAAAAAAACTTTGTGTTGTTTCAACTCATTTTAAATAAGTAGTTTAAACAAGCAGCAAAAGCCATTTTTTCTAAAAGTGTATTCTAAATCATTTATTTTCCTTCAGCTTAGTTCCTTTATTTATGAGGGGTTGCCACAGCGGAATGAACCGCCAACTTATCCAGCATATGTTTTACACAGCGGATGCCCTTCCAGCTGCACCCCAGTACTGGGAAACATCCATACACGCTCGTTCACACACATACACTACGGCCAATTTAGTTTATTCAATTCACCTATACCGCATGTCTTTGGACTTGTGGGGGAAACCGGAGCACCCGGAGGAAACCCAACATGGGTAGAACGTGCAAACTCCACACAGAAATGCCAACTGACCCAGCCGGGATTCGAACCAGCAACCTTCTTGCTGTGAGGCAACATTGCTAACCACTGAGCCACCGTGTCGCCCCTGTATTCTAATTTCTAGGAATAATTTGATTTTTACATGCATTATTTTGTCTTTTAATTTTAAATGTAATGTTTAGTAATTTTATTGTGTGATTTGTATTTTTATTACTGTTGTTTAAATGTAACTATAATTTTTATTTAATCTAAGTGTAGTTATATTAGTACATCAAGTTAAACTACATAAAATAAGGAATATTTCCTTGTTTCATGGTTTAAGTTTTGACTATTAACCCCACTTTGTATTCCTGCTGGTTCTTATGGGTTTGAAAAAACATACTTGGGAAAACTAAATAAAATAATGAAAAGTCATTTCCAACAAAAATGAACAATTTTCCTCTGTATGCATGATGGTCACATAATAAGACTTGAATCTACCTTTTTTTTTAAATAATGTCTAATATTTTAATAAGCGTATTGTTGGAAATTATTATTTTATTTATTATTTTGAAATGTGATTTTTCTTTGAAATGATAAAAGTCTTTATTATGTATTTATACTTTTTGAGCAATACATTTCTCGATAAAAATAATACTTCTATTCAGCAAGGATGTCTCAAACTAGGACAAGCCACTGTCATAAAGCAGCGCTGTGTGTTTATTGAGTGTCTCTGAAAGGCAGCAGCAGCAGCAACAGGAGCATCAGTGGTTTGTGGGAAAGAGGCGTTCAGACTGAAGGGCCGCTGGAGCTCTGAATGGCCTCGCTGTGGCGGAGTGTGATTGAGTGGGATGTTCTCAGGCTAGCACAGACAAGGGGGAGGTGTGGATGAGTCTAGTGGCTCCCAATGTGGTCCCCCACCCCTCCAGCCTTCCCCATCGGTGTCCAGAGCCATAATCCCGTTACATGTGTCCCCATTAGCTCTGACAGGAGGCTTCTATTGTCCCCTCGTGAGTCAGTCGGAGTCACTGTCCCGGACTCGCCATGTTTCTCTGGCTTCCCACAGGCAGATGTCCCCATGACAATCCCAAATACACAAATGCGGGTCACAGGGTGAGGAGTGAGGTGAAATGGTGCTTAGTAAGTGTTTGATTATGGAGAAAGAGCATTTATGTAATAATTAAGGGGAAATAATAAAGGTTTGAGGCACCACTGCTAAAGGGATAGTTCACCTAAAAATGAAAATTGCTAGATACTTTGCTCACTGTCAGGTCTTTGGAGAGGAGGGTCACTCTTTGTGTTCAGTAGAATCAAAGCATGTAACTTTGGTTTGAGAAGTGTGGGGACACAAAATGTTTGCAATTTAAATCAAATGTATATACATTTAGGGACTATGGTGATATAAAATTCAATTCTTAATTTTGATCTGATTTCAATAATTTGCTTTTATTCATTAAAAATTTGTTCTATTGTATTTCTTTATATGCTGTTTTTAAGCTGTTGTTTTTTACCTTTTATTTTATTGTTAGCACTTTGGTCAACTTTGTTGTTTTAAAGTGTGTTATAAATGAAGTTGAAAAAATTGAAAATTGAGGAAACAATTAGGCTGATTTACAAACTATCATTTCAAACTAACATAAAATAAAAAATAAAAAACTTTATGAACTGCACTCAAAAAAATGACTTTTGCTGCTTGTTCAAACTACTTATTTAAAATGAGTTGAAACGACACAATTCTTATAAATTCTTAAGTTCATTATGGCACAACTTAATTGTTTTATGTTCAATTTACTTAAATTTGTAAAATCACCTAAGTTAACTTGATCGATTTGTGTTGGGAATTGTGTGAAAGCCAGCATTTACAGTGTGTGTGTGTGTGTGTGTGTGTGTGCGTGCGTGCGTGCGTGTGTGTGTGTGTGCTATTTTGTAATATCAATTACAGACAAAAAAAAATATGTAGGCTAATTATATGAAAATGTTGATCATTAATTTAATAACTGCCCTTCATGCATAGATTTAATGGAAAAATATATATATATTTCTGGTGCTAATATTCTGTTCAGCACAAGTACCTAAACGTTACACTAATATCAAGAGGTGTAGACATTTTGTGTCTGACAGAAAATACGATTATTTTTACTGCTTGGCGTTTTATCTGAAATGATAGTTTTGTACTGCAATACCTGCTCATTAGAACTTTCAGTGAGCAATTTTTAGAGCATGAATGCAAAGTTCCTGGACATGGGATGCACGCATTGATACACACAGACTGTCTCTGTGTCCTGAAAAGTTGGGGGGACATGTCCCCAATGGAAATTATGAGTAAAATACTGAAAAAAGGATTTTGAGCTGAAACTGTGGCACTTTGTGAGAAATGCAAGTCAGAGAGTAATGTCATTTTGAGATTTAACAAAAGTGTACAGGCAAAACAGAATCATTACAGGTGACATTGGATTATACACTGAATTAACATGATTGATCTGAAGTTAGGTCGCTGGTTCGAGCCTCGGCTGGGTCAGTTGTCATTTCTGTGTGGAGTTTGCATGTTCTCCCCGTGTTTGCGTGGGTTTCGTCTGGGTGCTCCGGTTTCCCCCACAAGTCCAAAGACATGCGCTATAGGTGAATTGGGTAAGCCAAATTGTCCGTAGTGTACGTGTGTGAATGAGAGTGTATGGGTGTTTCCCAGTGATGATTTGCAGCTGGAAGGGCATCCGCTGTGTAAAACATATGCTGGATAAGTAGGTGGTTCATTCCGCTGTGGCGACCCCTGATTAATAAAGGGACTAAGCCGAAAAGAAAATGAATAAATGAATATATATGTATTATACATACATACATTATTTACAACATTACTGTAAAAAGCGATTAATTCACTTTACTTTAAAAAAGTGAGTAAACCTTTTGTTTTTAAAGTGTTTATTTGATTTTTTTAAGTGGTTAAACGCAGAGCTTTTAAAGCAATTAGCTGACTTTATTTAAAAAAGTAATGCAGCTGACTTAAAATTATTTAGTAAATGAACTGTGTGCATAATTTTAAAATTAAGCTGTCAACTTTAGAGTCCCAAGTTACAACAAGTTTACTCACTTATTTTTTGCCTGTTTTTTCTTTTTCTTTTTCTTGATCTCTCAAAGTGCTGGAAGCCATTGACTTGCAGTTTATTTTCTTCATTGATAATGATTTTTTTTATATTTCTTTAGGATATTAGCGCGACTTTAAAAGGATTGTGTGACAATGAAGACTGTATTAATTATGTTGAAAATTAAGGTTGAATTTTTTTTTTAAATATGTTAAAAACAATGTTATTTTAAATTTTGATAATATTGCCAAATATTTATATTTTTCATTAAATATAGTCGAGAATACGAATTCTGTCATGGCTACACTATATTTTACAAATCTGCATGACTCTCTTTCTTCTGTGAAACACAAAAGAAGATGTTTTAAAGAATGTTGATAACCAAAAGTGCATATATATTTAAATAACTGAATTCTGTGAATATATGAAGTCTGTAGATGTTTTGAGTGCATCTCCTCTGTCCACCCAACAGATCCATCATGTGGTTGATGGAGAGCTGGACTGACAGAACTGACCCAGACCTGATCACCACAAACCCCCCCTCTGCTTCCTGCCACTTCAGCACAAAGCCTCAATGCATAGAGAAACAACCACAGCAGCAGCTTTAGATTGGCACCTTTTCCTTATTATAAATACATATCCAATAAATGAGCCAATTTTTCTTTGCGAATGTTTCAACGTAGCAGTTACAGTATCAACGAGAACATCAGCGTAAATCTTTTGCTCTTTCACCTGCTCTTTGTGTCTCTGTGCATGTGGATTTGAGTGTCTACCCAATGAGAATATATTAGCCATGTAATTTGAGGTCAACAGTTTCACTGATCCATGTCATGCATTTCAATGAAAGTCATTGGTGTGGACTTGTGTGTGACAGACGAATCTAAAGCTATTATTACAGATTATTACACTGTGGTTTACAAGCTGGCTTGGGCTAACAGTACACTTTTAAAAATATGGCTCCATGAAGAACCTTTTACATTCTTACCATTGCATAAAAGGTTCGTTATGATGTAAAAGGGTTCTTCAAATTATGAAAATGTTCTTTACACTAAGAAAAAAAATGGTTCTTTTAGGAACTGATCTGTGAAAGTTTTTTTTTTTTTTTTACCAAAAATGGTTCTTTTATACTGTAGCATTGTTAATTTTACCCCAAAATAAAAATGCATTATGTTCCAGATTTCCATACAAGGGCATTTTTTGTTGGAAAAAAGATGACACAAATGCAAATTACTGAATAAATGAAGAAAATGCTAAATATTTTTCCATTTAATTTTAGCATGTGAATTTCATATTGATAATTTATGCCGCAAAAACACTTTTTGTTGAAAATAAGGGGCTTTCACTGTGTCACATAACACATTTTTAGTAGCACACTGGTAAAGGATGTTGATATAGGCTTACCTGTACAGATACAAAGCGATATAAACATAATTATGTATGGAAATGGCTCAAGCTAATTTGTGTAGCGATAGAACAAAATGTATGCAATAATTCCCTTTTGTTAGTTGTGGCGTCATCACACATACCAGTTTGTCAGTAAAAGACTAGTAAATTCAAATGCGGAAATTGTTTTTTCCTTGCACATTCACTTTTTCAATAACAAAAGACAGGCAAAAACTGGATGAAAACTTGGCTAATAACCCTCTTTAATGTTGTGCCAAACGAAGATATGTTGAGGATGTTTGGTAATTAAACAGTTTCAATTCCCATTGGTTTCAATTGTATGGATAAACAACAGAAGTCAACAGGAACCAAAACTGTTTGGTTATCAAAATGTTCCTCAGAGGTATCCATAAAGTATCCATTTTGCGTCTGGACTGACGTGAGAGAGTAAATGAATGAACAAATAGACATTTTCTTGCCTTCCAATAAGTGTAATCTGCATAGATTGTGAAAGAAATAATGTTTTTTTAGGTCCAATTCTCTACTCACTTCACTGAGAATACTTTTTCAACAGCCAATTATGAACAATTGATTTAACAATTCATAAAGGATGAGAGAGAAAAAGCTTCTTGTACACACCATTTGTTTGTTTTTGTCCTCAGATTGAGAGCCTGGACCAGGAAATGGTGATGTGTGACGTCGGACTTAACAAACAGATTAAGAGGGAAAGTTAATCAACATTGATTAGTAAGAGTGTTTGGGCCTCACCAAACTTTGCTGGAGTTTGCTTATTGTGCGTGTGTGTGTGTGTGTGTGTGTGTGTGTGTGTGTGTG
>CAIGQV010017386.1:4006094-4057674 GCA_903798115.1 Danio jaintianensis
CAAAAATGAAGATTCCCTCAATTTTACTCAAGCGGTTCTAAACTTTCATGAATTACTTTCTTCTGTTGAACACAAAACAAGATATTCTGTAGAATGTTTGGAAAAAACAACAGTTGACATTCATAGTAAATAAAAAATAATATGCAGGTCAATGACTGCTGCTTTCTGACATTTTTCAGTATACTGTATCTTCCTTTGTGTTCAACAGAAACTCAAACAGGTTTGGAACAACTGAAGGGTAACTGATGGTAGTTTCCTTTTGGGGTGAACTATCGCTTTTAAGGTAGCCTATATTTGACTAATTACATCTGTAATATTCAGAGAAATAGTGAAACTTAATCTACCAACATTCTTGAACTTATGAAATTTATCGAAAATTGCCATAATTATACAAATGTGTGTGTGTGTGTTTAAACAAAGTTATGATGACAAAGTCAGTGAATTATTTATGATCCCCACCCTCTGGATCTTCCTGAAGTGTTCCTGCTGTGTGGATGTTAGAGCTCTTTGTGTGTGTTAAGAATAGATATTTCCCCCGTCCATCGATCTTTTGAAATCTATATGTTTTTGTAATTAGTAATCTGCATACAAGGTTACTAGATTCTGTGCTTGGATTGGTTGTATCACTTATCACTTATTCTTTTTTTTTTGGACAAGGTATGGCACTCTGTCTTCATCTTTTACATTTTTTTATTTACGTTTTCTTAGTGTGTCTGGATGCAATACAGATGACTATTGTCTTCCCAATACACATTTCATTTAAATTGAAATCTGTGCAAAATTGCAAATCGACCCGTTTTGTAAGCATTATAAAGAGTTTTTTTTTTCAATTGGTATGTATTTCTAATTTTAAAAGAATAGATTTTAATATATATTGTGGTAATTTTAATCATATGGTCAGTGACATCTTTGTTTCTAATTCAAATGATATTAATTGATTTCATATATGTAGAAAGCATAGTAAATGCAAGGTAAGTACTTTAATGTTTTGAATCATTTTTGTGGGTAACACTTTACAATAACTTTCCATTAGTAAATGTTAATAATGTATTTACTAAACAAACAATGAACGGTGCATTTATTACAGCACTTATTAATCTATATTAACATTAGTTAATATAAATGAATTTGTTCATTGTAAGTTATTATTAACTAACATGACAGAAAAATTTATGACAGAAAAATGAATGTAAAAATGAAACAACATATTTACTCTGACCTGTACTTTATAAATTCTAGTACAAAAGAATAAGTGATCTTAATATTAAATATCTTTTAGTACATTTTAAATACTTTTTATATTTGACCCTAATGTATTTCATCTAACAGTATAGAGCCATTGAAATTGCTTAGTTAATGAAAATACACAGAAGAAACGGTGTATACTGATAAATATAAAAACACTCATAATAACAAACAAACAAGCAAACAAACAAACAAACAAACAAACAAACAAACAAACAAACAAACAAAAAGAGAGACAAAAACCAAAACAAACAAACAAACAAACAAACATATTGCAATAAAACAAAGATGTCAGATGCAGATATTTCTGGCAATATCCTTATTTTTTACCCTGGTAAATCTTATAGTAATGTATTTATTTATTCAGTTTTAAATTACAATAATAATGATATATTTTTAAACTATATATAACTTTATTTAACCAGTCATTGGTTTTTTTTTTTACTGAAGCATTTTATTCTTTTTTCCATGTTTAAAGGTTTGAAAATGAAATGGATTTTTCAAGCATCAAAAATAAAACAGCTGCAATATGCAATAAATATGGTCACTTATAATATTTAATAAATACAGACCAGAATAAGTATGCTATTTAATTTTACATAAACATTTCTGTTGTGCCAAATGACCATAGAAATTTATTTGACCCATATTTTGTCATTTTGTTTTTACAAAGCAAATAGAAAAATGTGTTGCATTAAACAAGCTTTCTATGCACATAACATCCGTTCTGTACATTTTAATTAAAGCAAAAACAGCTAATTTGTCTCGACTTTGACCCCACAATTGCAAACACCTTTGACGGTGACACTGTATAAATTTATCCTACTTTTTAAGATGACAGTGGCTGTTACCACGATACTGCAGCTTATTAAAACACCACAAATCACACATCAGTGATGCAACGAATGAAACCAAAGAGTAACCATGGAAATTCATTCTGTCAGCCATTGATTAGCTCATACAGGAAACCTTGCTTCTTTCCGTAAGACCGTCTTACACTTCAGCGTCTAAATAGCGCATCAACTTATACCCTTAATATTATATCTGCTTCATAATTAGGCCAATAGAGCAGTCCCTGTTTACCCTTTCCTCTTCCATCTCTCTCGCGCTTTCTCTCATCTCTCCTCTTCAAGCCTTTCTTATTAGAAGGCCCCCAGCTGTGCGGCGAATAGGATCAGAGGCTGCCTCTATTAGCCTGGTCCATTTGTTGAGCGATTGAATCGCTCTCATCCCTCTTCTCTAGTATGGCCTCTAACCCTCTCTCTCTACCTTAGCCTGCCAGAAGGGCCTCTCAGCGCTCAAAACACAATGGAGCCTGATAGAGGCCGTCTCCCTGAGGCAAACCAAATGCAAGGTGACTGTGTGTGTGAGAGAGACAAAGACAGATGAAACATATGATTCCTTTTTCATTTCAAGAAACCATGCAGAACTGGGTTTCTATGCGCTTTCTCAAATTGTAATTCAAATCCAGTCCAGCAGGTGGCGTACTTGCACAAGCACAGGGGCCAAAACCCCCTTTTCACACTTTTTGAGTCCTACACGGGCACCACAAGTATCCTCATCTCCAACCTGTCGACTCTCCAGAAGTCGTACAGTTATCGTACATCTTTCTCTCTCTCTCTTTCTCGCTGTCTGTCGTTCGAGATTTCTACTCCAATGCATGAAGTGGCATTCAAAGGGCTTTAAGAGAAGCACACCTGTTTCCAAACTATGGAAGGAACTGGATTTTACGCGCTGGCATTCATTTCCGGGACTGCGCTGACAACAACATCTGCCGTGAATCTGAGCGTTGTGTGTTTGTGGAGCTGAGCTGTTTTAGTCGTCCTCAATTATTGCGTGAGACTTGAAGATGGGGCGTAAAGACTTGAGGAGCTTCTCTTTGCTCTCCGTCCCCCCCTCCTGTCGTAAACCCATATTCACGTCCTCTCATATTCTGACCTGCACTCAAGAGAAACGTCTCTGCTTGAGAAGGAATGGCAGTGAGGTGTTCTGCATGGTTGCATCTGAATGTCCCTTTTTTTCCAGTTTTGAGGGGCTCACTTGACCGCCCCTTTCTGGCACACTGAGAGATGGAGGAGAGAGGTTAGAGAGCTGCTTAAAGCTGTCAGTCACGCGCTCGCTGACTCCATTGGGGCCTGCTGGGAGTCAAACCAACTGCTCAAAGCAAGACAGTGGTCCAAAACCTGAACTGGTATTGCCACAGACAGCACAATGCTGAATACAACTGAAATGCTGAACCAAAATCTGGGTAAATTAAGTGACCATGGACCACAAAACCAATCACATTTTTGGAAATAGAAATGTATGCATCATCTTAATAAATAAGCTTTCCATTGATATGTGGTTTGTTAGAATAAGACAATATTTGGCAGAGACACAACGAGGGTTCAAAAAAATCTAAATATTGAGAAAGTTGGGCAAATTAAGTTGTTAATGCACATTATTAATCAAAATCTAAGTTTTGATATATTCACGGAAGGAAATTTACAAAATGTCTTCATGGAACCTGATCTTTACTCAGCTTTAAGAAAAAAATATAATGTTGACTCCTTTAATTTGGGCTATTCCTACTACTATAGCTGTGCAACATAAAACTAATAAAATTAAATTAAAGGGCACATAGTTTACCCCTTTTTCCAGATTTAAGATAAGTCTTTTGTGTCTCCAGAATGTGTCTGTAAAGTTTCAGCTCAAAACACCCATCAGATTATTTATTATACCTTTCAGAAGTTTGTCATTTTTAGCTCTGAGCATCCTGTAGCTGTTTTTGTGGACTGTGCCTTTAATGCTAGTCCTCCCCGCCCACCGTTCCCACGTGCCTGTCAGTGTGCCTCAATCTCCGCCCTCGGCTGCCTCAGATACCAGACAGACATGAAGGAAGCAGATCTCACATCACGTTTGTGAGAAATACTACAGTAAGAACTTTCCCAATGATTATTTGATGTATTTGTTGTGGAGTTGCAACGATGAGTCACACACAATGTCGTTACAAAGTTCAGGCACACACACACACACACACACAGCGGACAAACACACACAGACAGCACTGCACGGTTTTTGCACGGCAAATGTGACAGGATACACATTAATAACCACTGCTGTATGGATATCCGTTATGTTAATGTACAAAATAAACCTGATTTAACGTTTACAACCCGGGATTGAAGCGTCTTCTTTTATAATTGTACTGACACTATGCGGCTGTGGTGATAAAGTAAAGCTGAAGTAAATCGCTGTAATTCATTACAAACATGCACTGTTTTAAAAACGTGTTAAACTTGTAAAACGCACTCTTGATCACATTTGATGATAATTGATGATCCTAGCGAAGTAAACAGATCTTTTATTCCCGGTTGCTTTGCACACGTCCTGTCTTGTTAATATGATTATACACGTTAATACTGAGACATGTTAATAGGCAGCTGTCAATCAATTCGGTGGGCGGGGAAACCGCACTCCTACGTCAAGTTGCGGTCGGCCTCAAAATGGGAGGGATTTGGATGCTATTTTAATGTCAGGAAATAAAAAAACAAAGAGACTTATTGTCTTTATATCACCCCAATATGACTGTAGACACACTATACCTACACACAGTTTTGTCCAAACAGCTTATAAAAGCTGATTTTCATCATAGGTGCCCTTTAAAGTTTTGTGGTCCAGGGTCATAAATGGTAAAAAATCCAACAACTTTTGGGTTACATTTTTCATTAATTTTAAGTAAAAATTTCAACTCAACAGTTCCAATAGTGTCTGAGTTAGGACTGAAAAATCAAGCGAATCAATCTTTAAAATGTTGAAGAAAACTTCTGATACCTAACGTCGCTGATGTTGCAGGACATGCTTCCAATCAAGCTTGATTTTGCTAGAAGTACTTTTACTTTTTATTCATTTAGCAGATGCTTTCATAGAAAGCGACTCACAAATGAGGATTACAACAAGCAATTCATCATAAAGAGGCAAATCACAGGAAGTGCTAATAATGCAAAGTTTCAGACGACGTTTCGAAAAGTACAAGCTAGAACAGGGAGGGATTAACAAAAACGACAGCACGGAGGACGTATTATAATAATTATTCTTATTTCAGCAGGATGCAGTTAAGTGCTCGTGGAAGAGATGAGTTTGTCACTGTCTCTTGAATAGCGTCAGGGATTCAGCACTCCAGATTTGGTTGGGAAGATTATTCTACCAACAATGAGAACACAGAATGAGAAGGTTCTAGAAAGTAATTGTGTGCTTATCTGTGATGGTACTATGAGTTCATGTTCACTTCAAACTTCAGGCTTCTGATGGGGAAACACGGCATAATTTAGAGTTAGATATAACAGACTGTATAACACAATATATAAATACAAATATATAAATAAATATATTAAAATAAATTAAATGAAAAATGCATTCTAGACTATTTTAAATAAACTTACTTGCAATGATAATAAACACATTTGTGACCTGGTGTGCTTTAGAATGGTAATCATCATGGTTAATAATAATAATAATAATATATTTATTTATTATATATTTATAAATGAAGAGTTCAGATGCAGAAACCTCTATCTGAAATTTTGTTCTAAAATGAGCATTTTTTTCTCAGCCTCCTGTGTTTATGTTCAATTATTTTACATTTAAGGCAATAAAAGAACCTATTCTTTGCCATAAAAGTGAAATAACTGCACATGAGGCTGAGGAAAATGCTCATTTGAGAACAAAATTACAGATAGAGGTTTTTGAACTCTTCAAATGTATAAAAAGAATAAAATCAATAATTATAACAGTAATTTGCTATGTTTGTTTACTTCTCTCGAACATTGGGTTTCCTGGGTTCTCAAAATTGTCATATTTGGGTAAACTTTTATATTGTGAATGAGAGACTATACAGCAATTACAATTTTGCCTTCCCCTTTGCTCTGACTTCATATAAAGAGACTGATTACTTTGGTCAGGGGATAGAAAGATGTTAAATTTACTAGTGTATTACAAACACTAACAAAGCAGTGTTAACTAGTTTTCTGTAATTGTTCTGGAAAGTGTAAACTTTATGATTAAGGATGTTATTAACTGTGGAAACTCTGTAAAAATGGTCACAAAGCCAACTGTTAAAATGATAAAGAAGAGATAAAAAGAATAGCTCATCTCCTTCTTTTGTTTAGATATTTCCGAGAATAAAAACAGACAATAGTCCTTGATTCAAAAGTCATTTAGATACGGAGCCATTTTCATTGCGGTATGCATTAGGAATTAGACGGATATTTCATTTTTCCTCAAATCCATCCTCGTTGTTCTTGGCTCGGCTGTGAATGAGGTCTCGTCCTCAGCGGTGCCCTTTGATCGTGCCCGTTTGTTCTGGCAGACTCTTATCTCCATGGAGATGAAGGAAAAACTCGGGTTTCTGAGCACAAAAATAAACCTACCTGGCCTTGCCTGAAATCTCTCCTTTAATTGATTCTATGCACCATGCAAATAGTTCTGCGCTAATGGATGCTATGTTTTGTGTACATTATGTTGTAAATCTGTCCATTCTCTGCCTGATGCGGCCCGATGACCTTCATGGCACACAAAAACGAAATCTTTCATTTAAATCTATAGAAACACTAGCCTTGGAGAGCAATTCTTAAGGATTCTTTTCTGTCACTTGTCAAAGGCCTTGACCCATATAACCATTATGCATCCTCGTCCTTTGTTTGGGGCGAAGGCTTTTATTTTTCCACCAGTCTCTATTGCTCTGATGATAACAGACCTGGATTCAGAGGTAATTTACAGTTGATTGTGCTCCAAGCCACACGGTTCAGGATTTGAATGGTTTACATGTCTATGTTTCTTTTCTTTTCTCTTTTTTTTCCATTGTGCTGCTCCGTGTAGGCTGGTAATTTGTCTACTTTTCACACCTCAGGTTCATCATCATGTGCTTTTTCATGAACGCTTTGGAGAAAGAAAAGACTGCATTCCTACAGGAGCACAGAGAAAACAAGTCCCCATAAAAGCCATCAAAAAAAACACACACAAGGCTTCGTTGAAAGTACGTGGACGTACAGTTCTGACAAAGCTTAAGAATTCAAGTACCAATTAACCCTCTGGATCTACATTTTTATTGCCGGCACACTTGTGGAAGGCCGGATGTCATGTTGTATAATGCGAAAGTTGTTTCACGATTATTCTTGGAGTTTAGAGGTGACACTTCACCTTCTCCTTTGGTAATTCAGGTCGCGCCACCATTGACTCCAACCACGGATGGTGTCAAAACCATCGCTGAAACTTTTAAATTGCACCTTCAACTGGCCTTTGCCAACTCCTCAGCTAATTCTGATTGCGATTTGGTGTGGCTGAGGGGCGGATGGATGTGGGTGTCGCCGACGGAAAAAGACAATACAATTAAATGATTAACGCGCAACAGGGCCACTGACAATTAAAACTATTATGGAAATTAAAATGACATTATGTCACAGCGGAGAGTTGATGATACCCGTGTCGTCTTTTTAAAAGCAATTTTCATAATTCCAATAATTGAAATCATAGCATATTCATTCATTTACCGGGTGAGGGGGGCTAAGAGCGGCCACTAATGAAACCCAATCATTAGCATCCAAACAAAGTAATTGGCTAGTCCTTTATCTTCGAAAATAGGTGACAAGGCACAATCACCCCCCTCCATCAGAATGCAAAAACAAGTAATTAAACCGCAGACAAAGATGAGCCCAGCTCGCTGTTCGTGCACCGTGCACGTTTGAAAACAGCACTGATTGCCTTGATTAGAGACCTTACTGTATCCTCTGATTTTGTTTATGGTTATACTTTTAGAGACGGGGTGCAGCGGGGTTGGAAAGGGATGCGTTTGCATACGCACATGCAGGAAGGTGTGAATGTTATCCTTAAGCTTCCTCGTCAATGCTCTCATTAACATCTAATGCTTGGTGTTCAACAACTGTTTAATGTCGTTATAGAGCAGTCAGTACTCAACTCTGACTGAGATTTTATAATATTCACCTATATGTATGTCTAAAATTGGTGGCCTGAACTTTATATGTACATATGTAAATGTGTGAGTAAATGGGTGTTTTTTGTTTTTTTGGTTTGTTTTGCTGTTTAGTTTGGTTATGGGAGAATATGATCTGTAATTCTTCTTATTATGCTCATGTTTAAAATCTGTGTGAACCGGATTACTGAGACTTTTATTTCAATATGTTGATGTATTTCTAACTGAAGCTGAATATTGAGCAGGGGGCGGGGCTTGCTTTTGTGCATCATTCCCTCATAGCAAACTAATGGAAAGAGGGGTGTGGTTAAGAATATTGAGGCTGAAGCTGTAAAACTGATGTCAACAGAGAAGGACTGTCACTCTAAATGTGAAAGTAAATGGTAAGATTTTCATTGAAGATTACCAAAACAAACTTTTTTTCAGTGAATTAACTTGTACAGATTCATTGTTCACTTTACGATTAACAATGTGCCCTAGCAAAATACACACTATGAATAAAGATTTCACATGGACTTTAAAAGGTTGAGAAAATTAAGTAATTATCCAAAAAATAAATGAGAAGTTTGTTGTTTTTAAACCTCTCAGCATACCTTAGCTTAATATTAGCCTTTAGCATGTAGCTCATTACAGCGTAACCTTAAGCGTAGCTCATTCAGTATGCCCATAAATGATAATCAGTTGTGCAATATAGAATGCTATAGTAACATTAGTATGTTATAAGTACTACGTAGCCCACATGGGACTGTTATAAACAGCTGGTAGTCTTAGTTTTTCTCTATTCTAATGCTAATTTGTTTTGTATTACCACTGAGTAACTCCCTAATTTTACCTCAGTATTGATCTAACATATAGGAAGTTATCCTGAAAGATAAAAGTGACTGAAGAATTACGATCTGAAAAGAGCAACATGTGAACTGGAGTTTGCAATGCTAGTAGTCATTATTTCAATATTACATGACTCTTAAAAATGATTGTAATAGTTATTTAGAGGCCTCTGTCTTGTGTTTAACTCACTTTGTACAAATTAATATGGCAATGTCCCTACATTTAGAAAACAAATATGAATGCACAGCAGGTGTGTTTTTATGGGTTTATTCAATTGTTTTGGAGGTGCTATAAACTGAGCATATTCTAATAGTAAAATACAAGTTTTTTTATTTTACTATTTTAAAAGTTAAATTACAACAGGCGAATTGAAAATACATGTAAAACTGCAAAAACGTACTTCATACACTTGACTGCAGTTTCTAGGTAAAATGAACAATATGGGGCAGTATGACGCCAACAAACTTTGTTTCTTTTCAGAGAGATAAAAGCAATGTAAAACCTATGTGGCTGTGTTGTACATTTGCTTTTAAAAACACTAGGACGTGTGTCTGAAACATACAAAGAAATGTACCCAAAGTAACGTATTTCAGATTTGCAAAAATGTAGACAGAACCCTCTAGTGGACTTGTCATCTAAAACGTGCAATGAAACATACCTAGAGCAACGTATTTTCATACCGGTCAACCCTCCCGTTTTTCCAGAGATTCTCCTGTATTTTACAATTCTATCCTGCTATCATCCCGTAAAGGTATATTCTCGTATTTCTCCCATATTTTAATCTTTCTATGAAGGGTGGCAATAAATAATAAAGAGTCGATCCTCCCTATACGCAACTCCTTCCGCCGAACCACCAGGGGACGCCCCTTGCTTTTAAATGTGAATCTGTTCTGTGCTTTCATTTTATTTAGGCATGAAAACACTTTGAAATAAATATAAAAACGGTGGGATTCCCTTCATTTTCATTACAGGCGCCGTTGCCTCTCCTATACAATCCTCAAAACAGTCAGTTCATGTAGCGGAGCATGACTGTCAGACGTGCTCCATAGTGATAAATAGACGCTGTTTCCCAAACGGATTCTGTACACTCGATTTGAAGCGGAGCGAAAGTGGACACTCTGGGTTTTGGGTGCGTGTTTGAACAGACACATAATAATAATAATAATAATAATAATAATAACATCTAAACATGTCGATCTTGGTGGGTTTTCTTTTAAACAACAAATTTAGTCTTAAATTTGCAGAAAAGGTTAGGAAAAGAAATCGAATGCCTTCATTATAGATCTGTGCATTTTTAAAGTGACACCTCTGTTATTTAATGTAATCAAACAAAAAATCTAAATAAGAGATTCATTCGCTGCTTTTTAATCTGAATGTTTAAATTATACAGTAAAGAAAAGGCTAATTTGATAACTTGATTCAATTTCAATATAATAGCAATTAATTTTAATAGGCTAAATTTAATTAGGCTGTTTGCTAATTTATGTGCAGCTTTTTCTAATGTAAACTATTCTATTCTTTGTAAATAATAATAATAATAATTCATTCATTCATTTTCTTTTCGGCTTAGTCCCTTTATTAATCTGGGGTCGCCACAGCGGAATGAACCGCCAATTTATCCAGCATATGTTTTACGCAGCGGATGCCCCTCCAGCCACAACCCATCACTGGGAAACATCCATGCACACCCATTTACACTCATACACTACGGACAATTTAGCTTACCCAATTCACCTATACCGCATGTCTTTGGACTTGTGGGGGAAACCGGAGCACCCGGAGGAAACCCACGCCAACACAGGGAGAACATGCAAACTCCACACAGAAATGCCAACTGACTCAGCCGAGGCTCGAACCAGCGACCTTCTTGCTGTGAGGCGATTGTGCTACACACTGCGCCACCGTGAGGCCCAATAATAGTAATAATAATAATAAAAACATACTGACCGTTTCAATGGTTTATTTACAATGAAACAGCTCCAGATGAACATATTTAGTAATTTGGGGAATTTTTTTTGGGGGGGGGAACACTTATTTTCACATCCCAATGTTGACAGGTATGCATATTTTATATTTTAAAAAATGTAGTTTTTAGTTGTGCAGTTCCCTGAAAATAATGGCACACCTTATAATATTCATCAGCCAATCAGAATCAAGCATTCAACAACCCCATTGTATAAAGATATATAAAAGACTGTGTCTACTGCATTAGACTAACTGAGAATTGGACTAGTATTTATATGCTATTGTTCTTTTGTTGCTTTGATTATTTCTATTGTCCGCTTCGCATAAATGTATCTGCTTAAATGTAAACATAAAGCTCAAAAGAACAGAATTTATTTCAAATATAAATATTTTGATCAATTCAGTGCGCCCTTTTTGAATGAATGTACTAACTTGAGTTTGAAAATCGAATCACCTTTTGTATCGCCCACCTATTCCAACTTTTCCGCTAAAGAACATGTGTGTCTCTCTCTGAATGACTGACACACATAAGAGGCTTTGATGAGGCGTAGGGTTAAGAGGACATTCTAAGAAGAAAGGGACGAGGGACTTGAGGAAGACACCGGCAGAAAAATGCAGCCATGGATATCAGGAGTCTTGAGAAAATGAGCTGCTCAAACTCGCCCCCTCCTGACTTTCTTCAGTGGGACATTTTTTTCCTGCCCTGCACCACAAGGCCCCCCATTATCCGGCCCTTCCGAGGGAGAGAGTCAACAACATAATGCAAGAGGCCTGACACAAAGCATCTCCCAACAACGGGACCCCCTTTTTCTCATTAACACCCTCCGTTCAATCCTTCTCCTACATCCTCACCTTGAGCTTCCCTCTTCAGTCCCATCCTCATGTAACCTTTTGCTCCATCAAGGGCTTTTTTTTTCATCCTGGAAGGTTTCTTGAGTCTCACTGGTGGCTGAAAGCACCTCACATTTCTTCCTTTCTGAGCCATAGTCATCAGCATCGAATCTGATCAAGCCAACGCATTTTTTTTCTCTCGATGACCCTGATGACTTAGTATAGGGTCTTTCTACTTCTTGTCCTGGTTTTCTTTTCCTGTTCTTTGTGTCTAAATAGAAAAAGCATGTCCTCGGGTGTCTTTTTTTTCCCTTCAGGTTGGATGGGAGAATTGATTTAGGTTTGTACACACTTGATCTGACCCTGTGGCGGGTGCTGAGCATGCGCATATCTGTGTCTTGGTTGGTTCTGATGGTCCCATTACCGGTTTGTTCTTCCCCCACCTCACTATACGGCGCTGTGGAATGACCCTGGCCATGGATAAATGCATTGGAAAGAAAGGAGCTGAAATTCTTTTTCCACCCTCCAATGGACGAATGAGACTGAGGGCAGAGGGGAGAGTGAGAGAGAAAGAGAGACGGGTGTGTGTACGGAGAGTACTAACACAGCTGAGAGGATAGGGTTTTTGGAATTGAGTTCCAAAAAAAAAGTATATTGGAAGCATCAGGCTCATTAAAACGCACCTCTTTTGGATTTACCAAGTAAATGGATTTGGGAATGTCACTTCCAGAAAAAAAATATTTGTATGTTTGCTAATTATAATCACTCATTTACTGAATTTGTTCAATCCAATTTTGATTTGAAAATTCTGTTTCCCACATGGGTGTCCAGTTTTCTAAATTAACATGGAGCACATTTGAAGAGATCAGATGCAAAAACCTCTAAGTGCCATCTGAAATTTTCCTCAGAAATCTGTGTTTTTCTCAGCCTCCTATGTTTATGTTCAGTTATTTCACTTTAAAGGCAATGAAAATAACCTACTCTTTGCACTAAGAGCACAATTGCTGAAACTACACACAACAGCCTGAGAAAAACGCTAATTTCAGATGAAAATTTTAGATGGCACTTAGAGGTTTTTGCATCTAAACTCCTCATTTGCAGTTACACTTGTGTTATTCAGACAAGTCTTAATGGTGATGACTGGTTGTTAAAGTTTATTTTCAAGTTATAAAAAGAATGAAAGAAGAAACACATTATTGTTCACATAAATATATCGTAAGAAGCTCTTGCTCACCAAAGCTTAAAAATATAATACATTTTAAAAGAGAATTAATTAACTCTAAAGATGTAATTTAATTGAATCCTTTGGTGGCAAAAATTACTCAAGTATTTAATCTTAGAAATTCATTTGCTAATCAACACTGTAAAAATACTGGGTTCCACACAATTCCTTCATGTTGTCTCAACACATATCTATTAAGTTAACTTAATCGTTTTTACAAATTTAAGTGGATTGAACATAAAACAGTTAAGTTGTCAAAAAATAATAATAATAAAGGATTGTATTGTTTCAACTCATTTTAAATAAGTAGTTTTGAGTGAAGAAACATTTGTTTATCAGTTTTTCAAGCTTTGTATTTTTTTATGATTCTGTGATAAATAGAAAGAACGTGTATTTATTTAAAATAGAAATATTTTGTCTTTTGATCAAAAGTATCCTCGTCAAATTTAAAATGTAAAATATCATTCTATTTCAATTGTAAAAAATGTACTTCAAACATCCACATGTTTGTGAAAGTACAGTATGTATACAAACAGTATACAGTATCTCTCTATGGTACGCAGTACTTTCAGTAAATATTTTCTTTATATTTGCATTTATATATTTTTAAGAGTGTTGCTTCAGTATAACCAGATCATTTATATTGATTCTAAATACATCTTAGGACACACAACTTTTTCTAATTTACAAACACCAAGTTGTTAAAAGTTTTTTCCTTCCCTTTGCCCCTGAAAGGTGTTTAACAACATTCCTTTTACACAAAAAGTGCTAACATTTACTTGTTAAACAATAATTTAGACTGTCACCACATCCATCATCATCAGCCACCTCCCTGAATCCCTTTGAAATATTTCTGAAAATGTATTATCACAAAACACCTGACACTGTAGGCTGGGAGAGACAACACGCCACCATAATGGAGAGAGACAAAGGGTCGTACGTTCCTCGTACCTGCACGACTGAATGCTTTTTAATTGCTGGTGATTTTCACTTGTTGGTGTTTTGCACACCTGAAACAAACTCCGAAAAGTCACCAAAGAGCCGCGCGGAGGGAAAACGAGACGACAGAGAAAGGGGAGGCTGAAAGAATGTGTTTGATTGCAGCTAGTGCTAGTTATGGTTTAGTTGGTAGTGTTAAGCAGTTGGTCCATTGTGTTCTTTGTGCATTGCTGAGTGTTGCAGCTATTGAAGTGCAAGAGAGAGGGGAAAATGCGTGCACTGACATTCTCTAATCAAATACAGCAATCAGGAACCTCAAACCAGCATTACACCATTTACAATCCCTTTTAATTTATAATCAAAAATTGAGCGGGAGAGGGAGCCGGGAGGGAGAGCAAGAAGAAGAGAATGACAGACACAGGCAGGTCATTACCTCTCTCTTTACTGGGCCGATGAGAGCAATGAGGAATTAATCAGTGGCCATTAGACGGTATTTACTCACCACTGTAGGGGTTGTGATCAGACCTGCACTTCCTCTCCATCTATCACTGGCTCTCTTTTTCTTTGCTGTGGTGTCGGTGATGGACAATCAGATGTTTACTTCTTCTTGACCTTTTTGATGGAGGTCACATGATGTGCGTTATTAATGCAAGGATATAGGTGCATTAACACAATATTAACCCAAAAGCTGCCAGCCTAGATAACATTTTAAAGTTTAGAGAAAGACTTCACTTTTTTAGTGTCAGTTGACAATTTTTTAATCCATTCAGCCGATCTCCAGGTCAGGTGTGAGAACTTTTAGCTTAGCTTAGCATAATTCATTGAATCAGATTAGACCATTAGCATCTCACAAAAAAAAAGTTTTTGATAATTTTCTTATTTAAAGGCAGACACTTCTGCAGTTACATTGTGTACTAAGATTGACAGAAAATGAAAAGTTGCTATTTTCTAGGTCAACATGGCTAGGACTCTTATTTCGACGTAATAATCAAGGGACTTTGCAGCCATACTATGGCACCAGCAGACTATTTTCAGGTGCTGCGTAATATATTAATTAATATTATAATTAATGTTGAATCTCAGACACAATTTTTGAATATTCGATTAGTTGATATTATTCTAGAATTTCAAATAGGTTGTGAGATCACTGTCTAAAAAATACTAGAGGATGGTGCTGCAAATAATGCACAAAAAATGTCAAAGACAACAGAAGAACAACACTCATGAGCACACTGTATTCTTGCATGGTGTTTAAGGGTTATGGTAACTTGCTGTGAAATGAGAGTTCTGTATGGAGTTCTTTTAAGAAAATTGTATTTAAATATATATTAATAAAAATATGTTAAATAAGGTGAGCTGCATGACATATCCTTTGCTGTCTCTGTCACTCACACAATATAAGCCTCCCTTTGAGAAGCACTTATTCAGCTTTTAAAACACATTATATTCAACAGTAAAATTCATCTTTTGCTGTGATGTCCAGATATTTTTTATGCATTTTAGATATACTGTACATCGGGGTGTTTATAGCCTGCTGCTTGAGCCAGTCTAGAGATGAGCACTGCAGTGTTTCCAGCATGTCAGATAAAATGAATGTTCATTTTGATCTAGAATTACTAATGCGGTGATGAACTGATATGAGTGCAAATACCAAACCAATAATAAAACGATTAAAGTCCAATAGTATTAATACATGAAATCTTTCTCAGTCTTGTCGCCCTGACTGTGCTGCCTAGTTTGCTAGGACATGCTCATTTATTTTATAAATATATGAGTCATATACGTTAAAATCAAATTTAACATAAGTACCATTATTCAGGCTGTACACAATATGCTTTAATACACATTTAGGTCTAGTCAAAAAATGATTTTTCAAATGAGTTTGCGGTGATATTTATGGATGAATCAATCAAACTGTTGATTTTTTTAATTTGTTATGAATGTTCTTGCTCATTTTTGAAATGGAAATGCCTTGAGCAGTTGAGGTATGCTAATAGTGTTCTCATAATGCGTCATCAGTTGGCATGTTTGAAAGCAGAACGTAAACAATGCCACTGAACTGGACGAAACTTCACACTTTGCAGTTTACTGCTGCTGAAAACGATCCATTATTGTCATGTTTTGGCCTGTAATTGGTTAGACCAGAACAAAACATTTAGAATACTAAAAGTATTAAAAGGGTGGCACGATGGCTCAGTGGTTAGCACTGTCGCCTCACAGCAAGAAGGTCGCTGGTTCGAGTCCTGGCTGGGCCAGTTGGTATTTCTGTGTGGATCTTGCATGTTCTCCCCGTGTCCGCGTGGGTTTCCTCTGGGTGCTCCGGTTTCCCTAGTCCAAAGACAAGCGATATAGGTAAATTGGATAAACAAAGTTGGCCATAGTGTATGAGTGCATGTGTAAATGTGAGAGTGTATGGGTCTTTCCCAGTACTGGATTGCGGTTGGAAGGGCATCCGCTGTGTAAAACATATGCTGGAATAGTTGGCGGTTCATTCCGCTGAGGCGACCCCTGATATATAAGGGACTAAGCCGAAGGAAAATTAATGAATGAATGAATGAATAAATGAAAAGTACTAAAAGTTATAACAAATAAATCAGAGAGAGCGTATTATATTCAATTTGTCAAAAGATTACACCCTTTTCCTGCATCCTTCTCTATATGATAGCAGCTTACACATGATTTTATATAGTTTAAACAGTACAAATAAGCAGAACAATATATGCAAACCATGCTTTTGATTACCAAGTACCTCCATAATGGCCATATGGGAAGCCTAACTGATGAAATCCTGATGCAAATGAAACCATTCTATTCATGTAGTGTAAGTGCCGTCACTTGGATATGTTTATTATATCCAATTATTATAATTTTTTCTGCAGGTTATGGTTCAAGTTAAGCTTATTTCCTAATATATTAAACAGTTTGTTAACACATAGTTTGAAAGCATGAAGGATCTATCCCTTTTTCTCTTTTAAGGATGTTTTGCCTAAAATTTTAATTTTATTGTAATCTGTGTGTTTTGGTACAATACAGTGACGTATGAATACCTTGTTTTGGGACATTTTTCTCACAGAACGTCACATAACAAGCACATGTTAGCACAAAGTTGCTAGGTGGTATTTTGTGGTTTATACACATTCAATACCATGAAATAATTGACCAAATGTATTTTTGACAGGATTTAACAGCAGGTGTAAACCGCTCCTTGGTTTAAAAACAGAAATTTATGTTTATGACAAATGCATGTGATTACTTTCAAAATATCTGTTTACATTTAAGTCTATTTTTAAAACTGTGCTGTTTCGTTCCTCTTGTGGCAAGGAAGTGTGTGTGTATGTATGTGCGTTGACGGCAATCCATCAAGCATAGTGCAGGAAGCGAGACAGGTCGACTCTCTCTTAAATCACCTCCTTTAATCTCAGCCGTGGGCCACTCTGACCTGTGTTAGCTCAGGCCAAACAGAGCTGAGTACATCTCTCTACAAATCAACCCTCAGTCCTGGACCTCAACAGGATACTGAACTCTGTGACTTGCTCCCATCTATACGTTCTAATCCGAGCGGTGTTTAGAGGCTCAGACTTTATGTAAGTCTAATTTCTGATCCATGTGCAGGGGGAGTTCAGTGGGTGAATCGCCACTTGAAACGACTGGCACCGCTGGCCAATCCCATTATGGCACGAAACCTTTTTAAACTCCCGATAGCAGTACAAAGAGTCCCTGCCACACTCAGTGCAGCTGATAGGAGCAAACAGTTAATGATGTTTGCTCAAGATTATCAGCCTCCCTTGAGATAACCAGTGAGAAAAAGAAAGAAGGGGGCAAGGCTTTGTTGTACAGATGTTTGTAGGGTGTGACTGTGGCCAAGAGGAATGTCACCTTTAGGGTGAATTATTGGCCAGTTTTTTTCTTCTTTTTGGTTGTGGTGGATTAGTTCACCAAGAGGTGATGATAGAGTGTGAATGAAGATGAAATATGTCTTTAGAAATTGTGTTTCATATTTGTAAAATGCTTTTAATTGAGAAGGAACTCCATGAGAAATGTCCTACAGTGAACCGTATTATACAGAAATGGAGAGTCAAATTGTAGACGAGTGTTTATTTGTTTCTGGGTGAGAGCTCAAGGAAAGCCAGAATGCCGAGTTGCTCTGATCATTCGTTGTCTTAGCAACCCGTAGGCATCTAGAGGGATCAGTGCGCTGGATTGAATGGCACGCAAGGGTGAAAAACTCAGCAATTAAAAGCAATGGAAGTGACAATTAATATTGTGAGTGAGCAAATAGAGTGCTATGCCCTTTCGAGCATGCTCAATGCTCACCCCATGCTCGACTTAGCGCTTTTCTCCTCTTAAAGTCCTCCCTGAAGACCTCTCCACTCTTCCACTTGGTGAAATGGTTGCTGCATGTTCTTTTCTCCGCTTGTGTACTGTAGGCAGACATGGCTGGTGTTCAGGAGCGCCAACTCAAGAGGGAACACATTTCAAGCGCATAAGAAAGCGTTAATTGTTGCTTGTGTTGACCTCTAACATAACCCTTGCCTTGGGTCAAAAACATGTTGCTAATGTCAACCTTTTATTGAAGGTATTGACCTTATTCTTTCAGGTACAAGCGGGCATAACCTTTGGAACCTTATTGGCTTGAGACTTCCAGTCTTATTCACTTCCATTGATTTTAGCCATAAAAACAGCTCATTATACTTATTAATCCTAGTCATTTCCTCATAGACAAATGAATCAGACGTTCTAAAACATTCACAAAAAATGAACTTACTTCCGCATTGCAGGATGGGGTCAATAGAGGTTGCGTTTTGTACTATTCCTGGATAGTCAGTTGATCAGTATTGTGAAACTCTAAAAAGGTGGTATCAACTCAATTCCTGGAGGGCCATAGCTCTGCACAGTTTAGCTCCAAGATACTCCAACTCACATCTGCTTGGAAGCTTCTAAAAATCTTAATGATCTTGAATGGCTGGATCAGGTCTGGTTATTACAGCAAGACTGTGCCGAGCTGTGGCCCTCCAGAAATTGAATTTGAGACATGTGCCACACTGTAACACTGTAATGCCGCGGTCACACTAGAGTTTGAGCATGCAAAATTCTGTCATACGGCGCTGTGAAAAGGGGCAGGATTAAACAAGATTATTAGACATTTTAAAAAGTGAGCGATTGGTTCATATTTTATTTAATTATTATTTCATATATATTTATGTCCAGAGAGGTCATGTTTTGATCTTCAAATGGTCTAATGCAGTCACGTGATGCGATTATGCAGGTCAGAGTTCACTAAGCTTGAATTTTGCAATGCAGCAAACTGCGAAACTTGTCGCAGGAGCTTGCGTTTCCGGTCTGAATGGTATGTCTATGGGGTGAAAAGTGCAGTGTGTCTTAATGCACAGATCTGATTTTTTGGCCTGCCTGTTTCCATACACTTCAGACATGCCTCGAAACCAATATCCATGTAGTCTAAAATTATTACACTTCAGCTAATTATATCATCAAAGTCTGCATGGTTATAGCACTGGTGCTTTTAGCTCCAATCCTTATTAAACACACCTGAACCAAACAATTAAGGTTTTCATTACTAGAAGCATACAGGCAAGCACCTAGCAACAGACTGAAGAGTAAGGATTCCCTCACCCCAAAAGAATAATTTTCTAGCCTTCATGGCAGTCCAAATGCACAAGACTTTGCTAATCTTCTATTTTAACCAAATTTGAGAGATTCCTATCCTTCTATTTAAAGTCTGTTCAGTCAAATCAAACAAGATCAAACAATAAATCCATGTGAATCAAGTGGTTCTATCCAAGTCTTCCGGTGAGTAAATAATGACAGAATTTTCATTTTGGGGTAAACTAAGCCTTTAAATCTGTTGTATGTTAACCTCTTTGAGCAGGACTGGATACACCTGCTTCTGCTGAAACAGAATGCTTCCAGTGCTCTTATTAAAGTACCACTGCTAAAATGTTAGTAACTGATCAATATAAAGTCAACTAGTCAGCCAGCATAATATAATTCAATCAGCTGGTCATAGTAGACACACACTGTCATGCTTCATTACCTCATTTTCATACAATGTCCTGCAAATGATCCTTCACAGTGAGTTTAATTGGCAGGTGATCTGACCACCAAAATAGCACCAACTAATGCCGCGGTCACACTAGAGTTTGAGCATGCGAAATTCTGTCGTATGACGCTGAGAAAAGGGGCGGAATATATATATATATTCTTTCCACTGTTACTGTAAATGCATCAACCCCATAAAACATCTGCTCTAGAAAGCTCTATATGTGTCACCCATCATTGAAATGTTGCATCCTCTGTTGTTATCCTTTAGTCTCATTCATGATGTGAGCTGGTACTGTACTTCTTCTCCACACTACCCCGTGGCCTGACCTGTAGGCTATCACTTCAGTCTTTATTTAGTTTACTTAATTTCAGGTCACATTCACATCATCAGTACGTTATTCAAATGCAGTTTCTGAGTGCTTCTGTCTGAAATCAGCAGGCCATGGCTGGTGGTAGTGAAAATTTGTAAGAGACCAAGGCTACATTAGCTTACATTAACTCTTGGGCAAACCTCTTAGTAATAAAGGTAGAATTATGTTTTGAACAGACACTGAATCCAAAACTACACAAATGGCTTAAAGTCGCATGAAATCAATACTCTTCTTATTTTTATATGTAATAGTAGTGCTTGTTATAAACAATGTATTTGTGCAATTCATTATTTTGTAAAAATTCATTTTGCCCTCATAATCTTTAATCAAACACCACCACAGGGCGTAGTATAATCTGTACTTCACCTCAAGGACCACAATGGAAATAAGTTTTGTTTCTAAAACTTTGTGTATATGCTTGATAAATTAAGTGTATTCACTTATTTTTTGTCAAATAAAAGAAAGAAAGAAAGAAAGAAAGAAAGAAAGAAAGAAAGAAAGAAACCATACCTTCCCTATCCTCAAAACAGCTTTTCTGCACTTCCAGTCACATGGAATGCCTTTAGGGTGGGCATTTTTTTAGGACAGGCATCACTCGTTTCTGCCTTGTCTTCACGGGAGGCAGTGATTCAAATGAATATGCTACGATTTCGGCCGTAAAATTTAGCTCCTCGTTATCATCATCATATTTTGCAACGGCCATCTTCCAACGATCTAATCGACGAAATCAGTGCCGTCACTTAGGGCCTCATGAACGCTGCTCTTGTATATTTACTGTAAACGTAAGCTCAAAGACAAGCGCGTGCATATAAATCATGAAAAGTGTGCATCGCGCAATGCACAAAACCGATTAAACGCGATACAATTCACAACAACGGTGAGAAAAAAATAACCTCCACATTTCATTAAAAGAATAGCTCTGTATAATTCATACATGACAAATAGCTGAAAACGATAATAAATACACAACAGTATGAATGAAAGCAGAAAATATTAGAAACACACCCAGCAGCACCACACTCTATTTTGGATAACACCGCCCGCGATCGGCTATTGGGTGAACTAGAATGATGTAACGTCCTACACAGATTCCACATATCTCTCCAAATTGCTCACGTTCGATATAAACCCGAAAGTGTCTTAAAGTCTTAAGTAATATAACGTCACAAGTGTCGTTGCTATTTTTAATAAATCTTAATCGAATTTTAATTTGAAATGAAATGGCATCCAAACCGCATCTTTCAGGAGCTGAAAAAAGGAAGAAAAGAAAAGCAGAGGAAGAAAAGCAAGCTCAAAGTAAAGGTATGTTTGCTATGCATAATACATTATTAAGTAGTACTTTACAATACTTTGCAATACTTGAAACTTATTTGTTGAAATCTGAGTAAATATTTTTACATATGTATTATAGGTTAAATATGTTACAATTAATAAAAATGTATACACTTAAATAATAAAATTATATATTTTTTGTGCTTTCTTCTCACAGTTGTTACACCAGTGGACCCAATTTTTTTAATCTCGTCTAGGACCCCTCAACCCTACAGGACGGCACTGGACGAAATCATGCACCGCCCTACATTTTTTCTTATTTTCGTTTTCTCACTGTAATCGGATGTAAGTCATGATAAGTTAAAAAAGAAGGAACTTCCATTTCATGCCAACTTTAACATAATAAACGTAAAAGTAATGAAGAATTGAGAACTACCTTTTATTCAAAAACATGTACTGTATGTAGTAAAAACATGCCTAGTTTACGTTTTTTCTTTTTTGCAAGCGATGAAAAATGGGTTTGTCTGGAAAAGCACCATCTACAGGTACTTCTTTAAACAGCTGCAGGTCAGATTTTGCACCTCAGAATGAGTGCTTAGGACTTTTAAAAACTATTATTATTTTTGCTAATTATTATTTTATTTCAGGCCTAGTTTTTCAGTGATGGTTAGTTTCAGTTAGTTTTAGTTTTTCCTTTATTGTGAATTTTTAAAATTGTATTTCAGTTAAAGAAAATGTTCTTTGACAGTTTTAATTTACATTATTAAAAAACATTGCTTGAGATCGACTCAAGCTGTGGAATTTTTATTAACCCTACATGATTGTCAGACTGTAAGAACATAATTCCTAAGACACACAGTAAGATCTCAGTTGTCATAATGTCAGACTGTGCAACAATCAAGACTCTCAAAACATGATGCAATAAATCTCATCTAGAGTTTGACATTATACATCTGTACAAAAAATATACATAAAGTCGAATATTTTTTGTACTTCATATTTTTGGAACTTGAGCACCCATTTTAGATTAATGTGCATGCTTTTGCAACAATTTTACTCATAACATGCCTTGATAATAAAGCCAGAAAAATACCGTTTTGATACTTTATGGAAAGTTGTTGAGCTGATTGCATCATCAGGTTCAGCGCTCATATTGGTTCTTGGTTTGATGGTTGTCGTAGCTGAAGTCACACTGTAGGAAAAGTGTCTGAAGTCTTCTGATACTGCCAGAACTTCATCATAAAGAAATTTTGATCACGACAGTCATTAACCTGATCAAACCTATGACCAAAGACCACAAATTTAAGCCTAGGATTATAGTGTGAGCCAAGATGTAGCAAGGGAGAAGGTCTTGTAAAGGTTTAAACTAGGCTGAAAACTAGATTACGCTAGGCTGAAACTATTCATGGCATCTTAAAGAATGAATAGCATTCACCTGTACCACTTTAGTAAAAAATGTATGAACATCTAATATATAGAAATTCATATAAAGGTGACATAAACTAGGAGAGAGATAAATGAAACAAGTATCAAGTATTCAGCCAGACCATTTAAAACATATTGGCAATTTTGACAGAAACCTACAGATTAAAACACATGACTCCACACAACCTCAATGGAGTGTTGAGATACATGATATTTCTCGGCTCCGGCTTTTGATGTGCTAATTTCTCTTGATGTACTTCTAGGTGTGGGCGTGTTTGTATACGAGTTTCAGGCACATAGATTCACATCTTTGAGAAGCTGGCAGGTGTCTGCTACATAAAGCCGGCTGCAGACGGCATAGTGCACGGATCCTGAAGAACCACAGCTGATTCCTGCTGGAATGTATAATTTTCTCATTTTCCTCACAAGCAGTTGGCCCTTCGCAAATTAGCACAGGGCTCTGACCCCGGCGTTGCACGCAGAGGGAGCGAGAAGACGGCGTAATGCGCGACATACGGGATTTCAATCAGACACGCTCTCTTTCACACCCATCAAATCATCTCCATATACATAATTCATACACCTGTGAAGGGATGTGCTCTATTTCCACACTTCTGCAACATGAAGAGTATGATTACAGATTAATCTGCCTGGTTTGCCGTCACTTCATAAGAAAATAGTCCTCTTCTTTTCTAGTTTCTTGAGATTCACGCAACAGTTGTGGATTATGTGCACTTTTACTTATTTGGACAATGGGCTTTCATGATTGGTACTGGATGCCCATTTAAGTGCTTGTGCTTAAGTGTGGCACAGAGAGGAGTTTAAGAGAAGGACTGCAAGTTTTAAGCTTCAAAAACTTGTCTGTGATATTCTGAAACAAATTTCAGAAAAGTACAGACAAAACCCCAACTAAAATATAAAATTTCTGTTGCTATTTATAACTCCTGCTATTTCCATCAGTAGAATATTAATGTTGATTTTTTTAGCGGTTTTACCTGAAACTAACATAAATTCAAATTGGTTCATAAGTTCAAAAAGAAATATATTTATAAAAATGCCAACAGTTTACAAAAACTCAACAGTTACTGGCACTTTAAGAGTCAAAAACCTATACAGGCAAAACAAAATTAATCCCTGTGTCCTCCAATGACACATTTAAAGGGATACTTCACCCAAAAGTAAACATTTTTATCACTATTTACTCACCCTCAAGTGGTTCAAACCTTTATGAGATTCTTTCTTCTGCTGAACAAAAAAGATATTTTAAAAACAATAAACCCAGTAACCACTGACTTCTATGTTAGGAAAAATAATTATTAGGGAAGTCAATGCATGATATCTAATCAATTTCTAATCATCTAAACTTACAGTACATCAATCAAATTAACTAAAAATGTTAAACTAAAGTTTGTATGAGTAACATTTTGTAGAAGCCTGATTACAGTAAGTTAAAGTAACACAAAAACATTTGTTGCCATGACTTGTTGTCATATAATTTGTTTCTGGTTACAGGTTTCCAACATTTTTCAAAATATCTTACTTTGTGTTTAACAGAAGAAAAAAACTCAAAGGTTTGAAACAACTAAAGAGTGAGTAAATGATGACATTTACATTATAGGGTGAACTAACCCTTTAAGGCTTATGAAGCAAAACATTTAGTCTGTGCAAGAAACTAAACATTATTTACAGCATTTTATGTTAACAATGGAGAGGCAGGATGTTTGTATTGTATTTTTCGTCAAAATGGTACTTCATGGATGCTGCAACATTTATTGTACATTGTGTAAAACAAACACACACAAAAAACAGTGCAAGCTCACAATTCAGTTTTATATGAATTACCAATTTAAGTAGTTACTCAATTTGTTTGGACCACTTCAATATATTTTTTTTTATGGAGGTATTGCTCTTTTTGTCTTACAGCATGTTGTGCTTTAACTATTAATATGAGCTGATTGTACACCATCCTCCTCAGCTTTTGTGCCAGCCAGTATTTGGCTCATCGTTATTTATTTTTAGCACTGATATTTTTAGCAGTTTTTATTGACTTTAATACAACCAACTATAGTCAGTTAGTGAAGTTGACTAGTACAGCATGTGAATGCAAGCTAAATTAATTCTGTATATCATATGAAGCGATCACATCTGTACAGAAGACTTGTTTTGTGTCCTTTTTTGAAGCTTGAAAGCTCCAGCCCACAATAATTTAAAATATTTGCAATATTTCATTAACACTGCCTAGAATTAGTGGTAATACACAGGCTTACAATGCAGAGGTTGGTGTTTACCGTCCCGCCAGTCACTTCAATAGTAACAAGTTAATGAAAAGTAGATTAAGCGGTAGACATGCTCTAATTTAAATCTCTAAATCTTGCTTTTGTCTGTGCTGGTGTGGATTGGATGTATATTGGTTGGCTAATCTTTACATGATAATGCTAATCATGTCTTTTATGGTACAAGTAGGCACCTCATGGACAGTCAGGCTTTTGTGCATTAACAATACTGAAAGGCTAGCTTACAAAGTTCACCGATGTGTTAAGGAAATGCATCGCAAATCAAGATGAAATACACATAGAGGAAGCTCTTTTTTTATACAAATACATAAAATACTTAAAGTACTTTTATGCTCATTTTTAATAATTACGTTACATTTCAAAGTTGACACATAACATTCACTACTATTTATGATTAACCTTTAAAAATTAATTTGATGTATTTAAGAAACAAAATAGATAATTCCCATTTCTAGTGCTGGGAATCCTTAAAATCACATTCAATTACAATAATAAAAAAATAATTTATGAAACTAAAAGCAGACAATAAAATATTGATGAAAATGCTCTTTGAGATGCCTTTGTGTAAGATGTCCGTCAAAGCAGGACATTTTGACTTCTAATATAAATGTGACTAAACAGCCCGGTCTTTTTTATTCCTATCCTTGAGACGAATAACATATTATCTGCTTGCTTTCCTATTTTACGAATACAAAGGAGAAAAGCTTTTTGCAGTGTATCGTCATGAAAATTTCAAGGCATAAAAGAAGAATCCAACAAAACAAACGGTCACGGCCTAGAAATAGGTCAGTGATTTGCTTGAGAATGCGTTCCCCGTGCGTACTGAAATCTCCTTAGGTGAACTTAAATCTGCTCGGTCTGTATGCCCGTGTGTGTTTGTTCAAACATGCATTTGTGCGTTTCCGTTTGAGAGCGCGGCCGAGTCTGTGGATGCCAGCGGCAGCCCTCCCGCTCTCAAAGCCGAGAAAGCAGCCATTCTGGGAGCAATCAGAGCCCTGCCTGCAGGATCCCAGCCAAACCTCTCATCCTTAGTCTACTCGAGAGCTGCTTTAATTAACCATCATACCACAGATGGGATCGATTTTAACCCCCCCGCGCACTTCGGGTCGCTCTCATTCTTTCTCTCCTTCTCCACCAACCTTACATGCCTTTCTCAACCCCCTTCTCTAAAGTCTTTCACCTAGCTCTCCTCCTCTGCCTCTCATCTTTTGGCCCTTCTTCTCTATGGTCTCCCTCTCTCTCTCTCTCTCTCTCTCTCCCTTATTCTCTCCTGTCTCCTGCACTCCACTCTCCTGTACACAAGTCACATAATTGAACTGGAATAGAGCCAGACTCGGCCCCCCTCCTCCTCCGGGCTGCCTGTTTCCCTGCATCCCTTGGCCTCACCTGCTCAATACCTTATTAGTGTCAGGATCTGTGGAGAGCCATTGCGGATTAACTAGAGAGATATGAGATTGATTTCTGCCCCTTGCAGATGAAATTGGGTTCGGTGCTCGTATCTGTAGGTGGGTGTGTGTGTGTGTGTGTGTGTGTGTGTGTGTGTGTGTGTGTGCGTGACGCGTGCGCTCTCGCCGTACAAAAGGAGCGTGATGTGTTTTTTCCTGTGCTCAGGAGTGTTTCTTTAGCAAGGAAAATGAAAGCCAGCTAATTAACTATCTGGAAGCCCACATGTGTCTCTGTGCCTCTATTCTAATTTCTTCTCATCTGCAGCTCTTGGTTTTTTTTTTCTTCCGCAGCGTCCGCCTCTGAAATTCTAATCTCAACTCTAATCTGCAAGCAATCGCGGGCAGAAATGACCTGTTGTGGCACATGCTTGTCTCGGCCTCGGCGTAAATAGCGTGCTATTGATTATTCATGGGTTCTGTGTGTCCCCAGCGCGGCTCGGCATGTCAAGGAGTTTAACAGGAGTTGCCTATTGGAGGAGAGATTAAGGTCTCTTGTGGAAATGGGCGGCTGTGCGGTGTGGAGAGAGAAGGCGGGGTGGTAATGACAGGTCTGTATGTGTAAGGTAGTGCTGTTGGGGTGGTATCAGCTGGGCCGTCTCTCTGTGTGTAAATAGTAGGGGGTCAGGGCTCTTGCACAAAGAGCTTCGCCTGATCCCCAGATTCAACTCGGTGGTTGACACAATGAATGTTAATGGATTGTTTTTTATGCGGCAGGGCACGTTCGTCTGCTTGTCTTTATTTTTCTAACAGCTCCTGCGGTACTTCTTCATACTGTTTTCAATGGATGATATGTTGCCTTGAATAAACAATCCACTCTACAAGGAACCGGCTTCTAGTGTATGAAATAGGACTTTCATTCTAGAAAATGTTGCAAAATGCTAAACTATTAATACTGTGCAGTGTTGTAGTACTTGAGACCAGACAAGACTCAAGTCCTTTTCAAGTCCAAGTCCAAGACCATATTTACTACATGAGCTTTTGCACCAGGTCGTTATAAAAACTTAAGAACTAGTTAAGAACTAGCCACAAGGCCTCTGCATTTAACAAATCCATCAAATGGATGAAAGGCACCATGATCTAAGCTGTTTTCATTGTTGTATGTTTTGTAAATGTGGAGATTGAATGCAGACATATATGTTATGTTATTGAAGCAGCAAAAAGGTGTAGCAAACCACGTACAGTATCACAACATTTTTTGAAGTATATCAAAGCTGAGCAAAAGAACAGCGCCATAGACAAAGGCAACAGGTAAATGTCATTGCAGTTAATATGCTGGATTCCTTCAGTGTAAACATGCCAAAAAACAGATACTTCTGCCAATAGTTCTAGGAGCTGTGGAAAAGTTCAATTGGTGCAAAAGCCCTCTTTCCATCCTCATCAGCAACATTGAGCATCAAAATTCATGCTTGAAATCAAATTTGAAAACTGATGCTTCAAGTTGAAAATTTTTATGACAGGTTTTCTGGCAGTTAAATCAAATGCTCATTGGCTCTTGCCTGCTTCATCACAGACAGCCACATCCTGTGCTTTAAGAGATGTGTTTATGTGCAAAGAAATTTTCAGCATTTAGCAACATTCAACTTTATATAAATAATGTGTAAGTAACAAAACTATTGATTTCAACTGTGATTGCAAGGAATTGTCTTTTGGTTAAGCTTTTGACATTTTTGCCATATATTATTTTGACTGAACTTGTCTGTCATGCTTCTCTTTTATTGTACATATTTATTGAATGATGATAGAATTGAACATTTAAGGGTCTATTGTTACTAAATTTAAATTTTAAGGTATAAAACAGCATTTTGAAATATAAACGATTTGTAATTTTTTTAATGTAACTGTACATGTATACTGTATTTTCAGTATTGTATGTTTCAATATTGTGTGAAAATATGTACTTTAAAACAACAAGACCAGACTGAAAAAAAAATGTTATTATATATTATTTTAAAAGATACTATAGTCATTGTAATAGTTCTAATTATTTGTGTGAGTATAGGCCATTAGCGTTAAAAACCCAAATTATACAATTTTGTGTGTAACCCACCTCAGCTTGTTGAGTAGAGGTGTTCTATTACGTTTTCAAGCATCTGGACACAATTTATGCCTACAACAGGTAAAAAAAACAAAAACCACATAGACTGTGAAGGTGCCATATTAAGGGAAAAGACAAGACTCTCTTATTAAATGATCACTTAGTAACCATCCAGAGCACCATTTTTGGGGTGAAAATATAAACATTTGCTTCAATCTAGAAGTGCTACTGATTCATATCAGTTTCCCTCAGTTTATTGACTTGCCACAGAACATGCTCTTGACTGAAGAAAATGAGAAAATAAATGAGACATCTAGTGATATGGATAATCCCTTTCAGCAGGTGATCACATCACACTATGGCTTCTATGTGCGTGTTTGCGGCAGTTTCTGACCTCGAAACACAGAGTCCAAGCTTATTGTGGTGTAATTTCCTCGTCCAAAGGCTGGAGTGTTTGTGTCAGAGCGAGGCCTCGGTGTGATTGCCTCTCCGTCACCAGTGCAAACCGAGGATAATGCTCCGGCCACCTTCCCCGCTGCAAAAACGGGATCAACACAATCCAATTTCTCTCTCTGTGCAAAGATGGAATAATTTGAAAGAATGGAGTCGCCAAGCTCAGTGCCTGGGATCCAGGGGGGGAGATAAAGCGCTGTTAAAAAACAGCCATTACGAGAAGAATTGGGCGAGAGGTGTTTCAGGAAAACAGAACCCCCAAGTCGACAATACAGATGGGAAGTGGCTTCCAAAACATCAAGTGAGAGAAAGCCACGGGTAAATTGAGGTGTCTAACTAGCAATCTAGTCCAAAACAGAGCTCTGGAGAGACATGAGACATGCGGAAACATATTTTATGTGGATTACATCTTAGATGCAGCAAGATGAGGTTTCCATGCCACGGGAGAAACTTGCAATGCACTGCTTTGCATTCGCCAAATCTACAATCTTCAAGAATCTAGGAGAATGTGGTGTCGAAGGTACGCTTTTCCTTGCACGATTACTAAAAATATCCCATTTTGTTTCAAAGCAGCTGGGCTCCAAAGCATCTCAAGTGCTTTGGAATCAGGTTTGTGTCTTCGCATGACAAAAACCTCAACCCGTAGGGGGAAAAAAGTTTGAAAAGCTCTCGAAAAGTCACCAGTTCCAAGTTACAGTTGAGCCCCTAATTGCTTTCAGGTGTCTTCCTCTCAATGCACAGTGACTCCGCCACCAGAAGGAGGGCAGAAGTGATTTGTGTAGATGCTGGCGTTGCAGGAGGCCGGAGTGAAGCTGGGATGGGTTGGAGTAATCAGGATGGGGAACACACCCCCACCTCTCGTCTATGTGTGTCAGACAGGCCCACTCTGATGAATGGACCCTAGATTAGAGCTCACACAGGGCAGGCGCAGGCCTCAGGTGTGCAACCTAATGCATCGATGCTCAAGAGTGTATTTGTGTTGGAGCGCGAATGTAGGTGTACATGCACCTTGAAAAGCTTGCTTCTTCTATGGTGAAAAGACTCCTTGTAGCATGTTTGTGCAAAGTCACAATATGAGTTGTGTGACTCTTGCTGATAACGTGAGAGCCTTTTATATCATCTCCTGTGCTACTAAAGGTGAAGATTCTGTTATTTAGAGAACAAAATCTGCACTTTTCCATCTTCTTGGAGGATGTGGTTTCGACTGGAATGGAATTACTGGATTTTGAAAATGTGACCACATCAAGACTTGGTAATCGGTAAAGCATGACACAAGTAGTGTAGTGTTTGGAGAACAGCATAATGTCCACTATATAGTCAACCAGAGCAGGCATATTTAAGATTTTCCAGGACACAAATGCACTTTTGGTTGAATGTGAGAGAGACTATGTGCGAGTATGGGATGCAGGGATCTAAGGCTGTCCAGCAGGGGGGGTTGGCAGTCAGCGGAGAGGGCCAATGGCTGAGGCTGTGTGGCTAAGTGTCTCATCAGCATCCTACTCATGTACCAGGCCCACGCTCTAACTGCGCCCTGACTTGATTGTAATTGCCTGAATTCGGCTCCCGCTGCTCCATCCTGGCAATATAACTGCCACATTTTAACCCCAGCAAGCCTAGACACTGCCACACAGCCCTTTGGCTGTTTTGAAGGATGTTATATTTGACTCCACTTGGGCAGCATCTGTGCATATATGGTCAAAGGTTTCAAAATATATTGCCATTCTTTTCAATTACAATTGCAGTCAAGTAAGGGGACAAATTAGATTTTATATCCCCCTCAATTATTTTGGGTTAAATATTTAATTCTGTTGCAGTAACTGCTAAAGCACAGTGCCAGCAGTAGAAAAGGTTGTGGGTTTGAATTCCACGATGAACCTTCAATATACTACTTTTTTAAATTGTGGATTGAGTTATATAGGCTTTTTAAATTGCAAATCTGTAAAACAAAATCACAATTGTATTCGATTTTCTTTCTCGTAGATGCCTTCTGGTAAAATAAGTCAAGCTTTAAATGCTTTATAAAAATATAAATACAAATAAAGTCAAACTTGATTTGGAAGATGCTGTTACTGTTTTATTCTTTGTGTATTTTATATTTTCCTGTATTAATACGATACCTCTATTCTATTCTATTCTATTCTATTCTATTCTATTCTATTCTATTCTATACTATTCTATTCATTGATTAACATGCTTGTTGATTTGTTTGTTCACTATTTGTTCCAAATTTGGCTTTTTAATCCAATGGTTGGGTTGGTTCATATTTGACCCAAATTTGAATTAAAACATCTAATCTTAGAGTACAGAGTTCTTTCTTTCAGTCTTACTTTTTCTTTAACATTAATACTCATTTATCCAATGATAAATTGGATAAATTTATCATGTTTGAAACCTATGCGAGTGTCTACTGTATGGTTGTGAATTATGATATGCCCAAATAAAAAATGCTTAATAATTATGGTTTTTGGTTACTGGTTTTGAATGTTGTGCTTCTTTTGGGTTTCATTTTTTTGACTCCTATCTAAGAGACTTGAATAGTTAGCAGTACTTAGCCTGAAGTACTTTCCCAAAGTGCAAGTCAAACAAATGCCCATTACCAAGCCATCTTTTAATGAATGGCTTGACAATTTACCAACATTCCATTAAAACTTGGAAAATCAAGAAGTACATCCAGACACCTCTTGAAGTCCATGCATTGTGCCAGCGTGAGCGTGTGACTTCCTGCTGCATGGCAGGAAGTGTACGGGCTCAGACCGGCAGGGTTAACTTCACATCTCCCCTGCGGAGCTCCTCTCTCTGTGATAATAGTTGCTCGCGTAATGAAGAGCAGCCTGCTAGCCAACAGGTGGTCCTTTTTAAAGAGCCTAGCCACTGCACTCAGGACTGAAAAAAAACTGCCATGCTAAAATGTGTCAGAATCTAATGTTCCGCAGAATGAAAAACCTGTTTTCTTCCCTTTGTTCAGCGCTAGAGATTCAGCCTTGTTCGCTATTGTTCCCCGCACAAACGAGCAACAGTCTTTTTTGACACAGAGCCATGGGGGGAAGAAAGACTGAAGCTGACTAGTCACAGGAGAGAGGCAGAGGGGGGAAAAAAGCTTTTTTTCCTTCTTTTTTTGGAGGGTTGAAGCCCATTAAGAGTTTGGGAGTTATGAATGGTTATGAGTCCATGTCTCTCCCTCGCACAATATAGGAGAAGCAAAGAAAACCTAACTGGCTTTTCTTAAGACTTGCAAAAAAGTCTTAATCACATACAGGCAGAACAGAAAAGATAGTAAAAGCCAACGAAAGGGAGAGAAAGTGTGTGACAGAGAGAAACCTGTAAACGAATCAGGACGGAAGTACCTTTTGCTACAGACAGAATGGCTCGGTGAAGTGGAGTGGATGGGGGTGGGGAACGGAGTTAATCCTCTGGGGGCCTCGAAATGTTCCCCTCTGTCCCTACAAATTCATGAGAATATAGCCATTGACCGCTCTAAAGACTTCTTTGGGTTGTGTAATATGCTGAATATTTGGTATGATGGAAACTTGAACATTTTGGACCAAGTTTGGACGAGAGTTCTTTAGGTTTTTTTAAACTGTCCTTCATATTTAAGTAAATAGCTACTGAAGGAGTCTTTGGATAAACAATTTGTGTTATTCTATAGCATTGCTATAAAAATTTTTTTTGCTGGGGTTATAATGTTATATGTTTTTACCGACACCGGTGGCCACAAAGTGAACTGCAGACAGCAACTTGTTACTCATGCACACACTTATACACAGGTAATGTTCAAAACATTTAATGTGAATCAATGCCACAATATAATTAGGGCAAAGTTCTTTATAATTCTTTGATTGGAAAGTTAAAAAAAAAAGTTGGAAATGCTTTGCAGCGAGTGATAAATGAACGCAATTTCATGGCAATTCTTAACTTTTTGAATTGTGGCTAATTCGTATTTGTACAATCTATTCGTGCAATTTAGTATGAGTTATTTAGATTATTATAAAGTATATTTGAGACTACAGCTTCAAATAATCCCTTTCTTGACATAACATACTAGCATTACAGTTATCTGTAATTACGAATATCGTATAAGCATTTGTTTCATATGTCATAAAACAAAGTGTGTGTGTGTAGACATCACATCCTCTTGATTTTCCTTCATATAAAAATTGGTCTACAGATGACCTAGGAAGTCGGGGAAAGTCTCATTTTCTAAGGTTTTACAGTATTTCTCATTTTTTTTCTTTTCTGGAAAAAAGTTTTATTTCTGGAAAGTTTTTATTTTTTTGTCAATTTTATTAGCCCCTTAGGCATGTATTTTTGATTGGCTACAGAAGAAACCACTTTTATCCAATAACTTGCCTAAATAACATAATAGCAGTTAAACCTTTAAATTGCACTTGCACAAATAAGCTGAATGCTAGTATCTAGAAAAACAACTACAAAAATGTTAAGTACTGCCATCTGTACTGCCAATTGTTGTCATTAACATTAGAAATGAATTATAAAACTACTATGTTAAATTTGAAAACTATTCTTTACATTAAACAGCACTTGGGAAACAGAAAAATAAATTCACAGAAGGGCTAATCATTTTGACTTAAATGTATATCTTTAGGAGGTAAAAAAAATATTTAGCAATTTTGCATTAATAAAATACTTTTAATTAAAACATAAAATACTAGTCAAGTCTTGTACATATACAAAAAAATCTGTAGAAAAAGTCAAGTAAGGACAGGGACAGACAGTCCTGGATTTGGATTTACTTCACCTGCTTGCGTTCTCAGCTTAATGACCAGAGGAACAAACGGACACTGCAGAGCCATCCTTCAGAACAAAGGCCTTAATTCACTTTTATAATCCATTTGTTATTGTCAGGCCAATTTGTTCTCTTAAGCTACATAAGGGTCTCAGCCTGAGACAAAAGCTGAGGGGTAACAATGGACGACTCCCCCCGTTTGCTTTGTTATTCTTCAAGTACACACCTCCCAGGGTGCATTGCGGGCCTTTTTCGGGCTCAGAAAGCTGGAGCAAAAATTAAAGAGGTTTGGCAGGACACCTGGAGGAGTCAGCTTCTGCTTCCCACTTCACTGTTACAACAGATCGCAGCCCTCACACAATGAATTCCTACAAGTCCTGTGTTTTGACAAGCCTTCACTCAGGCAGTTTTAATTACCTGTCATGATGGAGTTGTGGGGATTGTGAATGTGGGCCTGAGCTGAGGGGAACAGGAGATCGAGGTACAGCGAGAGCCAAACATGCCTTTTGTGATGTGTGCAAATGTCCTCTATTGGGAGAAAAAAAAAAAATCGTCATTTACTGTACGCACACTCATGGTCATTGACATACGCACTGATTCTGTGGAAATGTTTTTTTGGTGACCAAAAAACGTTTCTCTGGATTTACAGGTTATATTTTTTATTAAAATTAAATTTTGATGTCACTTATTCTTATTCAACTACCCATGACATTTCTTCCAAATTTGCAATAACAAAGTCAATTAGAGTATCTAAATTTGTATCAATTCAAAAGTACCATGTTTTCAGACACATATTAATTATATATTAATTATAATTAATAATAATTAATTATATATTTTAGACAACTTCAGAAGAGTTACGAAACCAATATTTGGTGAAATAACCCCAGTATTCAATCACAACAAATGAAAACATTTGCTATTCTGATCAAATTCTTACCCTCTCAGGGCAGTGATTGACGATCTTGATGTGTAAATCAAATTGTTTAAATATTTTTGTCCCAATTGCTGTTAAATTATTGAACAAAAAAAGGATGTTGGCATATGTGTGTGCAATTTAACATTTGTAAAATTTGTGTTGTCAAATAATTTGTAATGTGTTGCCTGCCATGCAATTTTGTATTAAAAAATATTTACATTTGGAAACAATGTTAAAAAATAAAATAAATGTTAACAACTATTGATTTTATTCAAATCCACAGCAAATTTTCAGCATTTTCTCAGTTGTCATATTTGATATATAATTCAAAGATTCAGAAAATACAGTTTACTTTTTTAATTTGAATAAATCTTTAACCATTAATACAGTGAAGTTCCATGGAGAGGCCAGAGATGATGAAATCTTTGAGTCACAGCAGCAGCTACTGCTGTCTGCTCAAACTGCCTGCCGCTTGCAATCACATTCACATTTTCTTTAAGCAGTCACCTCTACCCTCAATCACATGTAATAATCATAGATCGTTTTTAACATGTTAACATATTCATGGACCTCTCGCTGGCATGGCTGCCTAACAATTATGCTTCAGATATTTCTTAAAATAAGACAGCCAAAAATGGACAGCGTTTTCCACAAAATAAAATTTGACCATGATTTGAGGCAGGTTTTTGTGTCTTCTTATAAAACTGTATGACGGTGCCATTTTGATATTTATCCAATTCATTAGTGTTAATACAGCTATATTAATTTTCTTTCATTAGACTACACAAGAAACATGTATGTAATGGACAATAAAACAAGAATATTAAAATTAATTTAAAAAGTGCCATAAAAGAATGTCAATGATCCTGGAAATAAGATGTTTCTTCTTTTTTAATTCATGTTCTTCTTTTCCTTTGTTAGGGAAATTAGCTATGTACATAAAATGATATCTATACTGTTGAATGTAATTCTGATAATACAGATTTACTGATATATATTGAAATTCCAATGTTATTATAATATCAAATATATTGTTGTTCGTATATGGCTTTAATATTTTATACTTTAATATTTAATTCTTTTAAATAAAGATTTATGGGTTTTAGTTAACCCAAATAATAAACCTTGTGGCGCAATGCATTGCATACTCAGAAGATATTAGAAAAAAAATACTGTTTCTATAAGCTGAAGGAAAATACATAAGAAAACACCATCAAATCAGATGCACATTTATTTACATAAGCGATGTACAAAAGAAACACAACGACACACGTATGAAAAAAAACAACATTTTACATACATTCTATAGATATAACATATTCATTGACACACTCTCTGAAATGCATGATCACCACAGTTCTATACATGACCAAAAGGATGAACTCATTACGAGAAAGAAAAAAAAACCATGGAAAGCAAAAGTGCATGTGTCAGTATGAAAACTCTGCGTCTGTGGACTGGAATTCATTGCTTTTCTTCATCAAGGCAGCTTTGACGGCACTGATCTTCCCATCGAGCTCAGCCAGACTGTAGTTCTGTGAAAACAAGAGCGTTTTCATCAGCTAATACCTTCTCTTTCAACAGCGGGACCTTCGTATTTTTTTCTCTCCATGAAAACGCAAATGAATCAGTAATGGAACTTACCTGCGACATTGAGGCTTTAGGTCGTTTGTGCGAGTAATTCTGGGCAAAAAAAAGAAATGAAAGCATGAAACGAATGCTGATTTATATGAACAATGCACATCAGGCGTCATTCAAAAACACGCTGCAGCATTTATCTCAATATCAGACTAAACAAAAACAAAACAAAAAACTGTTACAAGGCTGCTTTCACAAGGGGGAGAAAAAATACAGCAAAAAGGGGAGAAAAATGTAATGGCAGCCTAAACAAAAAAGCCGAACCAAGGACAAGCGTAAGTGGACAGAAACGGCACATGATTAGAGTATGAAACGGAGATGTCCTTCAGCATCACTCAATCACTGCCAACAAACCGGAGCCACTATGGACTTACGCTGATTAATAGTATTAAGTGGGGGCCATTGGGATTATTTCTGTCACCCAATGGCCCTTTCATTTGTTCTGTCTATCTCTTTTTATCTATTACCCATAATTTATCTCCATTTTAATCACTTTTCATGGGTGCATATGGACCCACTTGGCAGATGCATGATATCCGCTCACCCTGGTCAGTAGAGTTCAATTAATTCATTCGACTTGCTGAAAGCTGCGGCGCAAACTAAGAAGATCAGCATATTTGACAGCACTCAATGTCCCACTTTACTGGCAATATGCAGACAGACACACACACACACACACACACACACACACACACATTGTAAAGGACATGGAAATCAGCTAGCTTTCAGCCCAGCACTGAACTAAGTGAAGCTGGTGTGAGGAGGCGTAGAAATGGTTCAAGAGCACTTACTCAGCTAACTTTGATGGGCTACAATCTGACAGGGATAACAAATTCTGAAGTGAGTGAAAAAAATATATATCACTCATATCAGCTTTTAATGGTTTTGAAGAACTCTCCGGCCCACTGTCGTGAGCGCAGGAGGAAGCACATAAGCGAGAAGGACGTGTTGCGGTACAGTGGGAAAAACAAACAGTGGAAATGGCAACAAACAAACAAATATTATTAAATGGGTCAAAAGAGGCCATGTATCATATATATGTATGTATCATGTATCATACATGGATACAGCTAGGGTACATTAACATGACACATGCTTTTAAACAAAAAAACATTTATGCATTCTTGAAATGTGGAAAACAAAGAGAGGAAATGGGAACATGTACGGTATGTTAACATTAATTTGCATGATTACAGCTTTCTGGGTGCCTAAAAATGTTCCAAAGTTATCTTATTTCCACAAATTTGAGGAAAACTGTGGTGTCATGCACATGTGTTTGTTCAGTCTGTAGGCATGAGTAAGTACTTGACAACTGACAATCGATAAAATAATTGTTGACTACAGTGCAAAACCCCAAACAACTATGTAAATTCTAATGTTTTCAAACTTTATTTCAATGTAAAATTTCAACGTTTTCAGACTTTAAACTTTAGCCTCTGTAATATTGGTAACCTATTAACCAACAGTAAACTAGACAAGCATAATGGAGACTGATTGGTCATCTGGTGTAATGTTTGCTATGTCAGAGTTTATTTGGCAAATACGTTCCATCTCTCGTTTTGCAAGTCACAAACCACACCAAGCGAGCTTAAAAAAGCGAATTATGGGATTTTTGTTTACAATTTGGTGTTTCCATTACTTGTTTAACATGCAATACTTCAAAATGGACATTAAAACAGGGGACTAGAAACACAGTTACTGCCATCCAAAGGAGGACCAAACAATACTATGGAAGTCAATGGTTCCTTTTCCCCAATATTCTTCAGTATATCTACCTTAACAGGAGAAAGAAACTCTAATAGGTTTGGAACAAGTGGAGGATGACTAAATCATGGCTGAAATTCATTTTTGGGTGAACTATCCCTTTAATGCCAGTCAAGTCCAAAAGTTATGCAACGTTATCAAATTAACATTCATTGTATTGAACTATTATTTTGATCATATTTAGATATTATTAAAAGGATATTTCACCCAAAAATTACTTACCCACAAGTGGTTCCAAACCTTTATGAGTTTCTTTATTCTCTTGAACACTAAATAGGATATTCTGAATAAAGCTGAAAACCGATAATCATTGACTTCCATTCCAACAATTACTATGGAAGCCAATGGTTACAGGTTTCCAGCTTTCAACAGAAGAAAGAAACTGGTTTGAAACAAGGGTGCATAAATAATAACAGAATTTTCACTTTTGGGTGAACTCTCGCTTTCTTTAATAGGCAACTTTATGTAGATTAGCCAGGCTTCATTGGAAGTTTCACTAGCATTTCTATATTCTCTGTAGCTAAGCCCATATGACTTCTGCAATGCTGAAAAGCAGACTAATAAACAGAATCCAGTCATAAAATTGCAATTTGTAAATGCAGAATGTCACAGATGAATAAATAAACTCCAGCTAATCAAACTGTAATATTGACTAATATTTGTGAATGTTAACCACAAAAAGATTATATAATTATGAATTCTTCATGCTATGTGTGAATAGTGACTTTATTTACTACATACATATTAATGTAGGAATGAAGCTTGCAGTGTTTTCAGTGTCTACCTTCTCTCTATATAATTTTCTCTATTACACTTTTAGAATAGTCAAATATTTCTCATACTGACAATTAGTATAAAAAGCGAAGACAAAACTCCCTACAAGAATCACTCAATGTCTGTTTCTTAGTGTTCATAAGATACGGTGGATGCTCAAAGAGTGTAGAACTTGTGGAATGACACCGCTAAGATGAACAGACTAATTCAATATCTGATCTTCCACTTCTTCAACAAACAAGGACACACATACACATACATTCTCTCTCGCTCTTTTTCCCACCACTTACTGTGGAGTGGAAGTACTCCGGGGAAAGACCCTCGAGCTCCAGAATTCGATCTTCAAGTTTCTTTAGTCGCTGATAAACGCTTTGTGGAACTGGACCTGCAAAGAGACAGATACAGTAACAGTAGAGTTTCACCACAATACACATAGTGAAAAACAGCACAAATAAATGAATTAACTTCCTCTTGTTCTTCTATGGAATCAATATACCTGGTAGAAGTTTAAGGTGAGATTCCATGTTGTGGAGCCTCTCCTCAATGGCAGAGTTTCCACAGTCTCGGTTGATGGATCCCTGTGGCTGCTCTCCCAGATCAGCATGTGCCCCTCTCGTTTGGGGTCCGTAAGTATTTATAACACGAGTCACTGCAAACAAACACCAATTAATGCTTCATGAATTGACCAAATGTATTACTATTCATCTACACCGTGAGGGCCACAACATGAATTACTGTTATGCTGTTTAATATTTTTTTAATATTAAACATTAACATATTTATAAACCAAATAAATAAACCAATCATTTAAAATAATACAAATCTCATATGATCTATGCAGATCTTATAGTTGACCTACTTTGATCTTAAAAATGTGAATTTTCATTTACTTATTCAAACTTCTCACCTTTTTCTGAAAATTCACACTTATGCATTTGAAACAGAAATCTTTGCTCCCAATATAAACTACTACTGTGATTTCTTTATTTATTGCCTTTATTATGATAGGACAGTAGATATTGTCAGAAAGTGACGCTGGAGAGAGGGATTGGGAAAGTTCCACAAGTCGGGACTCAAATTCAGCACCAATACTATATTTTTTTAAAATTCAGTTTTAAATATGTATTTCTGCTGAATGAAAAAAAAATCTTTCAGACCTCAAGTATATTAGATACAGTTATACCCAAGTATAACTGTATCTAATATTAATGTATGTTTCCTTACAATGAAAATACAAATGTGACTAACCTTTGACATGACTCTTGAAACCAGGGTATGGTGTAAAGACTGCATCAGTTCTTGCACAGCTGTCTTCTACACACCACACAGGGAAAAAATACTGTTAGTTTGTACAGCAAAAACAATATATGTTAGCATATAATATATGCTTTTCTAGTTTTATAATAATTTATTAACATCCTTACTAATAGAATGTGTCTCAATCAGCTTTTTTATTCAGCAGTCAGGGCACTGGTCAGGAATTCAGGCATTATAAGGGCTGTCTCAAATCGCAAAAAAATAAAAATAAAAATCTCTTCCAGTGCACTGAAACATTCCCTCCCTGAAATGTCCCACACTGCACCATGAAAATCAGAGAGCATCAATGCTCGCTATGTTCCCCTACCGAAATTCTAAAGCACGAAACATAAATTATGTCAACCAAATTACCAAACAAAAACTTATTTATATTTAACCATAAATTAACATAAACAGGTACAGAACAATCTAGCAAACATATATAATGATTGAAATTGTTGTCAGTATATAAAACAAATTATTTATCTATAATGTACTTGTGTGTGAAAAATATCAGTTGTTGTTATTCATAAATTCTAGTTTTAATATTGTACAATGTGGACGTTCTCATTGCACGCTCAGTGTTTTAATGTCTATAGAACCAAGCAAAGCACCATCCTTACCAGTGCCAAATTTGTGTACACAATCTACTGACTCTATACCTAGGAAACTGATTGAGACCCACATAATCTGCATTCCAGTCCAAATTTTTATGCCCTTCACTCGCTAATGTACGTCATTGATTACATTACATAAGTGTCCACTACTGTGAAACATCTGAAAGGGTTAATATGGAATGACCTAAACCCTTGTGCACTTGAAAATTAATATACACTGTAAATGCAAGTTGCTGTAGTGATGTCACAGTCGCACTGCATTGTGGGACATTTAGGTGCTGGAGTGTACACATAAAGCAGACTTGTACCCTCAAGTCAAAATCAAGGAGTCAAGTGTGTGTCCATGTAAACTTCCCTTGTCCCTTGAAAAAGTGGAATGCATGTTAAAAGAACGGTGAGGATTCCCCTTGAGTAGAAGTGCTTAGGGAAGTTTCCGTACTGTACTGAGTGTGTATAAGATTCTCTGTACAAATGCGCAGATCAGTGGGTCCCAAGATCAGGATTGAAAGCCACTCATTTAAAGGGACAGTTCACCCAAAAATGAAAATTAACTCACTATTTACCCCTTGCCCAAAGAGCACCGACACGTTATTTGAGCTACCCCAGAGAACTTTTTGTTTGTTTTTAGGCTTTGTGTTTCTTTATTCTGTTGAACACAAAAGCAGAAATTTTGAAGAAAGTTGCCATTGACATCCACAGTAGGAAAAAAAATATTTTGCAAGTCATTGGCTATAGGTTACCAGCTTTCTTCAAAATATCTTCTTTGTGTTCAACAGAAGAAAGTCAAACAGGTTTGGAACAAGTGAAGGGTGAGTAAATGATAGCAGAATTTTCTGTTTTGGTTATTACTTTAAGGGACTCTGGATGTGGTTGATGGGATTGTCATGCCCTACAATCTCTATGGTTTACAGAGAATGGTCTGAAAAAGAGAAAACATCCAGTGAGTTTAAGATCTATGGGTGAAAATGCCTTGTTGTTTATATATATATATATATATATATATACACATACATATACTTATACTTATGTACATGTGATTTTTCAGGTTTTTTTATTTTTAATAAATATGCAACAATTTAAAAAATCTTTTTCACATTGTCATTATGGGGTATTGTGTGTAGAATTTTAAGGAAATAAAAATAATTTAATCCATTTTGGAATAAGGCTGTAACATAAAAAAATGTGGAAAAAGTGAAGCGCTATGAATACTTTCTGGATGCACTGTGTATATATATATATATATATATATATATATATATATATATACATACATACCATACAAGGCATTTTCACCTATATAACTTACACTCACTGGATGTTTTCTCTTGTGTATATGTGTATATTTATGTCACAATATATTTCTTAATTTTGGGTGATATGATATAATGTCGATATCTCTATAATATTTAAAAAAGCCTCAGAAAAACTGGCAAGAATGTTATGTAAATACAAACTTTTATTTTGGATTATTTATATTTAACCGTTTGACAACACTAACAATAACACATTTTATTTGGAGAATTTTTTGCGAAAATGACAGCTGAATTCTGACCTCACGTCAGTGAAAATCAGCACTCTTACAAACATTGGCAATTGTTGTGCAGTATACCTTTGACCACCCTCCCATTCTCACCCTGATTGCAGTCGATCACGTTGCAAAACTCCCTCACATTGTTTTCATTGATCTCCAGCTGTTTGCGCTCTATAAATGCAGATATCCTACGTTCAATCTGAGAAAATGAGGAGAGAGAGAGCAATGAGGGTCAGACTGATGAGCTATTGAAGAACAAAAAAAAATCAATTCACTGTCTTCTTTTTTTGCTGTTTAGTTATAATGAGGACCGCTAGGCTGTATGGGCTGCATGACTAACAAGTGACGTGGTGGACACAATTATTCCAAAAATCAAAATATTTCTCACACGCAACCGTTTCAGATAGTTGTGATTTGCTTGGGCCTTTTATTACAGTGACTGTAAATAAATAAGCAATAAAAATGAGGGCCTCCTTGTCCTTCGCCCACATGCAATTTCAGCGTGTAATGAACATCCACTTCATAACATTGCAAGGACCAGGACCTCTCTCAGGACTCTCAAAGTGGGTGGCTATTTGTTTCTCTCTGAAGGAAAAGCGGTGAAGGAGCCTTCCATTCATTCTCAACTGTCTGTCCACAGATGGCAATTCACACTGCATATGACTGACCAACTGGGGCAGATTACATGCAAATAATACATGCTGACTGTCAAGCAATCGACTTTAATTGCATTTCGGGAGAAGAGATCTCTTTAACATACAAAAATGTTTAGACTAACAATAATCATTGGTAAATAAAAATGAAAACAATAAACTGTTCAACTAAATAAATTATCTTAATATGCAACATAATGTTCTTATGACTTGCTGCATTAAAAATAGAAAATAGCTCTTGGATGAAAAAAGATTTTACATTTGACATTTTGATTAAAACTAGATAACTAAAATAAACATTAATATGGCTTATATATATATATAATGTTTTAGAATATTATGACAAAATGATTCGATCAAATTTTGATTAGAAAATAAAATAACATTAATAGCTCTATTTCTTCTTTATTAGAATGCGTTCTAAAAATAATGTCAACCATACACTTTAATCAAGATTTTTAGAAGACGCACACTGAAATTTAATTCACTGTGACAATAGTTTATGTACCAAAACAAATCTGCCAGACATATTTCAAACAGGAATCATTCATTCATTCATTTTTCTTCAGCTTAGTCCCTTTATTCATCAGGGGTCGCCACAGTGGAATGAACCGCCAATTTATCCAGCATATGTTTTAAACAGCGGATGGCCTTCTAGCCGCAACCCAGTACTGGGAAACATCCATACACACTCATACACTACGGCCAATTTAGTTTATTCAATTCACCTATAGCGCATGTCTTTCGGCTGTGGGGGAAACCGGAGCACCCGGAGGAAACCCACGCGAACACGAGGAGAACATGCAACAGAACATCATTCATTCATTCATCCATTTTCTTTTCGGCTTAGTCCCTTTATTAATCTGGGGTCGCCACAGCGGGATGAACCGCCAACTTATCCAGCATATGTTTTATGCAGCGGATGCCCTTCCAGCTGCAACCCATCACTGGGAAACATTCATACACACTCATTCACACACATACACTACTGACAATTTTAGCTTACCCAATTCACCTATACCGCATGTCTTTGGACTTGTGGGGGAAACCGGAGCACCCGGAGGAAACCCACGCGAACACGGGGAGAACATGCAAACTCCACACAGAAATGCCAACTGGCCCAGCCGGGACTCGAACCAGCGACCTTCTTGCTGTGAGGCGACAGTGCTAAACACTGAGCCACCGTGTCGCCCCCAAACAGGAATCATTTGATGATATTAAAACACTACATTAAAAAAAATTATCATTTTAAATTTTCATATTTTGCCACTATCTTTCAAAATCACTACATTTTACCCATTTTCAACAAGAAAACTTTAATACTTTAATATATATATATATTTTTTTTACATGATCGCTTATTTGTTTAAATATTCTAATAAATAAAGGTCAGAATAAGTATGATTCATGCAAAATAGTCCTACATTTTTGAAGTGATAAATTTACCTCTGATTTAGCAGCCTTGATCTGCACGTTATCATCGATTTGAGTTCTGTTTCGATCCTCAAGGGCAGCACAGTGGTCAGATGTAAGGGGATCATCAGTAACCATCTGTTCAGATGTATGTGCAGTTTCTTTCCCTTCACCAATGTCTGGGTTGGAATTTGTACAGTTATTTTCCTCAGACTCCACTATTTGCTTCAGACTCTCAGAGACCGACTACAAGAAGCAGAAGGTTAATAAATAAACAATGTGGTAAAAGACGGTCTTTAAAGTGTCTTTATAATGATAAACTGTGTCTTAGCAAGCAAACATGAGATATTGTACAGTAAGCTGGTCATATTATAAATATATAAACAAACATATCCTGATAAGTTAATCAGAGAACCATCTTGAAGGAGAAAGGGTTTGTTTTGCCCTGTCAGTGTTTATCTAAATGTAAAAAAACATTTTCTCAAAATAAAAAACCAAAACAAACTATATATATATATATATATATATATATATATATATATATATATATATACATAAAATACACACAAAATACACACATTATGTAACTACAAACTTAAAATTTGGATGTGATTAATTGTGAATAAACATTGGTCAGGACTAGAATTTATGTATTTTATATATTTAAATGATCAACAAAATAGTGTGCTTATTTTCTATACCTCAAAGCCTTATTTTCATTAAAAAAATAAAATAAAAAAAAATTGACGCAAAAGCTTGATTCCACCAAAGAATAAACAAATAACTAAGGATAATTGTGGCTTTTCTTCAAAGCATTGTGATTTGATAGTTGCAACTGAAAATTATGAACATTATCTCCCAATTCTGACTATTTTCAGTACAGGTACTCTGCATCTCAAGGTTTCAAATGTTTATGACTTGATTTATGACAATTTATATCTTGCAATTTAAACATTTTCCCAGAAATCCGAGATACAAACTAAGATTTGTGACCAATAAAGTGACTATTCTGAGATAAAAAGTGAAAATGGAAAATAATATATTATATAGGATTATAGAATTCTGACTATTCCCCCATAATTCCACGCTTCCTTCTGGCAATTCTGATGTCATTCTCTGAATCATAATTGTGACATAATAGGATTCATTTTTTATTCCATGACGGAAACAGATGTCCACCAATAAACTGGATGCGGTCGATTACAGCTAATAAAAAAGTAATCAAATAAATGTCAAACAAACATTTACTTACAATAACTATTTAATAGTTCAGAAGATATCTTTACACTTAAATATGTTAGCTATATGTGTCAGTAAAAGTTATAATACATATATGCTTCTGTTTACCTGTAGTGTGGAGATGTGTTGTTGTAAACAGGAGTACACATGAGATGGCTGAAGCTCAGAGATGTTCACATTGTTGACACTGGCACTGATCCTCAATGCTTTATCACCTACTTTTAACTGGAAAATAAGAGAAAGTAATTTTTTTTGGCTGTGGTTTCTAAATTGTCAGGGTAGAAAAAAAACTGCCTAAACAGACTAGGTGGTTTATTTCCCTGATCAGTCTGGTTTGTTAAATTAGTAAGATTTCTAAGCACTTGTCAGCTGGTCAGGCAGGGGGTAAAACCAGTATTAAAATAAACAAAAATCCACAAAACCATCTGAGACCCTTACAAAAACTTCAGGGCAGGTTCCTTATTTCAGCAGTAGCAGTAGAAAATTTATATGACATTTTTTATTGCTTGCTATTGCAGACAAGTCATATAAGATTACGACATGGGTGATTTGCTACTTCGGAAAAGCTGCATATTTTATAAGACTCAAATCGATTAACTGTTATGAGCTCTAACCTAAACAGTGATACTGTGACAGTTATTAATCTGCATTTACACAAACCTTTGCTCCAAGCTCAGCGAGGGACTCGACAATAGAGGCAACACAGTCTTTGAAAGCATCCTTTTGTCTTGCATGATGTAAAATCTGGCTTCTGCTTTGCTCTTGTTTACTTGCAGCACACGCACCGCGTCTCTCTCCGTCCGCCGCCATCATTCTTCCGCTCTCGGCTGCTGCGTTGATTGGACTAACGCTCTCCGGCATAGCATGACCTCACTTCCGCTAGCAATATAACGAAGATTCCAAATTTACCACTGCAAATCAAAACAAGGGTAAAATTACTTTATTTCTTTAGTTTAAATATTCATTGAATATTGAATGCGTTTAACGTTTATTAGTATGTCCGTCACAAAGCAATCTTCCGTTTCATTCTGTTGTGTCTTGTTAAACCGCAATTCATCAATAACACTGAATAAGGAAACATTTTTGTGTATGGTAAAGGTAATGCGACTCTGAACCTGATCATTCCATGGCATTATTTGAAAACCAATTTAAAAATAGACGCACACAGACAAATAAAAATGTCAACCTGCTCATGGCCGGTTGCCAAGTCATGTAAAGTTAAAATTGTAAACAATGTTCAGTTGTTGTTTTGTACTGACTGATTGATTTGCTTTACGAAACTTATTATCAGGAGCCACTGGTATTAATTTTGTTTTACCTGTATGTTTTTGTTTCACTCTCAAAGTGTTGGGTAGCCACTGACATAAGAACCCCAGAAATCTTCTTTAATGTTCAGCTAAAGACAAAAAGCTTCTCTGCATCTTGGATTGGCTGAGGGTGAGTAAATTATATAGGCATGTGACTGAATCAAATTTTAAATCAAGTGTTAAATAATTATTCACAATATATGGTATCATTATAACAATATTGACATAAGATGCAAACAGTTATTTTTTTTTTTAAGCGGGTGTAATAACACAAAGAATCCATTTTACAGTGCAATCACTGATACATTTTGTGTATTACAGTATTGAATAATATTTCAGACTAAGCAAAGGTTCAAACTAATGATTTGATTCAAATCAGATTTATTTGTTTAGTGCTTTTCGCAATAAGTATCATTCCAAAGCAGCTTAAAAGATGCACGTTATTATATACATTAATCTGCACTTATACAATAAATTGTACTTTTCAAAAGGGTGATGTATGAGGTCTGTGTATATAATACATTTTTGCCGAAGTGGTCTGATCATTAAAATAATTAAGTAAAATTTTTGTATTGTGTTTTATTTTAAGACATTGGGATCTCCTTAACGTCCTCGTATGGTTGGCATCATCTCTTCACAGCTCTTGGATCCGATCAACTAGAGCTGCACAATCTCTAGAGGCCTCAGGATGCTCATCTCGAGGTAGAAACAGAGAGCAAAAGATGGAGAATTAGTGTAGCCGCTGTTCATAATATTTTAAACAAGAAATATTTATATTTACGTGAAAGGATGCATTTGATGAGATGCATTTAACCGGAGCATACAGTTATGGGAATCACTGTGTGTGTGTGTGTGTATGCTTTGCTAAAAAGACCAATCTTTAGTTTTAAACTAGATTAAATGAAATTGCCAAATAATTATAAAGTGTAGTAGGTAGCACTTTATAATAAGGCTTCATCAGTAAACATTAGTTAATGCATTAACAAACATTAGCAGTTTATGTGTAGCAATGAGAGCTACGTTTGCACAAGTTAAGTTATGTTAACATTAGTTTAAAAAGAATATCTGAACATTAGTTTAGTTGTTAGCTGCATTAAATGTTTTAAGGAGTCATTAAACGAGAGGGGTCTAGATGCAGACTTGGTGCAATTGCAAGGTGAGCTGCATGCAATGCTTTTAATGCACAAACCTAACCCTACCCTTCACGGTGACGGTGTCTGACATTGCATCTCTGAGATTTGCAGACTCAGTTTGCAAATCCAAGTCTGCATCCAGATACTATTGCATTAAACACTAAGACAATTAAATCACTTAAGATTAATTAATGCTTTTACATGTAGCTTAAATCACCATGTAATGTTATCAGATGGGGCATTATTGTAAAGCGTTAAGGAACAAAAGGCTTATCAGAATCAGAACATTTTAATCAATATGTCAGTCATGTCATAGAAAGCCAGATTAATGTGAAAATGTTTGTTTGAAAATTATTAGCCTTCAAGTCTTCAAGTATTTTCTGTGATGAAGACACCTACCAATACAACAATCTGAATATTCTTGAAAGGCTTTCTAAAAGTTGAATATTTATTCATAGTAATTTGAAATGTCTATGATGAAAATATCATGCATTTTCATTAACACAAAATATTGAATTATTAAATATCAACAGGTCTGGTAATTTTACAACAAATCCTCATTTTCTGAAGGATTTTTTATTATGCTCTGAAGCGTTTTCTGTACTTGGTATAGGTTAATGTCATGGCTATAGTTAAACCATTGTAACAGCAGACCATTGTTTTGCTATGCTAACCATAGTTTAATTATGACATTGGTAGTAAAACCAGTGCATATGCAAATGGCAAATTCTGCACAAACAAAACATAGTTACCACACTTTGGTTGATTTATGTAAGGGTACTCGTTTGTATCAAAGCCTTTGGAGCTATTAATATGATACTCTGGTATCAAAACACTTAATTTTACAGTGTGCTTACATTACATCTAGCTTTTATCTTAATAACAGTAAAATATGCATATTGACAAACTATAATAAGCACACACTTTTAATTTATTCAGCATTTGTGTAATTACATTGTAACAAAGACACTTTGTTACAAATAAATAGCAATCAATACATTTTATAGCTTTTACTGTGTCAAATATTATTACCAATTACCCAAATCAATTTAGGGTAAAATAAGGATAATTGTTTATTTATTTATTTGTCTCAGCCTTTGGGTTTGTGCATATTTTACCAGAATTTGAGTTGAAACTACCCATCATTTTCACAGTACAAGAGTTTTCTGTGTAGCCATGCGGTTAATATTATTAACAATATACTTAACCTTTCTATATGGTCAGTGTAACAAAGTGCAGTTTGTTTTGAGTGATGATGACATTGCTCTCCTTGTTAATCACTTCCCCTGTCAATCAAAGTAGCATCAGATTGTGGTCAAGAACGGGACCTCTATAAGACACATTGAAGGGTTTTGACACTGGTTCAGTATCCATCATATTCAGCGTCAGACGTTTCACTCTTTAGGCGATATTGTCAGACGGCGCTCACCACTCCAAGTTTTTCTTACAGGGAGCGTTTTGAAAGGCAGGCTGCCCGTTTATAGCAATACCGACTGTCAAACAATAGTGTAAGGGCAATAGGGATGGGAAGCTGCTCACAATGGTGCTCTTTTCTGTCCAGAGAAAGTGTGGGAAAATCTCCCTCGTCTATTCATACATTTTTTCTTCTTTTTTTTTCCATATAATGAGGAGACTGATGAACGCAACAACTGAGAAAAAGAACAATTGCCATCAGTGACAAAGCACAAGTGCTCGGTGCTGAACCCTGTAATGTCTTCTGGAAGGGTTAATCATTTTAGGAAGGGTTTTGGAGACAAACCTTTCAGCTCCAGTCCTTTCTGTGGCGCTCTTTAATTCCTGCAGTGGGAAGAGAACTGTAACACTTGACATCCTCTTGCACTCGCTGCTGTTTGAGCATATTCCCACGCAGCAGGACACGTGAGGAGGAGAAGAGGCTTTGGTTGGCAACTTAGATAAACCAGGCCTTTAGTGGATGATATTTTAGACATTACTTGGTAATATGTTTACTGTACATGGGCATAAATGGTGATTTTAATTGTAGTGTGGATGACTATGGAACACTGCATGCTATTTGACACTTCTGGACATTTTATATAATTTATATCATATTTAAATATTTTATGTATACATTATTATTATTTTTTAATTATATAAATTAGCATGCTCTATATATATATATATATATATATATATATATGTATATGTGTATATATATATATATGTATATGTGTATATATATATATATGTATATATATATGTGTATATATATATATATATATATATATGTATATATATATATATGTATATAAATATATATATATATTGTCACTTTTGATAAATTCAATACATTCTTGCTGAATAAAACTATATAAATCATGTAACATAAAATGATGCTTCATTTTATTAAGTATTAAATATTAAATATGTATTGGTTTTGCTGACAGATGGGGCAAACCTAGGATACTGGCATAGTATAAAATACTTAAAATGACAAATAATTATTATTTTTGCATTCTGATTAATAGACTCTTTCAATATCAAATTTAGTTCAGTTTTCTTTTTCCAATCCAGAGTTTTAAGAAACTTGTGGAATTCTGTTAAAATCTGTTATATATTTTATACTTAAACTTCACATTTGCAGTTTACATTGCAATACTCTTAAGTGTATTTTACTGTTTATACTTCTTTTACTTACACAATCCCTGAACTAAACAATGCCTTGAACTTGTATACTTTACTTAAAACATTATATATTTCTTGTTACAGTATACTCATTAAGACAACATATCTACAGCAAAGACAGAATTATGTAACCAAACACAGAGACTGTGGTACAAATTGCACAATTATGGTTACAATAATGTAATTCTTTTTTCGTATGAATGTTATGAATGTTAAAATTATTTTACTATAATGTTTGAGTAGGAAATTAATTCCACATGTCATAAAACAGAAACAAAAGGAACGTTAAGGTGTAAATAAAATTAGAAAACTCTCCACTGGATTGGAAAATGCTCCAGTACATGGGAACACCAGCATCAAATAACTGAGTAGGGTTTACTAAATTTTAATACTTGGATATTTATTCAATGAAATAATGTAAGCATGTCAAACAATTTCAAGTTAAACCAATGTTTAACTAAAATTTCAACAAGCTCCAATTGAATAGACATTTTACATTTATATATATAACAGCGTTCACCAGCTTCCGGCGCCTAGACTGCAGCTCTGCACAAGAC
>CAIGQV010017386.1:4096313-4117704 GCA_903798115.1 Danio jaintianensis
TAGATTTTTCATATATATATATATATATATATATATGAAAAATCTACATGTTTTGGACATTATTTATTGAAATTCTTTCTTTTCCTTTGTCATTTAATCAACCGAAAAGACTCGTCTTTCGGCCCACATACCATGTAACATTTATATAATGCAACAAAAAATAAATTGCGCAAATATTTAGTATGTGTGATTTAATAAACTTTTATTAAGCCCTCGGTGAACTTACTCTATTATTATGGTAATTATTTTGATTCTTGAATAGTCTATATGTGTTGCATTTTTATGGTTGTTTGTAAATCTATTCTGGACCAAACCATTGAACTTACACGAAGTGTACCTAACCTTTGATTGAAAGTGTAACTTGCATTGAATGTTTAATAGATAATCCCCTTCCAGTCACAAACTTCCATAGGCCAACCAAATGTAAAAATGCCTCAGTATCATTTTCTTTTGTCTAATTATTTGCCAAATGACCATGCAAAACCATGACCACTTTCATTTTTCAAAATGTCACTTTCATTGAAATAGTAAGCTATGTTTCTGGTCGGTCATTGAAAGCTATTTTCAACAGCCGAACTGGAACCGAGCGGTAGGAGTGTATAAATACAGATAGTAACCGCTGCGAATGTTTCTTCAGAGGTGGGTAAACACTTTGAGTCTCCACTGGTATCTAATCATACACAGTAACAGTTACATTGGTCTACTGTCTAAAAAGTGGATGTCATTGACTCGAACCATGCACATTCCGTTCCGTGTGTTTATGAATGAGCAGCCCATGCCAAAGGATAAATATCCAAGACCGTATCAAAACATTGTCAGCCCCTCAAATAAGCCCCAAACAATGGATTTTTCCCCTATCATTTTATCAACAAAAGTAAATACTACTGTGCATGCTCGCGTAGAATCACCTATTTTCTTTTGCGCTCATCCGTCACCTTTTGGGCTCTTCATGGCCCCGCACAGCCGGCTGTATATTGACTGATGACATCGGCTTTACTCTAAAGAACACAGAAGAGGAGATTCCATCATTTCCACATTCAGTGTTCTCCTAATTTCGAGCCCTGACATTCTTTGAGCGCGTTTCTTAAAGCGAGATTAACTACTCTTAATGTACAAAGTCATTACTATCTGAGGGTCAGATGCTTTCAAGAGTAATGAGCGCATGGCAGCTGAGAGGTGTGTAATGAGTCAAAATAAACTCTTGACTTCCACCCTCTTGGACCATGTGTCATTGTGTGCGACCAGTTTTTAAGATGTTAGTTTAAAAAAAATTTAAATATCAACGTGAACTTTTTTTTCCATTATTGAGGACACGTGTCGACAACTTTACAATGTTTGCTGAATGATAATAATAATGATAATGATAATAATAATAATAATAATAATAGGAAGAAGAAGAAGAATTCAAACTAGTTCTAAATGGTAATTGTTTTGTTTGAATGCAAACACTTCCATACATTATATTAAATAATAGAGATGATAATTTCAGTTGGAGTTGGCAAAGATCTTTTAAAATAATAATAGTGATATTATTAGCATCATTCATGTGAATATATTTAATTGTTTGCATTTAATTGGCTATTTTATCTGTTGATAACACGAGCGAATTTATGTTATTGTACATTTAATAAGAATATTTTTTAATATTTAATAAATATATATTTTTTCCAAAAAACAGGACAAGATGATTTATATCGCAACATTTTTTATTATAAATATAATTATTTGAAAAGCACATTTACGAACGAAAAAGACTTCGAATTGATGTCTGAAACAAACAAACAACAAAAACTTTTTGTTCAATTTGGGGTCATGGAGAAATATTAACGATACATAATTTGTATGAATGATACTCTACATCTTTTTAATCTATAAAACATGTGCTTCATCGAAATACTGACAACCATATAAAAATATGAATCTATAGAATAATGTTTATTAATAATGATGCGTGACGGTGTGATGCGTCACTCAGAGTGCTTGAATCTTATTGGGATTAACCGAATTGCTGTTAAACATCTTCATACAAAAATGAAAATTGTCATCATTTACTCACCTTAGTTCCAAACCTGCATACATTTTATTTCTTCTGCAGGACACAAAAGAAGATTTTGAGATACGTTTCAGTATTCTGTTTGGACAAATGAATATCGAAGGTATACTGTATGATAAACAGCATTCTTTAAAACACCTTATGTTTTTGCTTATATCCACGAAGGAAATCAACTAAACAGTCTGAAACGAAATGAAGTGAATAAATGGTAACAAAAGTTCCACTTTGGGCTGAACTATTTCTTTAAGCTTTCCAAAGAAAGGCTTAGAACATCATACAAACATAACACCAGCCTGTGCAGCTCGAGCTTAAAGTAAACTGCTGTGTATCTCATCCAAGACACAACTTTATAATCTCCCTTCCAGCACAGCAACAGGCGATAAGCAATTATTATGTTGTAGAATAAACTATAAGTAGTAATCAATTATAACAAGTAAAAAATAATTTACAAATAAAAACAATTACAGAAATTATGCATTTGTACAATTTCACATCAACTTCCCAATAAGTGTGTCTTTCCTATTTATTAGTCATCATTTTCAAATTTCAAGTATTCCCAAACATTATAAAATATATTTTTAAATTCTAAAACAATAGCATAACGGAATAAAGGCAATTCTTTTAATTATATATTTTCAGTGCTGCGATCATGAAAGAGGCTACTGCATTTATGATTGTTTTTGTGTTTTACAATTCATTTGTGGACTATTTTCAAGAAGTTCATGGTGTTTTATATAGCCAGGACAAAAGTAAGATATCATGTGGGTCTGTCCCACGCAAAAGCTGCAAGTGCGGCAGAAGCAGGCTGCCTTTCACATCAGTCTTCACACCTCATTAACGCACCCCTTTCTCTATCTCTCGGTGGTAAGTAGTGCGCTGGATTTATGCCCTCTTTCTGCAATCATAACAAAAGACGCAAGAGAACATGATATGCAGCCAGTAAACGAACCAGACATTAAAATTCTTTAAGATATTCCAGCTAATCTGGAGGATTTTAACTGGATTGTCGTCCCATAACACGCTCTTGCATAGACACTTCACCCATATAAATCAGGCGATCACGTTAAACCCGTATCGTTTTCAAGTTAGCTTTGTCCCTTCACTCGGCTAAAGCCACAAACAAGCCAAACCTTTGGTGTTTACTTTGTTAGTAGTTTTTTAAAACGCAAGAGGCTGATTTGAATAATTCAAATACTTTGAATATCCAAAGTCCACAGATTGATTAGAAACATTATTATTTGGGTGATTTTAGGCACTTCAGCAATTAATCGTTTAATGAGTGGCAATACAGAGGAGATGGGCCTTAAAATCAGCCAAAATGAAAACATACTGCTGTGATGTCGCGAATTGTTATGAGCTTGCGCATAAGAGAACGTCAAAATGTACAACATGCAATATGAGAATCGTAAATATACTTGTAAGGACACTACTTAAATGTACACCAAGCATGAATGAACGCTAATTCGTTTTTTCCCCACACAAATGTTATGAAACTAATGCAAGAGAAGTGAAACTCTATAGTAAGCTTCGAGATTCGTAATAGGTATAGCATTTTGTGAATTTAAGATAGACAACTCCGTAAGAGAAAACCAAACGCTGATATGGGGAAACCTTGAAAGGGTTCAAGTATCTTAAGTAAACAGGAAACAACAATAATACAAATAACTTGCCTCTATCTTTGCAGTGGCTTTTATACTGTTCAAACAGGCCCGAGCGCAGCTAAACAATACCATAAATTTTTACATATTTTAAATTGTTTTCAAATCCCGTTGGCATTACTACTAATAAATATTACTAAATAAACATATTACTAATACTAGTGTTCTTAATACTACGTTTAAACATTTAACATGAACCATAGCCTAATTTTTAGTGGTGCCTATGTGCTATGTGTAACTAGGAAACACACTTTAATTAAAACACTATTTACTGAGAATTTATTTGTATATTTCTTTAACCATTGTACCAGTATGATGGCTCACATTCACTTCATCAAACATACACAGAACTAGTTTGTTTACCCTTTTCAAGTCGTCGTCATTTTATATATATTTGAATAACTGTATCATTATGCCATGAATCCATAATCCAACAAAAGTCAATAAAGCCTAAAAGAATCGTATGGCCTTGCCGAATTCATGTTTTTAAACGAGTGACTAGTGTAAAAAAAAGATTGTCTTATGAAAAATTAGCGTAATGCTAAATATCTTTTTGATTATGTAAACCATCCTCATGTTGCAATTTAATTCCTAATAAAGCTCAACAAATAATTCGCAAAACGACTGACGTGACTGATCCATTGTTCCATATTTCACAAGTCGTCGTCGTCTTCTTTTTTAAATTATTATTAAACAGCATGTAAACCGTTGGTCTGGTACTACTCTATTGCTATACCACCAAATCAAAATGCATTTGTAAAACTGCCTTTTTTATTAACTATTTTTTTTACACGAATTACTTAATAAAGCGGACGCGTCAGAGTCAAATTAAAGATGATATCAGGATAAAACACGCAAAGTTCTCCACTCTTCTAGTCGACGTAATAAATAGAATTATGCTTATGAAACAAAATTACAGTGCAATGTTGCAAACACTTACCATTCAAGATGTGTCTAAAAAGAAAATCAAGACTCGGGGAACCCTGTCCATTAGTTCAAACGCGAAAGGGGAAGCCTACGCCAGTGCAAACGCCTGTCATGTCAAACTTGTCAGCCAATAGAAAAACAACATGGAAGAAACTCGCTGTGTGATTGGCTGGCAGCACCTCGTTTTGGAGACGTGTAAATGGCCAGCCCATCATTTTCTGGGATTGAAATGTAAGCCTGTGTTCCCTGCCATAAGGAAACAGAAGGCGAATTTTCCTCTGTTGCAACTAATCGCTATCGCATCCGTCTCGGACTCTTGATTTTCATCCGCATCGGTTTCGGTGCAATAATTATCAGCTAAACTGGACTCGGAACAGGTCAGAGTAGGACAGCATAGTGAAGTTTCTTTTTTCCTCGGGAGGCTAAACGCAATGGGTAAGATCCATATTTCATGTTTTCCCACATGGGAGCGGGCATGCATAAACACATTTGACGAAAAACTGTTCGACATATAAGTAATATTTAGTTCAGTTGTTGACTCAAAACTGTTAAAACGACTGATGTTTCGATCGTCATTTCGGGAATTAGAATGGCTCTTGGCCGCGATTGTGCGTAATCGCGTCCAAAACTTGCCTACCGAATGTACAATTTCGTGTATTATGACCTGGTTTGTAAAAAATCTAGCAACGTTGTTTTTTTTACAGAATTTGTTTTGTGACACTTAGCTCTTTGCATTAAACATAAACAGAGAAGCGAACACGATCTTTAATTGAAAGCAAACACAAAACACAGATAAGTTGAATTGAATCGCAAATGAATCCGACGTTGTACTGAAACATTTAAGTTTCACGATCCATTGCCCAGGAAGATCTGATGTTTTATGCAATTTTTTTCCTTTATATATCTGCATAACTAGAGCCAGCCTTTGGGGAGGTGAACCAACTAGGCGGTGTTTTTGTCAACGGAAGACCCCTACCCAATGCCATCCGGCTCAGGATAGTAGAGCTGGCCCAGTTGGGCATCAGGCCTTGTGACATCAGCAGGCAGCTCCGCGTCTCTCACGGCTGCGTGAGCAAGATTCTGGCTCGGTACAACGAAACCGGCTCAATACTTCCCGGTGCAATCGGCGGCAGTAAACCGAGGGTCACGACCCCAAACGTAGTCAAGCACATTAGGACTTACAAGCAACGGGACCCTGGCATTTTCGCTTGGGAGATTCGAGACAGACTGCTCGCGGACGGCGTATGTGATAAATTCAATCTGCCCTCTGTCAGCTCGATTAGTAGGATTCTCCGCAACAAGATCGGGAATCTGTCTCAACAGAACCAGTACGAGTCGAGCAAACAGGCCCCTCATCCTCAACCTCAACCCACCATACCTTACAACCACCTGTATTCGTATCCAACTCCAATAGCAGCCACTGGGACTAAAGTACCAACTCCGCCTGGCATGCCCACTCTTCCTGGACACATGGCAATGCATAGGATATGGCCTTCCTCTCATTCTGTTACAGATATTCTGGGCATTCGATCAATAACGGAGCAGCAAAGTAAGCATCCTCTCTGTTTTTGGTAATACAAACTTTGTCCTTGTTCGTGTGAGTGTGTCTGTGGACATGCCAAAAGACTGTTCTCAGGCCTGTCAAAGGGTGTGTGATATTTTGTGCATGTCTGTGTTTATCAAATGAAATTAAATGAGACGTTTTGGTAGTGATGGAAGGACCAAAACGTAAGCTGTTAAAAATTAAAAGCTATCCAAAAGACGATAATTTTATTGGACGCAATTGAGTTCGCAAAATTTTAAAAAGGAACATATTACTAAAGCGTGGGATGATTCAAACACTATGCTGAAATTTGTGCAGAAGCTCGACGTTTGCATTGACACGTAAGGTTTAGGGATTTTAGTAATAATTATGTAGCGGATATGGAATATTTTGGATAACGAATACTCGGCCCAGCAAAGTGGAAAAAATAGCTATTCAAGGCCAGCAGCGTTATATAGGCTAGGCCCAAATTTTACACGATTTATTTCATGAAACGTATAAAATTACATTTTCTGTTTTTAAAAACAATTTAAGTGTAGCCTACTTGCGATTGCCAACACAGCAATGCTTTTCAGTAAGCATTTTATGCAACGCATATCACTTGAATTGAGGCCGAACGTTTTTTTCTTTTTCTTTCTTCAATTAACGTCTTTAATTCTGTCGATCAATAAATATTAAAATAATCTAAGAGAAGTGGATTTATGGAAACGGAATCACACTATAACCTCTTTAAATCTGTTTGCCTGATCCTGTTGTTATATGTGTACAGTATCATGTGAAGGCCGCAGCCTGTCTTATTTAATTGTAGTTGTTTGCCTTTTCAAAGGCAGTGTTGACAATAATGCTTCAAACGCAGATGAGGATATTGAGTTTAGGCGGCCTTTATAAACCATTAATGCATTTCTAAATTATAAGCAGATGTTTACGGCAGCTTTTGAAAACGTAAATAAAGTATGATCTTGGAAAGATGAAAAAGGTGTAGCGTGCAACTGTTTCACTATTTACAACATTAGTGAAGCAAACACCGAAACGTACTTTCGAGGAGAGTTTGACAGGAAGAATGCATGCTGAAAACTTTTAGGCAGTTTGTCATGATTTAGTGTTCACCTACAACCAATGGGGCAACTCTCCTTGTCTCTTTCTCTCCCTCTCTCTCTCTCTCTCTCTCTCTCTCTCTCTCTCTGTCTCGTACACACACACAGACACTGAGTAGCCTAATGGTTGTTCATCCTCAGACATCATCCGGTCTTCAACCTAAGTAACCTATGCACTTTAATTAAATTTGCTGTATGTAACTGTAGATTTGTTTAACGTAATCGACCTTTTTAAAATAAAAGACCGACTGAAAGTGATCTCCGAATGATCTATGTGCATACGCTAAAGAACAGTTTGTCAAAATGTCGTATCGTTATGTTGTATTCCTGGTTATACTTTGTGAAACAATACAAAGATGCACACATAGATCTACACGTGATGGAAGGGGGAAATCTACTTTGTGGCCCTCTCAGGTTACAACACTGGTGGGCTTGCTTTTCCAATTTCAAACTTTAGGAACCGTGTATAATATAATATCCATCAGGCACAAAGGGGAAACGGTTAAAGTAAATCTAATTTGTCCTCCCAGGAAGACGCTGGGTAAATGTTCGACAGGACTTCGTGTACTGTGAGCATCAGAAGATGAAGAATTAACCATCCAAGTTCACATTTTGATGTGTTTTCATTTGTTTAAACAGGAAGAGCGCCGTTGTGACTTATAGGGACATCATATATTTTATAAGCATTATTGCATACTTATGAAAAATATGTCTTGAGGTATTTTAACGATAGAGACTGCACACGCTGCTATTATATGTAACGTGTGTATATGTAACACTATATACATAACGTGTGTATACGTGTGTTTGGTGAGTAGACGATGGTTGTCAGTGCAGCATAGTGAACTGAATTGTGGCAGTTCTCCTCCCCACGCTTGTCCTGTCTGACTCTAGTCTTCCATGTTTCTGTTTTGCCCCCCAGTTAGTGACAATCCGTCCTTTTCCAGCGCCAAACTAGAAGAATGGAGAGCTATTAACAGGAGTAATTTTTCACCAGCGAATTCTCCACTAGTCAATGGCGTGGATAAGCCTCACTTAGAACCTGAAGCAAAATACAACCAGGAAAAAAAAAAGCCTCTTCTAGGTATCCAGGTAAAAAGCCAATTTAAAAAGAGAAGAAATATCAGATTCGGCTAATTAACAGTTATTTTAAACAAAAAATGAATCCATATTTATTTTTTCATTTTGTAATTCCGTGTGTGTGTGTGTGTGTTTTGGCGTGGGTGGGCATACTGTATGAGGCCTTGCAACGTGTGGGTCACTGGGGTTTTATTTTGTTTGCTTTTTTAATGAAGTATTTACAAATTAACTTTAGCATTGCACATTTCCATTTTATTAAAACGAACTACGACATTTACGTGTCTATGTTTTCGCGCAGCTGTTAAATGTAGGAATGACTATTGGTGGCTTTTTGTAAAAAAATCTAATTTAATGCGTTTAATACCCACGTATCAAAATGTGTATATAAATATGTTTTTTTTTTTAATTTGAGAGCGTAATACTGTGGCAAAAAAAATAGTTATAAAGGTTGCAATATACATAGTTTAAATATCAGTAATCAGTATTTTTATCTTGCTCTTTCCTGATAAAAAACGTTTGTAATATATATTACGGTTTCTTTTACTTTATAGCCAAAAACGTTTTTCTAATACTTAACGAAATTAATTCCCCCCCCTAAGAAATATAATTTGATCAGATAAATGATTTGCGCTTTTTCTTCGAGCCAAAGAAAAAATAGTACAGCAATACAGTTAGATATTATTAGTTGTTTATAACAAAAACTAATCAGTGTCTATAGCTCTATTTAAAATGTGAATATTTCGTGTACAGACAAAAGTCCTGTTGTTGCTTATTCCGTTTTCTTAACGCTTTAATGCATTGATGTGCATGAATAAATAGACGTAAACATAACTAACAATAAATTATTATAATCACACTAAATTATTATTAGTAATTATGTAAGTGACTGTTGGTTTTTAATGCAGTCTTCCATTTGAAGCCACTTGTCTTTAGTCATGAAATAGCCTATGCATTATATTATTTTTAATAAGCACTTGAACGTGTACATTATTACAATTATTTTTATTCTCTGTTCACTAGAAACCAGTTTTTGCTAAACCTCTTACATCCATATGTTTTCAATGAAGGTAGTACTCGGATAGATATTATCATTATTATTATCATAATTATTCATAGGTTATTAAGGAATGCCTCTGGCTCGTGGCTGTTATTCTTCATATTTTAGTGCTGCACACTTCAGCTCCGTGCCGACATGTGGAACACAAACGCTGCATTTGTCAAGAAGCTCGTGCACTTGAATGAGAAGGAGAGCGTGCGCGGACAATGGAGGGGACTGTCGAATTATTTATTCGCGCACTGCTGGGCAGCAACAAACAGATTGACTAATCGTTTATTTTGGGTCTTTGAGATTTATGTGTCGTAGAATACGATGGAATAAATCTTTATTACTGATGCTGAAACATTGTTTTGGCGGAAATTATGCGTGTACTGATTGAAACCTAAAATTCAGAGTACAGTTTGCTTAAGAAATGAAGATTGTAACCTTCAGATAGATGATGAATAGCACTGACTACTGAATGTTTGAGTCTGTCATCTTAGATAAATGAGCAGATAGCACAAGTCAGACCGGATTACGCAATAAATGAGGACAGTAAATAGATAAATGGCCGTGGTTTAAATAGGTTATTTATATCTGTCAGAAAGCACGACAGCTTGAAACCCCAAAATATATAATTGAAAGCCAAGAAAGAGCACCGAAGATTAAACGTCATTTTAATGAACAAATTGTTATGCGTATTTCAAAAATTAAACTGATACATTTATGTGTAGGCTAATAATAGAATATCTGTTATTATTAATGATATACTTTATATTATTTGGCTTATTTTTCAGAAAACGTTTGTTTCATCCCAGATGCATATAGTAAAAATCCAATTTCTTTTTTATTTTATTTTACATTTTGTGAGGTCACCGAAAAACAAAATAACGCGATATTTGAGCATATGTTTATTATTTGAAATCTCTGGACACGGCGTGATGACATAGTTAATTAACAGAAACATTGACATAAACATCAGTTCAAGGTTTAAAAGAAGACTTACATATTTATTTACTTTGTTTTAAGTTTACTCTATTTAATGTCAATTATAAAGACTAGCTTTTTAAGATGTCAAAAATGTGAAAAAAGGACCAAAATACATAAACTCGATCGAAGAAAACATAATTTTGCTATATTTTGTCTCGTGGCTGAGATAACCTGTCACGGCTTATTTTCGCTTATAAACATTGTTGTTGTTGCAAAACATTGTTTGAAAAAAATAGTTTACTATGCACGGGTATGCCTTACCTTACATTCTCTGTGATAGCAACACCAACAGCGCGCAATTAATGATGTAAATTAAATGTAACATTAGCACGAATATATTACAATTAGCACGAACATTTTAGCAAAAAATTTTTTTCTTTATCACGGCAGTAGTTTAAAATGAACTCCGGCGATTTCGATCTCGGCAACACTTTCTTAACGATCATAAAAGCTCATCAGATAATTTAAGTCTAATATCAAACGAAAATAAACCGATTAACCCACTAAAACAGCCGCTTTGACCTGCTCATCTGTAGGCCTGTATGTCACCTTTCACTGATGGTCAATGAACCCTCCGAACTTTTGACTTCACTTGAAAATTTTTTTAATCCTTATGAATTCATCATTATACATTTTTTAAAGCGTTTCATTTTTGAAAGTCAGGTTTTACCTTATATGTCTGCCAGTTTAACTTAATTTCATTTTTGTTTTATTAGTTTGTGCATGACTTGCAACGGATGCTTTTTGTGCACAATGCAAATGTGGGTTGTTTTCTGTGCTGTTTATTAAATGAATACCATATTCATGCATGTATCTACATGTGTGCAATAGCGCTAAAGGTCAAGGATGTCATAGCGAGTAAATCACGGGCAAATTCTTGCTCTGCAACAAAGGCGATTTCATCTGTGCAAAACATTTCCAGTAGTCAAAAGACCACCCTGCCTCAGAATTTCTTCCCTTTATGCTGAAAAGCCTTGGTGAATTGCTCTCATCCTGAACTGATATTGACAACCTGCCAAAGTTACAGACTTGCAGTTTCCTCAATGTAGCTTTTCCATTATCCAATCTTATCCTATCCACAGACTCTCCAAAGCCTCTTTTTAACGTTCACCTGACACCATCTCATCCTCGCTAGATATCTTTATGTCCATCTCTGTGGCCGTGTGTGGTCTGTCTCCAGAAGTCTTATGCTCCCTGCTCTTTGTTTTCAGACGCCGAATGGATTGCCCACAGTGAACAGTTATGTCACAGCTCCCAGCATCCATCATTACCACCCTCCCACCCAAGTGTCACCCTACATGGGGTACAGCGGCACCACGTCGGCCTATGTGACCGGCCCCACATGGCAGCCGCCCAGTGGCAGTGCTCTCTCTCCCCACAGCTGTGACATTAGCAGCCTGCTGGCATTCAAGAGCATGAGTGCCACACGAGACTCCGTCCATTCACTGGTGGCTTCAGCTCTATGACTGTACTAGGAGAATCAGTGTGGGGTAACAAACAACAGTCTGGCTCTTTCTACATGGACCAATCACTTTACAATATTTATGAAAGACTTGTTGGACGAGCCATGAATGCCCACATTCTTTTGCTCCATATCAGAGTCTCATGGATATGAAAAGGTGTTCGTGTCTGATCTGATCTGATCTGAGCAGAGGATCGAGCAGTAAAGAACATCAGTGCACTTGGTCTGGTAGTGGTGGGCTTTCCTCATTAAACTGCATCATCACTTCGCCTGTTCAATTTTGGTGCTTCTCTCTGTGAAAATATTGTTCTTGTATTTTTCCAAGAAAACTGATTGAATAAGCAAATCTCATGTAAAACAACTGAGCAGTTTGCATTATTTTTTTTGTTGTTGTTGATGTTGTTCAGGGTGTTAAAAATGCTGATGTCTAGATGTTTTGCCTTTTTTTTACCTTTTTGATAAAAATCACATTTTTGTCTTTTTGGATACCAGTTTCACTTCACTAATACTGTATGCCAGAGCTCTTGGGAAAAATATGTTACATTTATTTATTAGATTGTAAGGTATGTTGAATGAAGTGCAATTGACATGCTTACAGGGCATTACGTGGGACATTGATGCACATTTTGATAACAGAAGCATTCATTCATTCATTCATGCAACATTAATGATCAGTGAAGCTGCACACCTCCAGACATTGCACAATGAAATTGAATGTATCTTATTAAAAGAGACATGTGTAAAAACTCTGATATAATTGTCTTTCCTTATGTATTTGTAACCTAGTATTCATTCATTCATTCATTCATTCATTTTCTTTTCGGCTTAGTCCCTTTATTAATCTGGGGTCGCCACAGCGGGATGAACCGCCAACTTATCCAGCATATGTTTTACGCAGCGGATGCCCTTCCAGCTGCAACCCATCACTGGGAAACATTCATACACACACTCATACACTATGGACAATTTTAGCTTACCCAATTCACCTATACCGCATGTCTTTGGACTTGTGGGGGAAACCGGAGCACCCGGAGGAAACCCACGCGAACACGGGGAGAACATGCAAACTCCACACAGAAATGCCAACTGACCCAGCCGAGGCTCGAACCAGCGACCTTCTTGCTGTGAGGCGAACGTGCTACCCACTGCGCCACCGCGTCGCCCCGTAACCTAGTATTGATTTCTTTAACTCAGAATTTGATGAAATTGGGTTTTTAATGATAATTTCATAGTGTTATTTCAGCCTAAACTTGGGTACATTATGGATAAACCCAACTGTTAGGTAAAAAATTAAAACATAAAATTTTAACCCAATCTACGTGTCCATATTTCATCCATATTTTGGTTTAAGTAACCCAACATTTTTTCAGGATGTAGTCAATGTAATTATAAATACTAACGGCCACTATTATCATTTTATTACTCCATTACACCTCTACTACTATTAAAAATAATTATAAAATTGTAATTATAACTACAACAAATTTCCACATTTAATTATTACATTTTTAACAATATCTGTTATGAAGAAATAATTAAATTTTGATTTGAGTGTCCTGCATTAAAATAATGCTTCAGACAAGTTTTGTTAATTTAGTAAATGACTGACATTTCATTACAAATGCAATTATAAACAGTATCAGCCATGTTAAACGAGCATTCCTGGAAAGCAGGCAGCAAATTCATAAAAAGAAATTGGTTTTACCAAAAAAAAACAAAAAAACGAATTAGGTCTAAATCTAAATCTAACTAAATCTATAATTAATAATACATACCACTCACAATTAATTTTGACCAAAACTTTGGTTATTTTATTTGCATAGCATATCTTTGAACTTCTACAGAAACACAGATACACACACGTGCTGCAACATGAACGCACAAACACTATTGCAAGGCCTTTCGCTCAGGTGTTACATGAATGGCCATACATTCCTGAGAGCTCTTGTGTCTGAGCTTTGTCTAAAGTGGCAATTGATGTGGGACGATAAGGTTAAGAGAGAAAGAAAAAGCTTATATCTCTGAGGGCTATATGTCATAATGGGGCAAAGTCTCCCAACTGTTTAAACACTCACTGCCTTCTTTTTCTGCTGCACAAAAACATGATTAAAAAAAAACAGCTAAAACAGAATACCTTTACAGTCAGAACCCCAACACAAACCGTCCCTAACATTACGATATACATAAAATCCCCACATGTTGCAGTGCAAACAGTCATTCTGGCAGGCATTGCAGCTTATTTGACTTGGAAAACACTTTCACCCTAACCCCGTGGTCACGGACCGTTGCTTTCAGGATCGAGGTGCTGTTTTGAGCACATACAAACCACCAAAAAGGCAGACACAAAACCACCACAAATAGAGGCCATCGCATGTCACAACTCCCCAGACCCTATTCTATTCAAATCCACAGCTTTGAATGCCATTTTGCCTACTCTGACGCCACTGATACGGACGTTGGCTTTGCTGACAATACAAACGCATCGACTGGACGCACATATCACAGCCGTTCATTTCATACAGGGTCAACAGACGTAAATAAGAGGCCTGTTCGAAAAAAATAAATAATAATAATAAACGCAGCACTTTGGTACAAAAATTTTGCAGATTAATCTAACTTTAAAATCACATTTTCATTTGAAATAACACAGAGAAAAGGTGTATTTTTCCAAGGCGGTGCAGTCGTGACAGGAGAAAACATGACAAACACCTTAATCTTAAAGCCACCATTGAAAGGGAGGAAAAGTGAAAACACACTTGCTCACGCGCCCACATCTGTTTAGTATTAATTCGTATGGAAAGTCAAGTCAAATGTCACATGGTTATCTTTAGCTGACTGTGTGCAATCAAGCTTCAGACAGGAGTATGGAGAACGGTAACACTGCACAGACTGAACCGGCCCGAGGTGCAAACTTGATTTTTTAGGGAGACTGACCATAAGCAGACTGTTTTTCCTCTCGTGAGCTGGAAGAGTATGTTTCAGGCGCTCAGAGGTAAGGACTAGTTCTTGGTACAGTGCACATCTCTTTGCCACAGGGAAACTTCTGCGATGAAGAAAAAGCTAAGTAAAAACCTCAAACGGAAGAGTGAAGGGAGAGAAAGGTTAAGGGATTATATAACAAAAGAATATATTATCAGATATAATGCTTCAAATGACTCGGAAAAGTCTTAGCGGGAAACTATGAGCACAGTCTGAAAATGAGTCTGGTGAAGAGAAGCTTCAAAAGGCCGTTGAAAGGATTGACAGCGAACAAGAGTTGAAATGGAGGATGAGCATCGAAGACATCAGGTGAGTATAACAAAAGCCTTCACTGTCTTTAAGTCAACCGAATGAGGTAAAACATGACATTTAAAGAGAGGAGGAGGGAAATGTGAACTGGTCAGGGTGGATTCAAAGGATGACATATTGTTTTAACTCATCCACAAGTTGTGTTTAAGCGACGCAGAGCTAGTATAAGTAGCCTATGCGAACAATATGAAACTGTCTTTACCGACAAGGCCACGGAGCTTCATTTTTCTATTATGACAGCACTCAGAGGCCGTCCTGATTGTTTAGATTTTATTTGCATTTTTCAGTTTTGTTATTTCAAGTTGTGCTGAGCTATGATGAAGCAGCCTGCAGGCCTGGAGAGATGAGTGAGAGTGAGCGTCTTGGCTCATGATGCTATGATGACATACTGGATTGCAGTATGAAGGAAGAGAGAGAAAAAAAAAGATTGCTAAAAAAATAAAACAAATCAGGTGATTCATCATTGCTAGTGACTGTCACCACAAAGTAAAACCACAGAGATTCCTCCCCCACTGTAATCGGTTATTACTAATAACAAAGAATTATAAGTTTCAAACCAGTGAATTACAGTGAATTAAATCCAGATTTAAAATTCAGATTTAAACAACAGAAAACAGTGTTTTAACAGTAGTAGGTCAATGGTTATGGAAATCCTTGAGCTATCGGGGAGTTTTGAAAACGACAAAGACAAAACAAAACAAATATTATGTGAAATAATCTTCATCCGGGAATCACAAGCAACAGGAAAAGTCATGAAACTGCATTATTCAAAATGTGTGGTAGTCCTGCGTTAGTAAATTTCCAACAAGAGAGTTTTATTTCCTAGGCACCAACAAAGGACCCCACCAATTTATTGTAGTTCAGGTGCATTTATTAGCAAAATACAGCCATTAAATGAACTATTCTAACCTCTTTGGGGATGGGAGATCTTTTAATTGCTGTCTTAACAATTACTGTTTATCCCAAAATGTTCTTGAAATCCCAGAATACTTCTGTTCAGTTTGATTGCCATTGACATTGAATTTACCAGACATTTCATATAGTTACAAAATTAATAATACCACTTTGCCTGAGTAGAATATGCTTAAAGGGATAGTTCAGCCAAAAAAAAATCTCTCTGAGCCTATTCCTTCTGTTAAACACACACAAAAAAAGGTATTTAAAAAAAAAATGCTGGAAACCTGTAATCGTTCACTTTCCATAGTAATTTATTTTATACTGTGCATATGTATGGCTTCATTTGTTTTCACCAGAAAATATACAATTCTGGAAACGCTTGAGGAACAGAAAACTATGCGAAATTGTTTTTTGGTTTTTTTTGAAGGGGGGGGGGCAACTATCCTTTTAACACAATTTCAACCTTTTTATCTAAATAAAAAATCTGATTGCATTCTGAATTTGAAACTGATATCTGAGACACCGAAAGCACAGATTTACTAAATCTTAATCTAATGGTTGCCAGCTAAAGACAGCAGATGCGTCCCTCAGGCTTCAGTCAGATATTTTCTTAATTTAAGTTAAAAATGAGGTGCTGTTTGAATTTGGTATAGGGTGTGTGGTTCGTATTGCATATGCAGGCATGTGGACAGGTGACTCTTGGATGTCTCAGTAGTTGTGTTCTGTGATATATAAACAAGAGTAGGAATGTAAGGTTGATCCAGGGAGTGATGGTGCTGTTGTGGAGAGCCTACGTGCCACGTCTGAGGAAGTGTGGTTATTAAATGCACTAGTAGTGTGATTGTTTGGGTCAGGTATGGCGTTCTGTCTGAAAGACCTGGTTGAGGACGGAGTACAGATTGTTGATGATCACCAGTTTGTCTGTAGCCAGCCTGACACGTATTCATACACCAGCAGCATGACTGCGCCTCCTATATACAGAAAGGAAATGTCAATAAAAGAGTTAGATCAACCAATAATGAAAATTATGTTATTAATTACTCACCCTCATGTTGTTCCAAACCCCTCAGAGCTTAGATTGTCTTCAGAACATACATAATGATATTTTAGGTGAAATCTGAGTACTCTCACATCCTCCATAGACAGCAAGCTTCCCGACTTGTTCAAAGTCCAGAAAAATACCAAAAAAATATAAAAACAAATCCTCAAAACAGACTATATGTCTTCAGTGGTTCAATCGGAATATTATCAAGTTATACAAGAATACTTTTGTGTGCACATAAAATAAAAATAAGCACTTGATTCAACAGTTTCTTCTCCTCAGTTTCAGCATAGGGTACATGTATAAGACCCTATGCTGAAACTGTTTGGCCGCACCTCTGATGTATTATCTCGGATGCGACTGTGCTTTGTTTCAAACTTGGGTGCATTCGTGGTATACATCACTGCACAGGGACTGAATGTGCACAATAGACTGACACTAAGGTGAAGAAGCTGTTGAATAAAGTCTTTCTGTTTTATTCTTGTAGCTTGATAATATTCAGATGGAACCACTGGAGCCATATGGTCTGTTTTTAGGATGCTTTTTGGTAACTATAGGAAACCTTGCTGTTTATGGAGGATGAGAGAGTACTCAGATTTCACCTAAAATATCTTAATTTGTATTCTGAAGACGAACAAAAATCTTGGGAGTTTGGAACGACATAAGGGTGAGCTAAAAGTAAAAGGCATGGATATGTCATGTTATGGGGATAGTTTGACAAAAATGAAATTTTTGAAATGAAAAATGAAAAATTTGTTCAACCTCACTCCAAAGCTATATGACTCTTTCCTCTGCATAACACAAAATAAGTTATTTTTAAGATTTTTGGTAACCTAACAAGTTTCTCAGAAAGTCAAAATGTCTGCTTTAATGTTTGAAATTGAGTATCTCATGACAGAATTTTTATTTTTGCATGAACTATCACTTTAATATTGCAAAACTTTTTTTGTTTATATGTTATGTTACCTGGTCCAAGTCTCATTATCTTGGGAATAAGTCCTTTGTATAAGGCAAGATATCTGCAGGGAGAAAGTTAAACACAGGCATCAGTTCTATTTGAAAAAAATCTGAAAAAAATAAATCAAATGTGAAAGGGATAGTTTACCCAAAAATGAAAATGTGCTCACTATGTACTTGTTGTCAGTTGGTTCCAAACCTTTATAAATTTCTCTGTAAGTTTTAAGTAACCAGTCATCATTGACTCACATACTATGAAAAAACTAATACTATGGAAGTCAATGGTTACTGGTTTCCAGCTTTCTTCATAATGTCTTCTTTTGTGTTTAACAAAGGATCAGGTTTGGAACATGTAAAACATGACAGAATTTTCAGTTTTGGGTGAACTATCCCTTTAATTCTGCTCTTTTCCTTGCATAATGCTGTGACTCCAAGAAGCTATACTATTACCATATTAAAAGTCTTCTAAAAGCATGGAGTTTGTGTTAGTAATAAACAATTTTTTAAATTGCCATTCAAATGTCTACGTTCCCAAATGCAATGCAATCTCACATTCATTTAGGATTTTATTTATATTAATCAAACCACATTTACAACTTAATAAATGTAATATAATGTGGTAACTATACTTGACATACAAGAATAAACCTAAAAAAGCGTAACACTTTTTTTGTACATAGTGCAATGAAAAATACATCTTTTTATGTAAGCAGTTTGCATTAGCACAGTCAAAATGATCAAAAATAAAAAAAATAAAAAATTAAGGAGACAACAAGGTCCATAAGGTTACACTGCAGGTTAAATTACCCTTCTTTGGAACATCAGGGTACACAAATATTGTTACTTCAGAACACTTGGATTGTACTACTTATAAAAGCTACAAAAGTCTGTCAAGCTGTGTATGATTTTGAACTTGTCTTTTGTTCACTCAAAAAAGTTTGTGCTGTTTGTTCAAAATACTTATTAAAAATAAGCTGAAACAACACAATTCTTGATATGTATAAATTATATATATATGAAATACATATATTATGTTCAATCCACTTAAATTTGCAAAAACTATTAAGATAATTTGTGTTGGGACAACAAGAAGGAATTATCAGTGTTGTTAATATTAAAGGGATAGTTCACCCAAAAATGAACATTTCCTCACGTTGTGTAATTTTTAAACCTTTATGAGTTTGGAAGTCAATGGGTACCATTAACCAGCATTTTTCAAAAGAACTTTTTTTAATGTTCAACAGAATAAACTCAAATAGGAGACTCAAACAAGTAAAGGATGTGTAAATGATGACAGAGATTTCATTTTTGGGTGAATTATCCATTTAAGCACACAGTCAGCAGCAGGAATACAGGCAGCTGTCACTTTAAGAGTCACATAGATCCAATTTGTACATGTATTTTCATTCTTAACTGTATATTTTAATTTATTACATGACTGTTGAAGGTTTATATAATCATTAAGCACTGTAGTTTGACACATTTTTGTGGCTATTTGACCATTTGAGTGCAGTCACATATGCCCTCAACATCGTGCCTCAGCCTACATTTTTGCAAAACGTAAAATACTTTGCTCTGGGTACATTTTATTGCATGTTTCAGCTGATTAAACTGCTAGAGGGAACTGTCTACATTTTTGTGAATCGGAAATGTGTTACCCAGGGTATGTTTTGTTATATGTTTCAGATAGGAGTCTTGTACATGTCAAAGGTAATGTGGGGCTTGTCAGATCACCTAGACCAGCAAACCACTGACCGTAAACCCAACCAATAGTGTTTTCAGTCCCACTTTATATTAAGTGGCCTTAATTACTATGTACTTACATTTAAATTAATCATTTAATACAATGCACCTATTAGGTGCATACATGTTTTTATGTTGTACTAATGTTTTAATCTATTTTACATCTATATGCTTGTAATAATATCTATAATTAATTTCTGTAATTACACTGTTGACCCATCCCTCACCTTAACCCAACACATTACACCCAGACCTGTCCCTAACCTTACCCTTATCCCACTTCAAGAGCACCAGAAGGGTTGTGCAATACTATATGAACACAATAAGTACATTGTACTTATTTTCTGATGGAAGTACATATTAATTAAGGCCACTTAATATAAAGCTGGACCGTGTTTTCAAAAGGCAACAGAAGAGAAAAGGGCACTGCGATCACATAGTTTTACCTTTATTTTATATTACTTTTATCTCTTTTGTGGAAGCGTGCTTCATCAGACTCAAATCTGAGTGCTTTGCATCACAACATCCAACAAAGTGAGCTACCAAACAAACTGACCACACCAGAAAAGTTGTTCATATGATAGATAGATTGTGCCATTTTTTCTGTGTTGTGCATAGAACTGCAAGAAAATTACACTTCAATCATTGATAATATGTCCCTGTAAATATCATTAGTGTGAAAAGAAAAGCAACGAAAGGCTAGACTCCACAGTGGCGGGATGTGTGTGATGCTGGAGCAGGTAAAGGCCACTAATAGCTTGTGTACCTGTCCTAATGTGTTCAAGCTGGACTGTGGCATTGGGCCTGGCGCTCAGCCTCATGTCCTCTGCTTGTGCTGGTGTTAATAAGGCTTGAGCCACTTCCTCTCTGCCCCGCTGTCTGATTAGACTGACCCGCTGAGCGCCGCGCGCCTCGTTAGGACCTGCTTAACGACGTCTCCCATAGGGACCACTAATTAGCCAGGACTGTGTCGTGTTAGAGGGCTGGACAGGATGGGGTACCCTCTCAGCACCCCTAAAACTAAAACAGCTTCAGTGTCTCTATTTAACTCAGGCACACACACACACACAAGGCCTCAGTTTCTGGCCTTTAATAAGAAATGAGCTGCCGTTGCCTTTGTACAGAGTGAACGGACCAATCGAAAAGCCATAAAACTACTGATTCTGTCTTACAGCATCACACGCGGCTTTTAAATTCATGGAGAGACTGAAAGATGCTATTAAAGACTCCAGATCACATCAGAATCAGCACAGTGTTTACAGTGTGAATGGACACTAGTTATATTAGGATGTCAGTTCATCTCGAGATTTACATTTTGAAATGCAAAATTGAAATTGCATTAGATGTTTACTGAAATGATACTTTCAGTATTGGATTTTATTCCTATTTGTCATTAAATGTCATTAAACTGGTTGTAATTTATCAACAGTGGACTTTTCAATATCAATAAGCAGTCAAGACGATTATTTTACTAATTACTAAACTAAAATTGAAAAAAGCTAATCCTTTTGGATCATTCAATTATTTATATATATATATATATATATAATGTGTTTTATTGTTTTCAGTTAGGATTAGTTTTATTTGAGGAAAATAATAAACAAAAAATTTAATTATATAT
>CAIGQV010017386.1:4119856-4144031 GCA_903798115.1 Danio jaintianensis
AAATTACGGTATTTTGTAGCTATGGTTACCAGAAGTTAACTGTTAAAAATATGGTAACGTAAAAAAAAAATATTTTACCGTAAATTACTGTGTTTTGTACATTTTTGTCAGACACCAATGTTTCGAAGTACTAATATCTACACAACTTAACTTTGTTACTCAGACAAAAACACAACCATAAGCAGGTGTGGATGAGAAAGTCATATGATGAACCAGTGCTCATCACAAACTGCTAATACATTCACACAACTACTAAACACCATCATGGTAACACATATAATTAAAGTAATGCAATGAACATTATTTATCAACATCAAAACTCTAATGTGCATAACTCAAAAGAAAAAAAGAACCATAGTAATGTCAACAAAAAAAAGTTGTGCACGGAATTCTGGCAAAGTCAATTTATGGTTATTCACTGTATATAATAAGGAAACTTACTGTTAAACAGGTACATATTTTTACTGTAGCATTTTTACCACTGAATTCACAAATATTTTTTACAGTGTGTGTTAAAGAGGCTAAAATAAGACAGACTATGAGAGATTACAGACTTGTGTTCATATTATGGAGGTCAAGACACAGACAGAGATGGGGGGAGAGAGAGAGAGAGAGAGAGACTTTGCACACTGTGATGTCAGAGATCAATGGATACTGAGGAGCATTTCCTGCTGTACCATGAACATTACCACAACATTAGATCCATTTACTTCTTCAATTTCCAGATAATTACACCAAATTTTACATCGCTAAAGAATACAGAAACAATAAGGCATATTTTGGGAGAGTACTCCAGTTTGATATCAACAGCAGCAAAGTATGTATTAGCCTGTCATAAACACAGAGAGTAAGCCAGTGGACAAAACTAGTCAGAAACATTATTACAAACCATCTCAATTAATGTATACAGTTGTGTATTGTGTTTTATTTTATTATTTGTTTTATATTTCATTATCCTTTTAATAATCATATTAGTCTTTTTTTCTTATACGTGTATGTATCAAAATTCAATTTGTGTGTGTGTGTGTGTAATCACTTTACACTTTTAGTCATCGTTTATATCGGCAATGCTTTGGCAATAAAGTCATGCCAATAAAGCTATATCCTATGGTTTTGCCTCTAGTATAGTTCAATTAATAGAAATAATATAGTTCAATTAATAGAAACTCTTAGAAATTAAAAATAAAATCTGAAAATTATCAATAAGCCTACATTTACAAATGGCTATTTTAGTATATTTTTATTAAAAAAATTTTATTTGAGCTATTTTAGTAAACATAGGAACCTGATACATTTCGTCACTGAAAACCACATCCTCTGGTGTGACCCTAAATATATATATATAACCCCATTCACTCCCCAAGTGCCTTACTGTACCTGAGATTTGCTTTTGCTGAAATGACTGAAATAGTGCTGTCGATTGATCTTAAGTGGACTATTCCATTAATGGGCAATAAAACAACAACTTTCTGCTGACAGTTTTATAGCTCGAGTCATATATTCAAAACTCCGCGATAACACTTTACTTGATCTGAAAATTCAAATAACCAAACGCAGGATGCAACGTAAAGCTGATAAAGCAACTAATAACCCGAGATATGAAAATGGAGATGGAGGGGGAAAAACATTGAGCAAGTGAAAGAAGCAGTCTAAGATGAAATGGCAAACCAGGAATTTAAAAGCCCAGGTCATTTTATGGTATAGCAAGGGCACAGATTGGTTCTTCACGAGGCTCTACGATTGGACAAAACAGGTCACGTGACGGAGGGCAAATTTTGGGAGAGGATTTATAAACAGAGTTCATGCAGGCAGACTGGGAGGCATATGGGGACAATTTGGTTAATTGGTCTGCAACTCGACACTGGTGTATTACTGTACCAAAAGAAGCACGAACCAAGACATCTAATTGGCCAGGATATTTTTTTACAAATGACAGCAGCCCAGAAGGACACCCAGCATCGACAGCTCAACCCGAACGTCCCATCGCATTAGAGGAGGAGCGTCGGTGAGCAAAAACAGCACTCTGCCTAATTTGTAAAATCCTCACCAAATACTCCCTTCAGTGACATTACATCCGCAGCACACTTTTACATCAGCTTCAATGCAAATGGTCTTTGAAATGCAGATCTGTGAGGGTTGATGGCTTTAGAGCATTGGGGAAAGATTGCTCCAGAAAGAATGAGAAACTTATTTGAGGGGAAAAAGTAGATGTTCAGAGCAAAAAGCCAGATCTACTTTTGAGATTTGTAAAAATTGGACAGTCAAGTCAGAGTTTGAGTGTATGATTGAGCGCTGGAGGTTTCTGGCTTCTCAGGCAATGTCGATTTTAGCACCAGCTGAACGGGGAATACAAATCTTTAGTAGGACTTCAACTGTAACCCCCCCCTCCCCAACAAATACCTCAGTCTGCTTCCAATTAGTTCATTTGAGTAAATCTAATGCTCCAGTTTATACATGTGGAGCAGGCGTATGGTAACGTTTCCATTAAACAAAATTAACTTTTGTTTGGGAGTTGAGCCCTGCCGGATGTGTAATCTGAACCTTTGAGGATGTGATGGAGAGCAAACAGGGAAGGTATTAGTGGAGTTTATCTTAGCAGCTCCTCTCCTCCTCCCTCTTCTTTTTCTCTCTCTCCTTCTGTTAATGTGCTTGGCTGATCCCTGCTTTCATTTGCTGAGACACAGATATTCATCAGCTCATCAGCTTGTGGATGTGTTTGAAAAGTGAACTCTTCCTTTCATCTAACTTTTGGTCGCCAATCTCAAATCAAATATGCTGCAAGATGCATCAAAGATGAGACGTTTGTTAGTATTTGCTCTTCTTTTTTCCTATTGACATGTTTTTGATGTGTAGTTTTCTTTGTTTCTCTGTTCGGATGTTATTTGATTTTGAGTTGTAATGCTAATGTCTTTGCAAATAAAAAAAAAGATGAGTCGTCTAATTTTGGTGTGCATCTAATTAAATTTACAATAGTGATTTTATATAGCAAGAGGTCTACTTTAATTTGTCACATATATTTTGTGAAAGTAAAATGTGAAAGGTGAAAAAATGTTTTCATCCTCATTCACCGCAATAAGATATATCTGTAATAATGAAACATGCTTATTCTGTACTAATTAAAATATGTAAAAATATAAGTGATCATACTAAATTGTTAATGATTACCTATTTGTCAGAAAAATGTGTGGTTTGAAGGATAGTGGCGAAGTAAAAAGATTTAAAATGACAATTAATTAGTATTTTAGGGCTGCATTGTGATCCTTAAAGGGGTAGTTCACCCAAAAATGAAGATTCTGTCATCATTTACTCACCCTTGATGAGTTCCAAACCATTTTTTTTTCTTTTTGGTTCTGTTGAAAACCGGTGACTATTAATATCTACAGTAGGAAAAAAAAATACTATGGAAGTCAATAGTTACCAGTTTCCAAAAAAAAAAAGAAGGTAAAAACAACAACAATAACAAAAAAAATTATAAATATATATATATATATTTTGTGTGTTTATTTATTTAAAACTGGTTCCGAACTTGTCAAGGGTAAGTAAATGATGATTTTTGTTCTAAATATGACTTTTTTCTTTGCTATATAAACAGAATGGCATTGTTTATTTAGAATGGATGTTTATTTATTTTGCTCATTAAAAACCAGGACAAATTATAAAGTTTAGGGGAAAAGCTGTATTGCACCATTGTAATTGTAAAGCTTGAGCTAAGAGTTTTAAAACTAAGAAAGTGGTTAACTCACGTAACACGTGAAAGATAAATATGGTTCTTTATGTTTCATAAATAACTAGATAAAATATGCATGCAATATAAACGAAATTTGCTCCCTGACAGGAAATGCATTCATTAAAAATTCAACATTTTTGCTTGGGTATATAATCTTCTATAAATTGTGTTCAATATTGACTGTCACCAACCATATGTTGAAAAGATCATTTAAAAGGATAAGGATTCTCCCATTCCATGGGCAAAATATGTTGAGATAAATAAACACAAAATGGACTAATGTTGTCTTTGATGTACACTGTGATGATTATACGATAGCATAATTTTCTGCAGAACCTAATCTATCCTAATTTAAAAATATAACATACACACTCTTTTCCTCTTTTTGTTTCGTTTTTTTTATTAATTCAGCCAAGAGGTCACTTTGTGATGTATTTATCCTTCATTGTTTAGACATAATATGAATTTGCAGGCCAAACTCACCAAATCTTAACTTTGGGACACAGCAAATTTCTTGAGTTGAGTTTGCTTTTCAGGACTTCTGGAACCAACTTTATTGTACTTACAGTGCTTAAAAATTACTACTCGAAATTCCTTACTTAGAAGTCAGTTATTCATTACAGATTAAATTGTTCTTGAAAATGGTTATATGAAGAACATTTCAATAGTCTATAGGACCATTCCATTCCACAAGAAGTTTCTTTATAGAGGAAAAGGTTCTGTAGAATATTAGAATGTTTTTCATAGGAATAAAAAAAAATATATTCTTTTAACATTTAAAAATAAAGGCCATGGTAGAACCATTTTGGGTTCCTCAAAGAAGCAAATAGTTTAGTGAACAGCTCAAGAAACCATTTTATGTTTTTCGTAGTGCAATGGATGTTAAAGGATTAGTTCATCCAAAAATTCTGTTATTGATTGCTGACCCTCATATTTTAGATGAAATGCAAGAGCTCTCCGACCCTCAATAGACAGCAACTGTCTCAAGAAAAAGAACCAAAAACATAGTCAAAACATTCTATGGGACTTTACAAAAACAAATTTGTTCACGTTTGTCTTCTCTTCCCCTTCAGGTCAGAGTGTGCGATTACTACAGTCAGTATGACATATTGTCATTAGAGTCAGCTGTGCAACACACAATAATAAAAATATTTGCCCATAATAAACATGCAGAGAAAGGCGAACAAAGTCATTTTAAAAAATTGTTTGGTGCACAAAAGTGTTCTTGGGGCTTCATATGATTACAGTTGAACCCCTGAAGTCACATATTTGACAATGTTTGACAATGTTTTTGATTCTTTTTCTGGACCAACGCTGTCTATGGAGGATGAGAGAGCTCTCGGATTTTATCTAAAATATCTTAAAGGATATAGTTCACCCATAACTGAAAATTCTGTCATCATTTTCTCAGCCTTTATTTGTCCCAAACCTGTTTGTCTTTCTTTCTTCACAAAAGAAAATATTTTAAAGTAAGCTGGAAACATGCAACCACTGACTTCCACAGTATTTGTTTTTCCTACTAAGGTTTTCAGCTTGCTTCAAAATATAATCTTAAGTGTTCAACAGAATAAAGAAACTCATAGCGGTTTGAAACCACTTGAGGGTGACTATCTCTTTAATTTGTGTTCCTTTGCTAAATATTTCTGCTAAAGTAAGACAATCATCCAGATTTTGAACAACATGAAGGTGAATCGATGACAGAATTTGAAATTTGCTCACCTGACTGGCAGGAATGGCGTCCTTTACATTAAAGTAGAAGCCAAAGTAGATCATGTTGAAGACGCCATGCCGTCCTAGTGTGGAGGTCAGGCCCTTATTAAGCCCACGGAGCCCAAAGCCATCTGTGTTTATAATATTTCTGGCCTGTGCAAAAGTAGAGGGTTGCTGCATGGAAGAAACACAAAAACAACACCATCAGGACCCTCTGTGACAAGACAAAAGCCAAAAAACAATAGCGAGATGACAATTAGCATCTGCAGCCTCTTACCACTTTGAATGAATCCCTGTTGGCCTGTAGGCTCACTTTCACTACTTCAAATGGATTTACAACCAGTGCCTCGGTTAACCCTGACCCCAGGCCAGCCACAGACAGAGCCTAGCAGAGTTACATTACAAGAGAACATGACGCCACATGACGAAGGAGAAAGACACGGAGACTATAAAGAAAGTGGCTTCGTGTTTAATTCAGAACAGACTGTATTTTTTTTAGATGACCAGTCGACACTAAAGGAATGTCACACATAAATGGCATAACTCACAGGAACAATGCTAGTGTGACACTTCGCCTTTCAGGAACTTGTTTGTATAGACGCAGAGCTTGACTTTAACTCACAAATGAATGAATGAGTGAATGAATGAGACTGCCGCAATCAATCATTTTCAGAAAGGAAACGCAGACGGGAATCAGAGATGAATGAAGCGGCTCAGACAAAATGCCTAGTACAAAGATGAATTACGTCAGATGGCGCAATAACTGCTTGACTGGATGACGGAGCAAAAGGTTTCATGTTTTCATGCTCACAGATGAACAATGGCACCAAATTAACAGCAGTGTCCATTTTCATGTTCAGCTTATGTTCATTTAGTCAAAGTTTTTGTGTTTAAATGAAAACCGCCATTTCATTTCAGTTAGTACTTTGCAGGGCAATATGAATATGTTGCATTTATTTTTGAATCAAATTTATTTGATGTCTAAGAAATTTACTCTATTCTTTACATCGTGTCAAACATGCATTCTGTAATATTATTTTCGGATTACGAGTGTCTACATAAATGCTTTAAACCATTTTGGTGAAAATAAAATGTAGAAATATGAGTGAAATTAAGTTAAAAAAACATTCAGTGTAACAGATACATTTCTGCAAAAATGAAACAAATAATAAGTCAAATACAAAATACATAAAAATAATAAGTGAATTGTATATCATTTATATTAAAATTAATGTATCATGTTCAATTTACATTTTAAATTTCCCTTATTATTAAAATTATTATTATAATAAAAATATTATAAATGTAATATATAAAATAGTTCTGTTTAAAATTAAATTACATTTAAAAAACAAATTAAATGAAATAAACAGGACTCATTTTAAAAATAAATGTATATAGAAAATAAATGTGTATTACACTTATATGTACTGTACTTATTCTGACTTGCAGCAATAAAAATATGAATATATATATAAATTATATTTTATTATTAATTCAATTATATAACATTTTAAATAATTTTAAACTTCTTGCCAACAAACAGGTAAAAATCTTGTGGTTTAAAGGACAGTCATAATATAAAGATTAAAGATATATAAAAAAAGTTGTACTATTGTACTATGTACTATTTATTAAAAAAATAGTCAAAAAGTTTTTAGGGCAAAACAGCAAAATAATGTCAGAAATTTTGGTGATTCATCTGAATAATACTCTTAATATTAGCATTTTTAAAAACACTACACACAATAGCTAATTCTTTAACTTTCTAACCCTGAAGTGAATCAGAATCGTTAGAAATAAGTGACTTTTTGTTTCAAACATTTGTAATATATTATCAGTCATTTTTAAAATATACACTGTTCAATTACCATAATGGTGAATCCTTTATCTCTTCTTTCGCCAAACATCGCCAAACATTATTGTCAATAATCTTGAATAGAATAATGTTGCTTAAAAATAATATGCGGTTAATTTTTTTAGTTTTATGATTAGTGACTCTCCATTCAAGCACTTGACCTGTATGTCAGCAGGCTTCAGGCCTACTTTAAGAGTGACAAAGGAGATGTTTGAGTGTGTTTGCATAAGGTGAGCTGGAGATCGTACACACACCCACACCCTCAATTAATACCTTCCAAATGTGCGCGTGTGTGTGTGTGTGACCACTGCACTCACACATTTGCTCTTTTTGCACATGTGATTGCACAGCCATGTATACATGCTTGTGCATACAATACAAGACAGTGTGTGTGCCTCATTACTCATTTTGTTTCCGAAAACCGGACATCTCCTTGACCGTGTTTACAGAGGCAGCCATTTCTTATTTGTCATATTTCAGCACAAGTCTTCATCAATCATACAGTTGTTTCAGCTAGATATATGGCTCAATCACTCGCTTGAATTCACTTACATATGGCAAGCCAGTTTGACTTTTATTAATAAATTTTTTTAAATCAGCAATTACATTTTCACTTGTAAAAGTGGCAGTTCCTAATATCAATGTCAATGACATCATATGAATATTTAAATTTTATTAAAATTAAAATTCTTTTTTGCTAAAAGCTTTTCTTACTTTAAGTTTTTGTCTTGTTTTTAGTCCCAATATGTAAACGTTTTACAATCAAGAAGCATTTTCTATACAGGTAAAATATATGGTCTTGTTTTCAGAACAAAACTTGTTTCCTTAAAACAAGCTAAATAATCAGTCAAGGGGGTATATAAGCAAACTATTTGCGTATTCCTATTGAAATAAGATTATTTTGCTTATCCCATTGGCAAATTATTTAGCTTGTTTTAAGGAAACACTCACTTAATTTTGACATATTATTTCTAAAAACAAGACAATATTTTTCACTTGTCAAGAAAATACTTCTTGATTTAAGATTTTGTTTTTAGATATTTGGACTAGAAACATGACAAAAACTCTACTAGTAAAATTTCTACTAGTAAAAATGGCAAGTCTTGATATCAATAATCAGATAATTTCTGATATCAGAAATTGAATTTCAGCTAGGAAAATAAGTGTAATTCCTGATATCTGTAATTTCACTTGTACTAGTTAAACGTCACCATAGGTTGCCATTCAAATTTAATTGTTGATATCAAGAACTGATTTTTTACTAGTTTAAATTACAACTGAACTTACTTGAAACAAACATTCTGGTAACACTTTACTTGAAGGGGGTGTTTCACTGTCATGAAACCTTTGTATGACACATCATCAATATGAATGAGATTTTTTTTATGCATGCTTATGACGTCATTAAATGTAATTAGCTCTGTTATGTTTTTTTTTTTAAATGCAAAGGTCACATTGTTTGTGATGTCTTTGTTGTGACAACTTGACAAACAAACAAAACCTGTCATAAACATGATGGCCAGGAGGCCATTATAACTGTATCATGAATTTTATATCAGTGTCATTAATATTTTTCTTGACCTCAACTACAGTGGTACAAATTGAATTTCAATTCAATCAATCCAATTCAAGTTTATTTGTATAGGGCTTTTCACAATAATTATTGTTTCAAAGCAACTTTACAAAAGGTGTAAATCTACGTCCAAATGGCTTGCCACACTCACTCTCACACACTCCACACATCACTCTTCTGTTCCCTGCGCCTGTGGGCTGTGTGTGTGGATTGACATCTCTAGCTGGTTTCCAATCAAATTCGGAAAAGTTAAGGTTATTAGTTACCATATTTATAACTAATTAACTAGTAACTAGTAGCTTTTAACAGTTTAAGTTATTATATATAAACCTAGTTAGCCAGCAGTTATATAGCATATCAACCCAATCTCACAGCAAATAGTAACTTTTTGATTTAGTGGCTAATTCGTACAATTTAGTACGATTTGCTCATCACCAATGATGGTTTTAGGGGTAGAATTGGGTGCCACGCCTCCTTTTTAAAATCGTAAAATTTCGTACGACTGAACTTAGCCACTAAACTGACAAAACGTAAAATACTTACGTTTTCTCATGAGATCAGGCTGAGTATATAGCTGTTGTCTAATTTGTCATTAAAATGTTATTAAATGACTTTAAATATTATTGACACTGTTATAAAATAATTTGACACTTTTAATGAGAAATTTTAATGACAATTGTTTGTTCCACTGAAAAAAAAGTGATTAGAAAAATATCCTTGACAATTATAATGGTCATATTTATGCCAGATTTATGACAAGATATGTTGTGTTGTTAATGTCATGTATTCAAACAAAGACAAAGGTTATGATGTATTTGTACTAAAGAGAATGAACAAATCTCAAATTCTTGAGAAAATTCCATTTTACAAAAGCTTTACTTATAAAAAATATAGTATTTTAACTACAAAAAATGTTATTGCTGAATTGAAGAATTCACAAGCTGTGAATGAATCTACGTCCAAATGGCTTGCCACACTCACTCTCACACACTCCACACATCACTCTTATGTTCCCTGTGCCTGTGGGCTGTGTGTGTGGATTGACATCTCTAGCTGGAGAAGGCAGAGACAGGTGTGATTGATAAGACAGGTGAAGGTTTTGAGGCTGAAGACGCGAGATCCGCCGCCGGGCTCAGCCGTCAAGCCTGCTGCCACACTGATAGACCGCTGTCTAAGTAATGGGCGATCTCTCATATGGCTCGCTGAGCAGCATTCGTCTCGATTACAGCTCGCACCCGCTGCCAGAACGCCATGTAATGAGAAGAGTGCTTCGCTTGACTGTGAATGTGATTGTGTGTACAGTGTCTTGTGTCAGATGACTTACCATGCCGGGTGATAAAGGAGTAAAGCTCAACAGCTTCTTGTACTGCTCAAAGGTAAAAAACTGCAAAAAAAAAAAAAAAAAAAGAGATCAGGATAACTTGTCAGGAAGTGTTTTCAGACGCAAAATGCACGCAGACAAGATGAATGCTCACACCTTGAGCAAACACAGCTCAACTGTAGTGAATGAGAACACTCGAGCTGTCAACATGACACTGCGCAAACAGAAATACACACATAGATGACTAGCAGTGCAGAGTAGAATTCTTTATATTAAGTTAAGCATCGCTCGGCTTGACAGATATTAGATAATAAAACATCCAGCAAGACTGATGGAGGCCAGGGCCTGTAGATACGCTGTTTAGTTGGTTTAAAGCAGGGGTCACCAAACTTGTTCCTGGAGGGCCGGTGTCCTGCAGATTTTAGCTCCAACCTTAATCAAACACACCTGAACAAGCTAATCAAGGTCTTACTAGGTATACTTGAAACATCCAGGCAGGTGTGTTGAGGCAAGTTGAAGCTAAACTCTGCAGGGACACCGGCCCTCCAGGACCGAGATTGGTGAACCCTGGTTTAAAGCAACAGATGTGGAGCGTCAGGTGGATTCATGGATCATGTTTAAGGATACTCTTTTTTTAAAAACTCATTCTCATGTTATTGCAAATCCTTATGACTATTTATTCTGTGGAGTACAAAAGGAGTTTTGAAAAATGTCCCAGTCATTCTTTTCAGTACAAAGTGAATGAGGACTGGGGCCGTCAAGCTCCAAAATGATCAATGAAGCACCAACTTGTGCTCTATATTTCAAGTCTTTACAAACATGTTTTTAACAAATGTGTCTTTACAAACTTGCATCAAATTAAATTGACTAAAGTGTTTTTTATATATGGAAATTTATTTTTTATCAGACCAAAAATATAACAGGACATATTATTATGTGAAAATAATAATATTAATAACAATAAAAACAAAAATAAATAAAATAAAATAAAAAATAAATAAATCTGGGACAGTCCTCAAATGGTTCAGATCTTACCTTGAAGGGAGAGGTTACTATGTCAGTATAGGTGACCGTAGGTCGAGATGGACACCCATGACATGTGGAGTCCCACAAGGTTAAATTCTGGCACCTCTCCTGTTCAACCTTTATATGCTCCCACTGAGCCAAATAATGAGAAAGAACCAAATCTCCTACCACAGCTATGCTGATGACACTCAGATCTACTTAGCTTTATTGCCTAATGACTACAGCCCCATTGACACCCTCTGTCAATGCATTGATGAAATTAACAGTTGGATGTGCCAAAACTTTCTTCAGTTAAACAAAGAGAAAACTGAAGTCACTGAGTTTGGGAACAGAGATGAGGTTCTCAAGGTGAATGTGTACTTTGGCTCTAAGGGTCAAACAACAAAAGATAAGGTCAAGAATCTTGGTGTGATTCTGGAGTCAGTTTCAATAGTCATGTCAAAGCAGTAATTAAATCAGCATACTATCATCTCAAAAACACTGCAAGAATTAGATGCTTTGTTTCCAGTGATGAGTTAGAGAAACTTATTCATGCTTTTATCACCAGCAGGGTGGATTACTATAACGGCCTCCTCATTGGCCTTCCCAAAAAGACAGTCAGACAGTTGCAGCTCATCCAGAACGCTGCTGCCAGGATTCTGACCAGAACCAGAAAATCAGAGCACATCACACCTGTCCTGAGGTCTTTACACTGGCTCCCAGTTACATTCAGAATAGATTTTAAAGTATTATTACTAGTCTATAAATCACTAAATGGCCTAGGACCTCAATACATAACAGATATGCTCATTGAACACAAACACAAACAGATTACTCAGATCTTTAGGATCAAATAAACTACAAATTCCTAGGGTTCAGTCAAAGCAGGGTGAATCGGCCTTCAGCTACTACGCCCCTCGCTGCTGTAATCAGCTTCCAGAAATGATCAGATGTGCTCCAACATTAGGCACATTCAAATCAAGACTTAAAACACATCTGTTTAGCTGTGCCTTTACTGAATGAGCACTGTGCTACGTCCGACAGATCACACTATTATGTCTTTCTTTTCTTTTTCATTCTTTTAAGACCTGTTTTAACACATTTTAATCTGTTTTTAATCATTTTTATTCTTTGTTTTTATTTTCATATACTTATACTTTTATTCCTGTTTATGTAAAGCACTTTGAATTACCATTGTGTATGAAATGTGCTTTATAAATAAACTTGCCTTGCTTTGCCTAAATCAAATCAAATAAGGATTATACTTGTATTATTTAGATGCTTGAAAAAACTCTTTTTATTTTTAAACCAATTAACAGAATATTATAAGGTATAAAGATTTCATAGTTAATAGTGACGTGAACAAAAGGTTCTCTTTGAGTCACGCATTTTTTCAGATTTAGTTCACTCTAGTTCAACAAACTGTATGTAAACTACTTTTATGATGCCTTCTCATCTTTTTTTTAGAACGCCAGCGCACATTTGATGCATTTTCATAAAAAAAATGTATATTCAAAATTAAAAAAACATCATTCTTTAAATTTAAAGCTAATTATTGCCATTAAAAGTTCCATGAGAAACTTGGGTAACACTTTCTCGAATAAGAGAATAAGTTCATGCTTATAATAAATTATAGCTGCGTTTAAAATTATTTGTAATCAAGCATAACAATTCTATAAATGTATAAATTCTATAAATGTATCTAAACCTTTAATCAATCATGACAGTTATAGCTTTATAAAAGTGTTATTAAAATATTATTATTAGTCATGCATTCATTTTTCAGTATACATGTTTCAGTATACATTACACTGATTTAATTAGTCATGATTGTATTTATAAAGATTGTATTAAAACGTTATTATGTTATAGTTACAAAGACATATTGTGAGTAATAATACAGTATAAATGCATCATTTGGGCTTGGTTCTGTAGCATTAACCTTTATTTTTAAGAGTGTCATTCAAACAGATTGAATGACATGAGAATGACTACATGATGACAGAATTTCCATGTCAGGTGAACATTTTTTTCAGTTAAACTGTTAAAGCATGTTAAGTCTACCAATCGAAAGCAAATAATGGGCTCGCTCTTCTTTCAGACAGCCATTGTGAGGAACCTATAACCGATGGCCTAAAGCCACACTAAGTGCTCATCTAAACTCAAGCGTGTATATATGCACTGTTTATACATGATACAGAAGTGAGGCCAGTAGCAATATCTCTCCATGTAGGTCAATAATGGGAGTTTTCAACAGCAAACACATGTGGCATGACGACAAACACGGAGAGGGGATGAGTGTTTTTGCTGAGGACATTCATATGTGGCCTGTGTGTGTTTGTGTTTACACTCTGCAGGCCAGGTTGCAAAGATCAGAGTGTGTATGGTTTAAGTGATGAGTTTAAGCTTGGAGTCAAATGCCGTTCCTGTTACCTTCACTGCTCTCTTTGGGGTCTCGGCCAAAATGGGGGGAAGGATTCCCTTGTAGAAGCCATAGACTCTGTTAAGGAAAAGACATCACTCTATGAGTTTGAGATGCTTATTAAATTAATAAAGATTTATGGACAGGCAACATTTAAACATTTATTTGGACCATTAAAGGATCATCCAAAACTTAAAATTTCCTCACTATTTCCTCACACTCAAGAGGTTCTAAACTTTTATTACTTTTGTTGAACACAAAGCAAGATATTCTGAAAAATGTTGGAAGATTTTCCCCAGCATTCTTCAGTATTTCTTCCTTTATGTATAAGAAACTCAAGCAGGTATGGAAAACGTAGAGGATCAGTCAAGGATGGCATTTTTTTGATCTATCCTTTATGAAACCACAAACTGTTCGTAATTAAACTCAACGCAGAATGAAAGTTTACTGTGTGTGGTAATCATCAAACCAGAGTGGTTTTAGCTCTACAAAAAATAAATTCTGACACCCAAGAAGACGCCGTCTGAATATGACAAGTGAATTATGGCAACTTTTGGAAATATAATATAATATAATTCGGACACCAAATTGAGACATTTTGTATTTTACCTATGAACAATCAAATGAATGAATGAATAAATGAATGAATGGATGAATGGATGAATGAGCTTACTAGAACACACTCTACTGAAAAAATGTGCATGAAAATTCATCTTTGTTTAATCACAGAGCCTTAATTCATACTGAGCTGCTTTGCACCAAAACACACTGATTACATTCAAACTCCAAACTCCCTACAATTTTAAATCCTTGTAATCCTTTCATCCTTAAGTTCTTTCAAAAGTCACTTAACAATGATTTGTCCATTTAATATTACTCATCCATCAAACAGAGCGCTCCTCCAAAAGCAACGTTGAGCGTAATTAAAAAAGAAGGAAGTGTCTCGAACACAAGTGATCATAAGAAACCCATTTAGTAATGCATCTCGGTTTACCACTTCAGAATCAGAATCAGAATCAGAATCAGAAAGAGCTTTATTGCCAGGTATGTTCACACATACGAGGAATTTGTTTTCGTGACAGAGCTTCTACAGTGCAACAGAATTACAGAGACAGGACAAAAAACAGATAATAAATATATTTAAAAAATGAAAGTTGTAGTGAATGCAAATATACAAATTGACAAGTGTATGTACAGGAATATTACTATATACAACAGCAGCTGTTATGTGCAAATTAGCATGTAAAATATGTTGTTAAATAAGTGTTTGTGTATAAAAAGTGTATAGCAGTAGTGATGTTTGTTCCATAATTACTATCATCAAGTGTTCATGAGATGGATTGCCTGAGGGAAGAAACTGTTTCTGTGTCGGGCTGTTCTGGTACACAGTGCTCTGTAGCGTCGACCAGAAGGTAAAAGTTCAAAGAGGCAGTGTGCTGGGTGTGAGGGGTCCAGAGTGATTTTGGCAGCCCTTCTGCTTGCTCTGGATAAGTACAGTTCTTGGAGAGTAGGGAGGATTGTACCAGTGATTCGCTCAGCAGTCCGAACTATTCGACGTAGTCTTCGGAGGTCGGATTTGGTAGCTGAGCTAAACCAGACAGTTATTGAAGTGCAGAGGACTGATTCAATGATGGAAGTGTAGAACTGTTTCAGCAGCTCCTTTGGAAGGTTGAACTTCCTCAGCTGACGAAGGAAGTACAACCTCTGTTGAGCTTTTTTGACAATGGAGTCAATGTGAGTGTCCCACTTCAGATCCTGAGAGATGGTGGTGCCCAGGAACCTGAATGACTCCACTGCTGCCACAATGCTGTCCATGATGCTCAGTGGGGGGAGAGCAGGGGGGTTTCTCCTGAAGTCCACTATCATCTCCACTGTTTTGAGCGTGTTCAGCTCCAGGTTGTTGTGACTGCACCAGACAGCCAGCTCCTTAACCTCCTGTCTGTAAGCAGACTCGTCACCGTCCTGAATGAGGCCGATAAGTGTGGTGTCGTCTGCAAACTTCAAGATTGTGACAGAGGCGTCCTTTGAGGTGCAGTCATTTGTGTACAGTGAGAAGAGCAGAGGGGAGAGGACACACCCCTGGGGGGCGCCAGTGCTGATTGTGCGGGTACTGGATGAGAATTTTCCCAGCTTCACCAGCTGCTGCCTGTCCGTTAGGAAGCTGTTGATCCACTGACAGACAGAGTTGGGCACGGAGAGCTGAGTTAATTTGGGCAGGAGAAGTTTTGGGATGATAGTGTTGAAAGCCGAGCTGAAGTCAACAAACAAGATCCTCACATAGGTCCCTGGTCTGTCTAGGTGTTGCAGAACATAATGCAGTCCCATATTGACTGCATCATCCACAGACCTGTTTGCTCTGTAGGCAAACTGAAGAGAGTCCAGTGAGGGTTCAGTGATGTCCTTCAGGTGGGCCAGCACCAGTTTTTCAAAAGACTTCATGACCACAGATGTTAGCGCCACTGGTCTGTAGTCATTAAGTCCTGTAAGTTTGGGTTTCTTTGGGATGGGGATGATGGTGGAGCGTTTAAAGCAGGAGGGCACTTCACACAGCTCCAGTGATCTGTTGAAGATCAGGGTGAAGATGGGGGCCAGTTGGTCAGCACAGGATTTTAGACAGGCTGGTGTTACAAAATCTGGGCCTGGTGCTTTTTTCCTCTTCTGTTTTTGGAAGACCTGGCGCACATCATCTTCACTGAACTGAAGTGTTGGGGAGACGGGGTGTGGTGGAGGTGTTGATGGTGGTGTGAAGAGCAGTTCAGAGTGGGTGTGGGGTGTTTTCTCAAACCTGCAGTAAAACTCATTCAGGTCGTTTGCAAGTCGTTCGTTGTCTACAGTGCTGGGGGATGGTTTCTTGTAGTTTGTGATGTTTTTCAAACTTTTCCACACGGATGCTGAGTCGCTGGAAGAGAACTGACTCCTTAGTTTCTCAGAATAGTTCCTTTTTGCCACTCTGATCTCCTTTTCCAGTGTGTATTTGGCCTGTTTATACAAGGCCCTCTCCCCATTCCTGTAAGCAACCTCCTTGGCCTGACGCAGCTGTCTGAGTTTTACAGTGAACCACGGTTTGTCATTGTTGTATGTGAGTTGAGTCCTGGTAGGAATGCACATGTCTTCACAGAAACTGATATAAGATGTTACAGTTTCTGTAAGCTCATCTAGATCGTTTGCAGCAGCTTCAAAAACACTCCAGTCAGTGAGGTCGAAACAGGCTTGTAGATCACGCTCTGTTTCGGTAGTCCATCTTTTCACAGATCTTAATACAGGTTTGGCTGTTTTCAGTTTCTGCCTGTAGGTTGGTATGAGATGAATCAAACAGTGGTCAGAGTGCCCCAAAGCTGCTCGTTGGACAGAGCGGTATGCATCCTTTATTGTGGTATAGCAGTGATCCAATATGTTACTGTCTCTTGTGGGACATGTAACATGCTGTCTATATTTTGGCAGTTCGCGGGATAGTTTTGCTTTGTTAAAATCCCCGAGAATTATTAAAACAGAGTCCGGGTGTAGTTGCTCGATTTCCGTGATTTGATCGGCTAGTTTCTGTATCGCCAGGCCCGCGTGCGCGTGCGGAGGAATGTAAACACTGACGAGAATGAACGAGCAGAACTCACGCGGCGAGTAGAAAGGCTTACAGTTAATAAACAGTGCTTCTAGGTCGGGACAGCACATCTTCTTTAAAACTGTTACATCTGTACACCACCTTTCATTGATGTAAAAGCATGTCCCACCACCGCGCGATTTCCGCGTTGATTCTCTGTCGCGATCCGCTCTGAACAGCTGATAGCCCGGTAGATGAAGCGCGTTGTCCGGTATGGCGTCGTTCAGCCAGGTTTCCGTGAAACACAGAGCAGCAGAATGCAAAAAATCCCTGTTTGTCTGAGAGAGCAGAATGAGTTCGTCTATTTTGTTGGGTAGAGAGCGGAGATTCGCCAGATGGATGCTAGGCAACGCAGTTCGAAACCCGCGCTGTCTGAGTTTCACAAGCGCGCCTGCTCGCTTCCCTCGTCTGCGCGCCCGACAGCGTTTGAGCAGCACCGCGGCTCCGCCGACAACAATGTCCAACAAAACATCACGTAAATCCAAGTCTGGAAAAACATTTGGTGGTGTATGTGTCCGAATGTCCAACAATTCGTCTCTGGTGAAACTAATTGTAGGAATGTGACTCAAGACGGGACAAACTAACAAAAACATAAAAACAACAGCAGAGCTCAACACGGAGGCGGCCATCTTCGTCGGCGCCATCTTGCATTTTTTTTTTTTTTTTTTTCATTTTTTCATTTTTTTTTTTCACTTGAGATCAGATCACTGAAAGTGCTAGCAAATTTTTTAAATAAAGTATAAACACCAATGTCCAAATGACTTAACAATTGTGTAGTCTTAGAATTCTGTACATTCTGTTTGTTTCATGGGTCAAATATGACCCCACCCAACAAAATCAAATTTCAATTCTCAGTCATTTCAAATCTCATCATTCGTCACAAACTCTATGAATGTCTAGGTTTTCCTTCATCAGTGTGCATTAGTTCATCGATGATCATTCAGAGGGCACCCCTCGTCTTTTCTTAAGTAAAGGTTCATATTTTCTAATGCTAAAGGTTCCTGCATAGGTGCAAAAAGACAGTATTCATAAAAGTAAAAGCAGTACATACTTAATATGTGTGTGTGTTTGGGGGGTTTGTGTAGGAGTGTGCAAGTGTGTGCCTGTAGTTTTTGTGGTGTAAAAATTTTACATTTTTGACCTGTTAGTCAACAGAAACCCCCCAAAAATGACCCAGGGACCATTTTAACAGCAGAAAAAAACTAAGCTATGTTTTTTTATCTTGAAGTTTGGTGCATTTACACACTTACACATTTAAGGCACAACGGTTGTCCTTCCAGCTATTAAACCATCTTTACACCACAAAAACTACTGGCACACACATGCACACTCCAACACACACACACGCACACGCACACGCACCCACACACACACACACGCACACGCACACACGCACGCACAAGCAAACACACACACACAATGAGAATCTGCTGTTTTAACTGTTTTAAATGAATACTGTCTTGGTAATAACTTTTTATACTTAGCATTAGAAAATATACCCTTTACTTAGTCAAAAATGAGTGTTGTCCTCTGATTAAACATTGATTAAAAACTCCACACTGATGACGGCAAACCTAGACATTCACAGAGACATCTGTGATGAAGATCAGGTCGTTTCTTTATGCAAAACAGATTTGAGGGTTGAAATTAAATTTAGCTGCTTTATGTTAGAGGTTTAGTGAAGGCGGGTGAACGGTGTATACAGAATTATAAGACAACAACAGGAGGGTTAAGACAAAGATTTGACTCCTATCTTCAACTATTTGATATCTTGACTCACGGTACCAGGCACAGCATGTGCCAATTCTATGGAAATCCACCCCCATTATCATTCACTGAGCTCAGCTTCGGTTGTCATGCTCCACTGTTTCCAGGGTACTGAACAGGTTAAACTGGTCTAAACACACAAACAAGCACTTATAAATGAAAAACAAAAAGCCCTAAACCAAATAGACTACATTTTTCGGTTTTCAATGTCTAAACGGCTTAAGACAGTCAAATCGTTTCTTGGCATTTGTGTCAAAATGGGTGAGATTCTTCAGCGTCTACTATATAATTATTAGTCAAGGAAGCATAACTGTTGCAGTATAGCTTCAAAGAAAATAGCTCAAAGGGATACTTATCAAATTATACAGTATGAACTGCAAATAGACATACATGGCAACCTTCAACTGGTATCTGTATGATAAGCAAATTAACACATAAACAGTCTTTGTCTTCCAGCAGTATTATCACTAATATCTTTGCTCATTTGATTATACCTAGAGAGCTGAAATAATTTTGAAGTTATCTAGATGCCACTGTAACTTGGCTACTTGCATAACTGTCGCGAAACGGGTTCAACGTTGTAACGACACCAAGTGTATATCTGTACACTGTAAAAAGCGATTAGCTACTTTACTTTAAAAAAGTAAGTAAAGCCATTGCCTTAAAAGCAGCAAGTTGATTTTAAGCAAACAGTAAAGGTCAGTAAACGCTTTGACTTAATTTTTATAATTATGCACATAGTTTGTTTACTTAATAATTATAAGGCAACAAGTTTACTCTCTTTTTTTTGAGTAAAGTCAACGAATCTCTTTTTACAGTGTAACTTTGTTTTTGCAGGAACTAGATTTATGTTACAGTCCAATATTAGTTTGATGTTAAATATTGAATAAGTCGTCACGGACATTCACAGCTCAACGGTGAGCAAAATAAGTGTCTGCATTTTAAGATTCCAGTCAGATCAATGCTTCGGCACGTTCACGCTAACTCTAAACGCAGACATGTGCACTTTGAGAAGCAGACATTGTTTGAAGAGCACATGTACTTTTTCTGAAGCTGAAACCTGACTCTGTTTTGCTTTCTGTCAATCTGAAAGTCAGGACAAGCCCGAGCAAGGGAAACACCTGAGCTTTTCTTTCTCTCATACAAAAAAACAAAACAAAAAAAAAAACTCTGCAGTATGGTAAAGAGCTAACATTTACCTAGAATTGTGTGTGTAGGTTCGGTATTGTAGTTAAATGTCAAAAAGAAAAGGTCAGCCATTGGATTTATTGTGTGGTGTGATACAATTGGATAGTACAGGAATGACAATAAATGTGGATGTTTGAAATTATCATGCAATTTGGCCTAGTTTTTAAGTTGTATTAAAGTTCAACTTTATTAAAGACTTGCTTTCATTCTTTGGAGTCTGTTTTGTTTTGCACTAGAAAACATGAATAAATCAATGCAGTAATGATATAACAAATTTAATCAGTTTCAAAAACATTCTAAACTATATATCAGAGGTATTCAATGTATTTGACTACAACTAATTACTGACATGATATGCTCATCAATCACATTAATCACAGTTAAACTGCTATCAGTGTCAGTATTTTGGCAACACTTAAGCCATAATACAGTCCAGTTTGTTAACATTAATAACAATGGGTCGAATTTCATCAACTAAAAATAACCAGCAATTTCATAAAATGTCTAATTATTTTGAATGTAAAAATGATGATGTATGAAAAGTATGATTTGATAAACATTAATGTATACATATTTTTAAGTTTAATGTATATCTGTACATACATGTATAAATTAACATTTTTATATTGTGAAACAACATGAACAAGTCTGAACAACAGTAAGAGTACATAAATCTAAACTTGAATCTACACAAGTCTACAACTAGATTTTTTATAAATTAAAATAAATGTTTTATATATATAACACACACACACACACACACACACACACACGCGCGCACACACACACGCACACACACACCTTATGTTGTGTTAAATATTATTTCTATTTGCCAAGAAAATGTTTCATTATTAATATTTAAATATAATATATATTTTCTAACTAAAATAAATAAACAAGGAAGGATTAACAACTGTAATTGTAACTACAACTAAAGGATTAACATTAACAATGTATACCCACACACAACCACACTCACATATTTATATATACAAATGACAACTTTTAATACTTATATTATTTAGATATGTCCTAGTATTTAAAATATTGAATTGTACAAAGATTATACCAATATATATACAAAGACACCATTAATTCTTAAAATATTTCACAATATTAATATAACTGTGTTTATGCTTAAATGAATGGCAAATTGGTGGGCATTAGAGATCTCAAACACAATAATGACATTAATTAACATAATTGTAAAAAAGATAGATTTTCCCAAAACGTTTAAACAATGGTGCTTAATAGTGAATTCTGAAAAATGTATTGTCTACTGTTATTGTATAACCATATTGTCAAATATATATATAAAAAAAGTCAAATACATTACATGGCTGTCATGATGGGGCAGTCGTGGCCTGGTGGTTAGAGTGTTGGACTCGTGATCCGAAGGTTGCTGGTTCGATACTCGGTACCAGCGGGAATTGGGGGTGGGGGGAGTGAATGACCAGCACTCTCCACCACCCTCAATACCACGACTGAGGTGAGTCCCTTGAGCAAGGCACCGTTCCCCCCAACTGCTCCCCGGGCGCCGCAGCATGGCTGCCCACTGCTCCGGGTGTGTGTTCACGGTATGTGTGTGTTCACTAACTGTGTGTGTGCACTTGGATGGGTTAAATGCAGAGCACAAATTCCAAGTATGGGACACCATACTTGGCCACACTACACTTCACTTCACTTCACTTCACTTCATATAGACATAAAAAGCATTGAATGGGAACTACAAAAAGCATCAAGTGAATTTATTGTTTTTGAATGTAAAGGTATTGTTCCGCCTACTGGTAAACATGGTAACATGTTAAACATGGTAAATATGACAATGTTTCATAAAACAAAAAAAGAAAGAAAGACACTGGAAATAAAACACAAATGTTTTTCATTTCAAGGTGAACTTAAACTCCCTTTACCTTTAACAGCCTTACTAAAGCTTTACTGTAGATCATGCAACATTCATTTACATACACATAAGAGGACTGATACAACCTGGCAGTGGACGGAGGGAAAATGAAACCGATCTCTCAGTCTCAGTTCTAGCACATATTGATATTGAACACACGTGTGTCTCTCTCTCTGTATGTGTGTGTGGACAGGGTGGACAGAGTAGCGTGACAACTGCATGTGAACTTCTGTCGTTATATTGTGAAAACATGCCCCAGCAGTCAACAGAGATGTCCTCGGCTGATTTAGTTGGGGTGTAAATATTATCATTTGGGCGAACAGAGATGAGGCGATTAGCACCAGCGAATCTGACCGCCACTCCAAAAACCTCTGACCCACAGCTAATGACTACAACACGGCTCATCGGATCTCCATTTCACCAGCATCAAGATGTGTCAGACTACACAAATCAGGCACTTGAGTAAAAGTATACAGATGCACTAATAAAACACTACTCCAGTAAAAGTATGAAGTCCTCCTTTACAGTTTACTTGAGTGAAAAAAAAGACATCCTTGATTTTTAATGTATTAAAAGTACTTGATGAATGTTTTTTTGGCAAGGGAATTGTTTTACAAAAAACCTATCAACCATACTAATAATTCATGATAATTCAAGTGTGCAAACAAGTGAAAATAACAAAATATATCATATACTCTAGTGTATAACAGAGAAAAAAAAAAAAAAATTTATTTGAGCTGACATAAAAATGATACATATACTGTATACAGAAGTGATGTAACGTTAAAAAAAAATGTGTTTACCTACTAAGAATGCTATGTAACAATACTAACGTTAAATCTATCAAACACTACAAAATGATAAATAATTTACATTATTTTAATATTATGTCCGGGCGTCACGGTGGCGTAGTGGGTAGCACGATCGCGTCACAGCAAGAAGGTCGCTGGTTCGAGCATCGGCTGGGTCAGTTGGCATTTCTGTATAGAGTTTGCATGGTCTGCCCGTGTTGGTGTGGGTTTCCTCCGGGTGCTCCAAAGACATGTGACAAGTCCAAAGACATGTGGTATAGGTGAATTGGGTAGGCTAAATTGTCCGTAGTGTATGTGTGTGAATGAGTGTGTATGGATGTTTCCCAGTGTTTTCCCAGGGTTGCGGCTGGAAGGGCATCCGCTGCGTAAAACATGTGCTAGATAAGTTGGCAGTTCATTCCGCTGTGGCGACCCCAGATTAATAAAGGGACTAAGCCGAAAAGAAAATGAATGAATGAATAATATTATGTCCAGTTTTAAAACAAAACCTACCCATTAAGACCAGTTTGTGAATTGTTTACCGGAGACTCAGCGAGTTGTTCTGAACAGATCCTTTGAATGAGTGAGTCGTTTAGTGGAGACTCACTCTGAATAAATCATTTGAATGAGTGCGTTGTTTAGTGGAGACATTTATTTTTTTTTTTTCCTCATATTTATTTTGTGTTGTCACTTGTCACTTTATGTACACTGGAAGCTTCTGTAGCCAAAACAAATTCCTTGTGTGTGTAAGCACACTTGGCAATAAAACCGATTCTGATTCTGATTCTGATTCTGAGACTCACTCAGAACAGATCATTTGAATCAGCTAGTCATTTACTGGAGACTCACTCTGAACAGATCCTTTGAATGAGTGAGTCATTTAGTGGAGACTCACTCTGAACGGACCATTTGAATCAGCTAGTCATTTATTGGAGACTCACTCTGAACAGATACTTTGAATGAGTGAGTCGTTTAGTGGAGACTCACTCTGAACAGATCATTTGAATGAGTGAGTTGTTTAGTAGAGACTCAATCTGAACGGATCATCTGAATCAGTGATTCGTTTAGTGGAGATTCACTCTGAACGGATCATTTGGATGAGGGAGTTGTTTAGTATAGACTCACTCTGAACGGATCATTTGAATCAGCTAGTCATTTAGTGGAGACTCACTCTAAACAGATCGCTTGAATGAGCGAGTTGTTTAGTGAAGAATCACTCTGAACGGATCATTTGAATCAGCTAGTCATTTAGTGGAGACTCATTCCGAACAGATTGTCTGAATGAGTGAGTCGTTTAGTGAAGAATCACTCTGAA
>CAIGQV010017386.1:4144041-4162000 GCA_903798115.1 Danio jaintianensis
GGATCATTTGAATCAGCTAGTCATTTAGTGGAGAATCACTCTGAACAGATTGTTTGAATGAGCGAGTCATTTAATGGAGACTCACTCTGAACAGATCCTTTGAATGAGTGAGTTGTTTAATGGAGATTCACTATGAACAGATCATTTGAATAAGTGAGTTGTTTAGTAGAGACTCACTCTGAACGGATCATTTGAATCAGCTAGTCATTTACTGGAGACTCACTCTAAACAGATCGCTTGAATGAGCGAGTTGTTTAGTGAAGAATCACTCTGAATAGATCATTTGAATCAGCTAGTCATTTAGTGGAGACTCACTCTGAAAAGAATGTATCAAAGAGTAAGTTGTTTAATGGAGACTCACTCTGAACAGTTCATTTCAATGAGTGAGTTGTTTAGTGAAGAATCACTCTGAACGGATCATTTGAATCAGCTAGTCATTTAGTGGAGAATCACTCTGAACAGATCGTTTGAATAAGTGAGTCGTTTAATGGAGACTGACTCTGAACAGTTCATTTGAATGAGTGAGTTGTTTAGTGAAGAATCACTCTGAACGGATCATTTGAATCAGCTAGTCATTTAGTGGAGACTCATTCTGAACAGATTGTTTGAATGAGTGAGTCGTTTAGTGAAGTATCACTCTAAACAGATCATTTAAACCAGCTAGACATTTAGTGGAGACTCACTCTGAACAGATTGTTCGAATGAGCACGTTGTTTAGTGAAGAATCACTCTGAACGGATCATTTGAATCAGCTAGTCATTTAGTGGAGAATCACTCTGAACAGATTGTTTATATTGAGCGAGTCGTTTAATGGAGACTCACTCTGAACAGTTCATTTGAATGAGCGAGTTGTTTAGTGAAGAATCACTCTGAACTCTGAATTGTTGTTGAAAATTCAGCGTATTCACAAATCAACCACCATCTAATTGACCAAGATGATGATTTCTCCACTTCAAAATAATTGTTTTACTCCGCTTCATTTATGAAAGTAGTTTTTTTTTAAGTAAAAGTGTCCTAAATTAAATACTTCAAATACCCAGATAAGGTTTCAGAATATGTATTAAAGGGACTGTCATATTTTCATATTTTGAGGAAAAAAATTTAAAAAGCATCAGTCATTGACTTTTATGGTATTTTTTTGTTCCTACAATGAATGTCAATGGCTGCTGGTTTCCAACACTGTCCAGAATATCTTATTTTGTGCTCAGCTGAAGAAAGAAATTAATAAAAGTTTAAGAATTTGAGGGAATTTGAGTAAATTATTCATTTTTAGGTGATCTATCCTTTAAATAAAAATTAAAGTTTCTGTCTACCACTGAGACATCGCAAGCCTCACTTCTCAGATCAAGGACTGAAAAAGTGTGTGTTTGAGCACCGCATTGGGCTTTTCTCTGTCCAAGAAAAAAGGAAGCCCCCTCTCCTGTGGCGCATGCAAACGCCGGCCGCATGTTTCCTGGGTGTGGTCAGTCTAAGAAACATCAGGTGGTGAGATAAAGCTCCAATTTGTTACACACGCACTTAAGACCCCATTTGACTACGCCTGGTTTGACTATGCCTGAATGCCAATTTGACTCTAAATGTAAGCACGCAGTTGGCCCTCATAAGCAAATGCTCACACATTTAGGTACGTGTAGGTCCAGCTGCTGGAGTTTGTATAGGTGTGATTTGTCTTTGATTTGCATCAAACCCCATTTCTCCCATTCAGCTCATCGCCACATCCTTCGACATGACAAAAGGAGAGGAAGGAAATGATACATTAGCCAAATCGGATAATGGGGTAAAATGTTTGATCCCTGTTAGGGGACTGATTGTCAATCAATCACTGGGATTGATGTGGAAAAAGTCTATGGATTATGTTTATTTATTTATACATATATATATTTTTTATCTAATGTGTACAGTTGTATTGGTATCTATGGTGGCTTGGGTCACTTTGAGCTTTTCCTGTCTCATCCCTTGTCAACAACCTAAATGCTTGATCTGCAAATATTGCCATTCGCCTCATGAGTGTTTAACCTTGACATTGGTTTGGGGCGACACAACAACTCCAGGCTCGTAAATCAAGCAGCGAGGAGAGGAACAGCAGGGACGTTTCACGTGCTTTGTGCTTCGAAATCAAATTTATATTGACAGAGTAAATTAGCTAATTGCTTCCACTGATTACAGCAGAAAAGTAGTTAAAAATCCAATTATTATATGATTATTTGAATTTAAAATAGGAGAAAGAAGTACTGATGTACAATGAATTTGTAAATATTTGTGCTGCTTTCAAATAATTCATTATGTCTGGTCATTATCAAAAAGTATCAATAAAAAATTAACTAGATGAGCTTCATGTGGCTTACTTAAGGGTAAGCAATTTAAAAACATAAAATATAAATAGAAGTCTGTGTCAATCATATACATACACCATAAGAGAAACGTATAGTATTTATGAATAAAGTATGTAACTGTCAATTAAACATTTGTGATGTACAATAAAATAAAATAAAATAAGATAAAATAAAATACAATTATTATTATTATTATTATTTTTTGCGGTTTTAAATAAAAAAAACCTGTTTCAAATACATACAATTAACCCAAACCTTTGAACAATAGTGTAAACTTGTACTTGTCCACTTACCTGAAGCTCAACCAATCAAGAAAAAGCTCTACAAACTGCAACATACTGTGAACTATTTATGCACAATCAAACCATTTATATGTGCAATCCAAAACTATTTGTACTTTCTTTCTATGACGATCCACACATGCTACATCATGACGCAAGTAACAATACTTAGCATTTCAAACTGTCTCGGAGCCACAGACAGATCTCCAGCTCTGAACTAATTGGTGTGTGGAAGCCGAAGGGCTCGGGTTTCTACCGCACAGAGGGGCGAACCGAAGCAAAATATGGACTGAGAGCAAAAGTGCAATCCTGGCCCATACAGCAAGAGCGTGTTTATTTTCAATAATAATTCCACAACAGTAACTCCCGCCACCATTTGTGTAAATTAAAACTAAGTGGTTCAGCCTGGGGCAGATCTTGCTACCGTCTACTGTGTGGTGAATCCAGCCACAGCACAAACACACGGAGGGTGATAATTGGTTAAGAAGAAAAGAAGCGCCATAATCTGCAGGGAAGGCCTGTGGGATGCAGCCGATGACAGCTTGTGGAGAGAGAAAGCACCATGAAGAATCTACTGAAGGAACCAAACTCCTTCACTGCAAGAACTACTTATCTAGTCAAGAGTTACATACTTATTTCTAGACAAAAAATTGTATTGATCTTGTTTTAAGAATAAAATACTATGCAAGGTCAGATTGTGTAAGATTATTAAGATAGTTTGCCTTTTTTTCTTGGTTAGTGAAGTATTGTACATGTAAATTTAGCTTAATTACAATCAGAGACATAATTTAAGAACAGCCTTGTATTTTTAAGACTTTATTTTAGTTGTAATAACTTAAGTTTGTCCAAAAAGGCTCAATAATCATAATTATTCTCATTTTAGCTGTAGTGACTTACTTTAAAGTGATAGTTCACCCCTAAATAAAAATGTTATCATGTTAATGATATAAAAAGTTAAGAATAAAAATAAATAAATAAATACAAATGTTGTCATAATTTACTCACCCTTTACTTGTTTCAGACCTTTATGAGTTTCTTTCTTCTGTTGAATACAAAATAAGATGTTTTGAAGAATGCTGAAAACCAGTAACCATCGTGTTTGTTTTTCCTACTATGCAAGTCAATGGCTACAGGTTTTCAGCATTCTTCAAAATATCTTTTTTTGTGCTCAACAAAAGAAAGAAACTTTGGAACCACTTGGGGGTGAGTAAATAGTGAGTATTTTCTACATTTTTAAACTATCTGTTTAAGTTTGCTCATTAAAAATGCTCACTTATACTTGTTCTTTATATTTTGAGAAGCAACAAGTAATAATTTTGCACTGTAACTACTGTCAACACTTAATCTGAATAAAAATTGTGGACAATATTCATACAATAATCTTGTTTAAAGTTTAAATGCTTTGGCTCATTTTATGACAGAATGAAAATTCATAAATTAAGAGACATTTTCCTGTTTAGTAACTTTAGTTTTTAGGCCTTTTCACGCAAAAAAAGCAAGCATGCAATTTAAAAAGTTATTAACAAGCCAGTTTTAAAGACAATTAGACTAAATACACTTTAAATTATATTACATTTATACTTGTAATAAATACTTATTTTAAATTTTATTTTAAATATTTGCCTTTACTAAAGCCTAGGTAGGTTTTCTTACTTCAAGAAATCGTACCAAGTATAATTATCTTGCAGAACTGGCAGATAAATTGACTTGTTTCTAGTCTATATATTCTTAAATCATTCATTTATTTCTTGTATTTAGGCGGTCTTTTTTTTGCAGTGTTGTGTCAGTGTAACCCGGGGCCACACGTGAGTACATTCACACCTTGCTGCGGATCGGCTTTAGATCCACTGTAAACCTGTCATCAAACAGAGCTTTCTTTCAAGTCTGCACCCTGTCTAGGATCTGACACGCGCCTCATGTTGTGTGTCGGAGGGAGGTGAGGGAAAACTGAAAGGAAAGCTAATCAGTGGAGGATAGAAAGAAAACGAGGAGGAAAGAGAGACAGAGCAGGATAAATCTCTGCCTTGAGCACATTATTTTATGCGTTTTTTCCTACACTCTCAGAAATAAAGGTACAGGAGCTGTCACTGGAGCAGTACCTTTTCAAAAGGTACATATTTGTATCTGAAGGGTCCACAATGGTACCTCAAAGCTACTTTTTAGGTACATTTGGGCACTAATATGCACCTTTGAGGTACCACTGTGGACTTTTTGGGTACAAATATGTACCTTTTGAAAAGGTACTGCCCCAGTGACAGCTCCTGTACCTTTATTTCTGAGAGTGTATGAGCAGTTAGCATGATGCAAGTTGAGCAAGCCGCTGGCTAATACATAATATGACTTAATTTGGTTGCCTTAGATTGACAAACTGCATATTCCAGTGAAGGTGGGTTTAAAGTGTTTTTGTACACAAGGTTAATTGTTTTGCAAAGCTCCAAATATTGCCTGTCACTAGGTGTGTTATTACCATGCATACAGCAGAGTTGTGTGCCTAGTTTCCACAAAATACATACTGAAAATAGTAAATGACATGTATTGAAAGAAACATCACAAACCATAAGTGTCATGTATACTTGCAGGATTACTATTACATAAAAAATTTAAGTTAAGTTACAAATAAAGTTACAATTTAAAATAAAAGCTTAAAAAACAATACTTAATTGTACACTGCATAAAGTAGTTTTTAAAACTACTTTGGTCATTTATTTTTCACCTTAAATGCTAAACAAGGCAGGACTCGCAGGACATTTATGAATATTTATATTTATATAAAAAAGTGACATTTCAATGATATACAAGACAACATAAAACAATACAGACAGAGAGTAAAATATGGTTGCACTTTATTTCACAGTACTTGCTTATTTTTCTTATTTAAAGGAATTGTTCACCCAAAAATAAAGATTTTGTCACAATTTACTTATCCTCCACTTGTTCCAGACCTGCTGAGATTCTTTCTTCTGTTAAACAAGAAAGAAAAATGCTGGAGAAAAAAACAGTGACTTCCATAGTATTTTTTGTTCTTACATTTCTCAGACTATCAGACTATCTTGTTTTGTGTTCAACAGAAGACAAAAATTCATAGAAGCTTAGATCCACTTGAGTGTGAGGAAATGATGAGGAAATGCTCATTTTGGGTGAACTATCCCTTTTAGAAGATACTGGGTTATGTAAAGCTTATGGATAGTATCTGGTAATTACCCAGTTTATGTACTGACTGATAAGTACATAGTGTATACATTGTAAATAAAGGGCTACCAGAACTAACTTACCCTTCAGTGCGAAATATCGTTCTGAAACAGTCTCCAAGGCCTTTATAGCTATTTGGGTCACTCTTCCCTCGTTGTATTTGAAACCTGAAAGATAAAATGGTCAACTGGTCAACCACAAAATTTGATTTGGACTAAAAATATACACACCTTTATTCAAAGAAATTAATTGAATTTTTCCATGGATGGCACACTATTGATTTATAATAACTTATATACACATATGAACACAGATTCTTTGAAATTACTAAGATAACCATAAACAGACGCAATCTTTGTAAACCAGAAGTCATAATAATTCATGCGTACTATAGCTACACATCACATTTGGGAAAAGAGTCAAATCGTTGTCCAAAATAATGTCCAGAAGAATAACAATGATTAAAAATTCATAAATTCAGGAAAACATCACTTCTGCACACATTATGTTCAGCATTCCTCCGCTTAGATGACTGAGAGATCATAGAGCATGACCACCATATGCTATCAATTATCTGTGTGCAGAAAATGTGGGACACTGGTTAATCTGTGCAAAGTGTCGACACAAGTCATACTTGAGTCCAGACTCCTGCTTTCACCTTCTGTTTTTTTCCGAGGCAGCACAGACTTTCTCGGTCCCTTTAGCACAGCGGAGAACTTAAACATTTACTTAACCCATCCTTACCAATTAGCTTTGCTTCTCCAATAGTCACAGACCTTGTAGCTGCTAACTTTGTCACCTACATGCTAGTAACCTCCTAGTAACAGTTCTGAAGTTCTGTGTAAATGTTTTAATACGATACAAATGGTCAAGATGTGTTTTTGTAGCAACAAGCATGCTAGTAACTTCCTAATAAAGAGCAAACTGAACCATGTAAATGTTTAACGTGGTACTAGCGCTGAGTGTGAGTTTGGAGAAAAGGATTTACTGCTTTATTGCCGCCCCTCAACACCACCACCATAGTTCATGAAATATAGACATTTTAGCATAAAGAAATGAACAAAAGCAAGGACCTTTGGTACTTTGACACCACATGGTATGATCTGTTTACAGGCCGACATGCCATGACAATTTACAGCAATTTAGGCTGGGTATCTTTTGGGCACGAGAAACGATAAATAAATCAACCTTTGCCCTCAAAGTGTAAAAAGATGAACTCAGACCAAACTGAGTAGAAGACACAGAAAGAGAAAGATTCTCCTCATATGGCTTTGACTGCCAGGTCAAAAGGTCAGCAGTAAGTCATCCAGGCGGGTGCCTGATGGGGCCATAAAAGTGCCCTGGTTCCATCGGATGAGGGGGTTTACCGAGGTGAGCAGCCTTTCATATCGGCAACAGATTAACATCTTAGAGGGGTGTCCCCAGCATCCAATTTTGTAGATTCCCAAATAGCTTGTAACTCGTGCCTAAGAACCAGTTAAAAAAGCATCATAAACGAGCGTCCAACACCATATTAAAGAGAAAGACGAAAAGAGGGACTCTGAAACAGCAGGCAGTCAAGTGAGTGGGAATGTAGGGATGGGGCATGCACAAGGATGGGGCACCGAACCAAAAGATTTAAGACCAGTGGAGCTTGTAAACAAATTCAAATCAGACTTAATTAAAGGCACATGAGAGGAAGGTCAAGGGATGAAGACAGCCTTGTCCCACAGATGCCCAAGTTTCCATTTTTGGGATGGTCCAACTCATGCGAGCCCAGAGGTGGCAAGGCCACGGTTCACGTTCAGCTGCCTGACTCCGCTGTTGACCTTGGGGTCACCTCATTTCCTCATGCCCCTTGCCTACCCTGCCATAAAAACCCTGGACCAAACGTCATGGCCCGGGGAGTGGAAGATAATAAGGAAGATTTGGCAGTAGAAGATGCCTCGGGACTCTCAGAAAGTGTCACCAGGTTTCCTCTGCTGAATGCAAAATGAGCTGTAGATACTGTGGACATTTTTGTCTTTGCATGAATCCTGTACCCAGAAGAATAGAGGTATATCCAAATTTGAAGACAGAAATTGACAGTTCATAGACTCCAGAAGAAGAGTTCATGGCTGATTCAATCGACCTTGCAGTTAAGCTACTGGTTGTAAAGTCAACAAACAGAGGAACTGTGAAAAGCCCAGGGGCTTTGTTAAAGGATCAGCTCTCAGAATCCCTCTCAAAGTAAACCCAGAAAGAAAAGATATACTTGCGGGTGATGATATCTGTGAGTTCATCAAAAACCTTCAATGACCTTCTGTACTGTTTTTATGGGACCAGAGCGTCATCATGGATAGCCAGGTGAAGGTGAAGCTAAGGCCAACATGGAGCCTCTCTGGTTGAAATAAGCACCAGGGGTAAATAACCCAACCATCTCCACCTGACCTCAAACTCCCTGTAAAATGCGAACTTTGAGCACTCTGACAGGAAGGTAAATGAGAGAATAAAGAGCAGGAGAACACCTTCTCTTTGTATTTTTATAGACAGGAGTGAAGTGTTTTAGGTGCCGGCCAAGCACTAGGGCCTTGTCCCTTTTCAGACCCTGTATGTAATGGGCCAACACTGGGTCCGACAGGGGGGGCTGTGACCTGCTGGAAGACAAGCTTGATGGGTTGAGGCCTAATAATGATGGTGTTAAAAAAAGCCCTTTGGGAAGGGCGGGAGGTTACTGGGTTGATCAAAAGACTTGAGTTGATGGGTTTGCCTTTAAAGGGGCAGGCTAAACTTTTAAAAAGGACTCTTAAATTTGCCTTGTTAAATAAAGGGGTATTCCCCCAAAGAATAGAGTGTGGAGTGGGAACTGCATTATTTCATTTATGAACATCAATCATGATAAACAAGGTCGCATGAATGAAAAACCATCCAGCAAATGTGCCATTTATAACTTAAACAGGAATTACTTTTTCATTTTTACCACTGTGTTACTGTAGCTGTCACAGGAAAATGTATTAATGGTTGGCATTTGATATTGGCAGTCTGTTTCCAGTCTGGTAACATGATAACCAAATTTTGTGTGGTATGCATAATAATAAAAAAAAACTGCTGGCAAATGATTACACATTAAATTTAATTGTAATGATTTGCAATATATTTGCCTCAATCACTCCGTCCATGAACCATTTTTCAACTAAATTGAGTTATTACCAGTTATTTACCAGTGTTTTTGGTGAGGGTATTTATCGATTTCAATTATTCAGCCTTTAATTCTTAGCCATGTTAATATGTTTTCCATTTGTTGCCTCTGAACCAACAACACTCTCATCAAGAGCTGAAATGAAAGTAAAATTAGAAAAAGCGAAAGAAGCACGTGAGCGAGGTTTCTTTTACACACAATCAGCGGCGCATAAGAGAATCCAGAAGGCAGCATTAAAAGGAAATCTATTTTTTACAGCCAGACAGTTAATTTTAATGAGCAGGATCATAAAGATGGCAGACGTCCATTGCAATGGTACATGAGGTTAAACCTCTCTAACCTAAATGCTCCAATATGGCAGATGCCGACATCCAATCAAACTTAGAGCAGCGAGGACCAATCGACTCTCTGTGATCATGATACTCATGAATAGCAAATGATGCGGTGCAACTACATTAATCGGACTGAACACAAGCAAAACACCATTGATACTTGAACAGCATGGTGAAAATAAGCATAAAACCAATGAAATGCAATGCTTCTGGAAACCACAGGGAAATGTAAAAGCATCTTGATTCACAGCAGACATACATAGCTGCCGTCCTCTGTTCTTCTGGCTTTTCAGGTTAATACCGCTGGGTCTGTGGCTGGAGGTGGCCTATAAAGCTGAGCCTTTGGAGGGAAGGAGATAAAGCCGAAGATGGAAGATGGGGCAAAAGGGAAGTGATAAAGTCATGGCGCTTGTGACACCACATGCTTCTAGGTCTTGGTCTGGGTTAGGACAGCTTGGGTTTCAGTGGCACCACAGGCCAACAGGACCCACTGAGAATAAGGTAATGAAGCAGTCCTGGATGGGGGGGATGACAAGGAATCACGTCCTTAAGATGACCAGTTAGACATCCAACAAAATGCTCTCCTCTCGCAGCCACTCTGATTTGTGCCCCAGGTTACCAAACTCTGGCTGACCTCTTGTGAAAACTTAACTTAGACATTTCAAGCACAAACAAGTGATGATTATGTATAGGCAAATCAACAAATGTTCTGTACAAATATGCAAGTTTCAGATTCAACTGAACCCAACTGAACACCTTTCTAATGAGGCTTTTCCATAAAACACATTCTTGCAACAAAATTGGTTTATAAAAGTTGAGAGTATTTCTGGTCAATACACCTCATAAAGAGATTTTTTTTACCCCTATGTTAAAATTTGTGGTCCCACTTTATATTAAGGGGTCTTAACTACTATGTATTTAGATTTAAACGAATCATTTGGTAGAATGCACTTATTGTGTACATGCCTGTAATTTGTACTTATATTTTATAAACTATCTGTGTGCAATTATATTTGTAGTATAATTAGTTTCTGTAATAACATTTCTAATTACACTGTTGACCCATACCTTCACCTTAACCCACCCTTAAACCTATGCATATCACCAAACTTTTTCCTAACCATACCTGTGTCCCACTTCAATAAGTGTTGTGCAATATAATATAAACACATTAAACAAATTGTACTTATTGTAAGTACGTAAGACCATTTAATAAAAAGTGGGACTAAATGTGCAATGAATTTATTTACTCGCACCAAATCCAAGATGTAGGCGACTTTTTTCAGTATAATATTAAAGATGTTTAAGCTAGTCAACAACTACCAGCACTGTAAGAGCTATACACAGGCAAAAGAAAATTATTACCCTATGGAAGATCCTGAAAAACCACTGAGGACCTAAAGGGATAGTTCATCCCCAAACAATTAAATTTACTCACTCTTTACTTGCCATCAAGTTGTCACGATTTACTCTACTAAAGAGATGCCAAAACGCTGGAGTTATCAAAAACATACACGTATTTATTAACAAAGACACTTACTACAGGCACTGAAACATATACACGCAGGAATGACATCAAGGGTTGACAAACCATGACGCTTCAATACCAGACAACGAACGAACTAGACACAGGGATATAAATACACAGGACGTAATCACACTGAATACACACGGGGGTGAACACAGGTGGAACTCATGAACATCAACACAATGCGGGGAAAGAGAACAAAGGAATCACATGATATAAACATGGAGCACAGAAACATGGGGAAGATCACATGACATAAACACGGTAACTACATGAACACACCAAAACACTGGACACACTTTTATACGTTTTATTTTTGTTGTACACAAAGGAAGATATTCTGAAGAATGTTGGAAACTGACAGTAGGGGAATACTACAGATGTTGATGGCTACTGGTTTCCAACATCAAAAAACATTATTTTTTGCGTTTGTGACAAGTGAAGGGTGAGTAAATTATGATTTTTTTTGGTGAACTATCCCTTAAGAAGCTATGAGATATATAAAATGATTACCTTATAATTATATAAATGATAATTAATCCACTAAATTATACAATTATTTCTTTAAATTTGGCTTAAAAGTGCAATAAAGTTTTCTTTTGGATATTATAATTTAATTGTTAATGTTTATAAACTTTTTGCTAAGTGATAGCAAACTATTTAATTATGAATAAGTAGTCAAACTCATTAGTTGCAATGATAGAGACTGCAGGTTTACTCTTTTTGGTCATCTAAGCAAACATTGCTGGACTGGAAATATAAGATTGGGAGACTTTAGATAATCTTTCTCAGTCCAGCTTAGTTATGGCTGCTTTGAAGTAAGGAAATGGCTGACTGAGACTCCTCAGACAGCAGGAGACTGGCAGCTATTACACAGACGGCCAGGACAGTGCAGAACACGCTCATCAATACTGAATTCACTGCTTCTTCGGCAACAGAAACCCGAGTCTTTGAATTACAACTCTCCATTTGCGCCTCTCACCCCCTGCCTGCTAGGAACGTGACCGCTGCAAAACAAAACCCTGAAGGAGTGGGTCACAGATGCTGTGAGGCGTCTGACAGACATCGGAGACAAATGAGTTTTCATCAGGCACTTTACTGCTTCTCTAAAACGGGTCATTTCAGCACACTGGGACATTTTTGCTTTATTCAGTAAGTTTGTAACATAATGCATTTGGGTGTTTGTGACAACTCCTTCCAGCAGACTTGTTTAATACCAGGTCATAATGTGCAATGGCAGTCACATCAGCGGGAAGTCACACCTCTGGTACTTGGTCTATGAGCACAGTAGTTGTTCATTTTCTGAAGGAAATGCAAGTGGAGCTTGGCTTTTGGTCTCTATGGCATGCTTACACTTAGAAATAAGATGCATTTTTGTCGACACTATCACAAGCGGACAAGAGGTAAAATTTTAGAAGTGAACTGGATATATGTTTTGAACTTTTTGCATGTTTCTATGTAGTTGTGCACCTAAGCAAAATATTTTGTCCTGTTGCCTCCTCTTGCATTTATAGAGTATGTAAAGTGTGTGCACTTATTTTGAAATCTCAGATCATAAATAAGAAATAGCCCAAAGACCCGCACACAGATGCCTCCCTTTAAAGAAATCAGGAAAGGACACAAAAAAATACAGATTAAAACGTCATGTGTATGGCATAAAGACCAGCTGTTAAAGGATACTTCAACCCAAAATGAATGCTCCGTCATTGTTTACTCAGCCTCATGCCATTGCAAACCTGTGTGACTTTATTTAATCTGCAGACACAAAATATACACAAAATATATATACAGATATTTTGAATATAAAATATAACAACAAATGCCACAAACCACGGTCATTGAACTGATTTTAGTTACACAGCAGTAAAAAGCTGAAAAAGATGTTTGGAGGCGGCACGGTGGCTCAGTGGTTAGCACAATTTCCTCACAGCAAGAAGGTTGCTGGTTCGAGTCCTGGCTGGTCCAGTTGGCATTTCTGTGTGGAGTTCGCATGTTTTTCCTGTGTTCACATGGGTTTCCCCCAGGTGATCCGGGTTTGCCCCACAGTCCAAGGACATGCGGTATAAGTGAATTGGATGAACTAAATTGACCATAGCGTATGTGTGAATGAGAGAGTTTCCCAGAGGGTGTTTCCCAGCACAGTGCTGGGTTTCAGCTGGAAGGGCATCTGTTGCATAAAACATATGCCAGATTTGTTGGCGTTTCATTGCGCTGTGGTGACCCATGATGAATCAGGGACTGAGCTGAAGGAAAATGAATGAATGAATGAATAAATGAAAAATTTTTGGTGAAAAAAAAAACTCTTTTAGATTTCTCCCTATCATTGGTGTTAATCTGGCACCTGGTTGGAAGTTGCTTAATTCACTGACATTTCAAAATGGTGAGCCATTCTAAAGTGACTGAAGCCCTTGATGATACATGGAATTTTTTTAAAGCACTTCTACTAACAGTGATGGTGTGGACAGTGTTGGTGTGAAAGCAGTTCCCCCTGTCTACCTCAAGTGTCTGGATGGGGTGAGGCTGTCTTGGCTGACACACCTCTACAACATTATGTGGAAATCTGCAACTGAACTGGGCAAATGGGATGGTGGTCCTCATTTTTAGAAGGGGACCGGAGGGTTACTTCTCATCCTCCCCAAAAATGTCTATGCCAGAGAACTTGGAACTGGTCTCTGGCAGGGCTGCCCTTTGTCACAGATTCTGTTCACTATTTTTTATGGTAGAATTTCTGAGGAGAAAGGCGGTCTGGTTCAGGGATCACAGGATTTCACCTCTGCTATTTGCAGATGATGTTGTCCTGTTGGCTTCATCAGACCTGGACCTTGAACTTGGACAGCTTGCTGCAGAGTACGATGCGGCGGGGATGAAATTCACACCTCTATGTCCAAGGTCATGGTGGCTGACCGGAAAAAGGTGGCTAGCCATCTACAGGTTATAGGAAAGTCTTTGCCCCAGGTGATGAAGTATCTAGGGTTTATTTTCACAAGTGAGGGAAGAATGGAACGTGAGATTGACAGATGGATTGGTGCAGCAGTAATGCGGTTAATGACCAGTCTGTTGTGGCAAAGAAGAAGCTCGGCTGAAAGGCAAAGCTCTCAATTTACTGGCCAATCTACATTCCTACTCTCACCTATCGTCATAAGCATTGAGTCATGACCAAAAGGACAAGGTCTCTGATACAAGCGGCAGAAATGAACTTCCTTCATAGGGTGGCAGGGCGACCCTTCGGTGAGAAGCTCTGTCATGCAGGAGGAACTCAGAGTAGAGCCACTGCTCCTCCACATCAAGAGAAGCCAGTTAAGGTGGCTTGAAGGAGTCCCCGGGGAAGACCCAGCACACGCTGGAGGGACTATGTCTCTCACCTTGCCTCGAAATGCCTTGGAATCTGGCTGGAGGAGGTGCCTGAGGACAGGGAAGCAATCCTAGGCCCCGGATAAGCGGCAAACAATGGATGGATTTAATGTTGTCGGGCAACTTTGGCCAGTGGAAGTAAAGATGATCAAGATCACAGCAGAGCAATATGAGAGATTAGTGATGTCTTGTGCTCAAGTCATTCAAAGAAAGGGCCCGTAAACTTCCTACTTACTTATTTTTACCCTTCTTTCTTCTTGCTACAATCATTATATATATTGTGTTCCACTGTCATACATGAGGTTGAGTAAACGAAGACAGAATTTTATTTTAGTTTTTCCAGGTGAAATGTGATATGTTAACAGGAATGTGTTTAATATATACCCTTTATACCTACCAAGTACCATATGTGTTGCAACAGTCCTGGTATAGTAATTTGTATTATTACTAACAGTAGAACATTGGTATTCCCATCATACAGCAATAGAATCATATGTTAAGATATCACACTCCTATACTTCAATTGTTCTGTTCCAGGAAAGTAAAAACATCCCATATTTAAGCCCACAAAGGCAAAGACTGAATTTTGCTTTCGTTAAGGTATGTAAACTTTTCACTGATGAAAATGTATTTCATGCTCAGTGTGAGAAATTCTGGTGCCAAGTTTCATTCATTCTACATAAACACACATTTAATGTAATTTAGCTTCAGTGAACTTGAGAACACAGTTCTCCAATGGAGTTTGGAAGTTTGGTAGGTAATATTTGTATTACAATATATTACTCCAGAGCTTTGATGTGTTTTCAGTATTGTCTAATTACTCTTATTATTTAGCATTCTCTTCCATAATTATTACTACAAATGACTTACACCAGATTTCGAGTGATCTGTATTAAGTGAGACAGTCAGTATTGTACTCTGCATAACTTTGTGAAGACATTGGCCAAAATGTCAGTGGTAAGCCACTAATAAAAAAGCTTTTTAATTTATTTTCTAATAGTAGTGCCTTGTGTTACTCTGTATTGACTTCAGATTTCCCCTTAATAATAAAAAATGCCTCAACCAACGTTCAGAAGACTTCTTTCACTGGAATTGTGGGTTGTTACTTTCCGACTGCTGATGTGACTGGAGTCCAGTTTTTCCAAGCACAGATAGCCCAAATCGGATACCCGTGTGCAGTTTACCCTGTCAGCCAGGGCAGGGTTGGATTAAGAGATCACTGGAGCACAGCTGAGCGACGTGCTGCTTTACTGGGCCGGATCGGCTCTTAGTCCTCTGAGCTTTGAATCCTGCTGTTTAAGGACTGGTTGAGGGATTCCATCAAGAGTGCACCAGGGTTCAGTCACCAGTCGGGGGTAGAAGCATGTGGGCTTCTCTCTTAGCTTCATTCGTTCATGGTGAAGAGGACGTCATCTGTCCCTGGTCTCGGTCCACAGTCCAGTCCCCCCTCACTGGTGAAGCTCAAGGTTGTGTCTCATATCGATTCTCATGAGTAGGGGACTGTAGGGTTTTTTAATCATCGTAGATGAACACCAATAAGTGTGTGGATTGATGACAAAAATGTCATGCAGGCCACTGGACAGTGGCAGGCTCAGCGCTGGTGTTTAATTTGACTAAATTTTAAGTTTTTTGTTTTTTGTTTAACAATATGTTACATTTTAATTTCAATTAAATATCAAGAGCATACTCATAATGGCTTACTATAAATACAAAACATACACACATAAAACAGTAATAAATAAAACTTTCCCTCAACATTTACTTAATACATATGTATATACTATATGTACATGTATATGCTATATATTTAAATATATTTAAATTTAAAATTTTATATTTTATAAGTTCAGTACAGCAGATACATTTTCCACAGTATTTCCTATTATATTTCTCTTTTGGAAAAAGTCTTATTTCAGCTTGGCATAAAAAAGTATATATATATATAACATTTAAATAATTTTATTATATTAGCTCATTGAGAATTTTGTTTATTGGCTACAGAACAAACCACTCTTGTCCAATGACTTGCCTAGTTAACCTAAAGTTAAGCCTTTAAATAGCACTTTTAGCTGAAGCTATAGTATCTTACAAAATAACTAGTATCATGTATTAATTACTAACAAGTATTATTTACTGTCACTATGGCAAAGACAAAAGAAATGAGTAATTATAAATTAGTTATTACAACTACTGTTTAAAAAAAATGAGTTAAACAATCTTTTCTCCTGTAAAAAAAACTTCAATTCTGTTTTAAATTATTACGCAGTTGACTAATTAACCAGTAAATATAATAAATATAAAGATTAATGAAGTTCATTAATAAAGTTGTATTTTCCAATACAAACCTTCCTCCCTTGTCAAAAAACACAGAACACAGACTGTAGGAGGAGTTTATGGCATGTTGGAGGTGGGGTGATGCAACGTAACCGGAGCCCTTCAACAAGAGCAATGCAAGCTCATTCCTGGTCTCTAATGAGTGCGGCACGGCGGCCGGCATGATGATCAGAGTCAGATGGGGTGCCCCGAGCAGCCGCCCCCTGCCGAATGTGCCGCCTGACACCCTTTGTTACCTCCAAGTGAGCTGAGACCAGCCCATGAACCATGTAACTAGGTGGTTTCCAGGTTAATGAAAAGCTGTAACTCCAGTCTCACTGTCTCCTTAGAAGTCTAACTAACCCCCAAAACGCCAACTCTCACCCTAGCAAGCCCCCTTTGAAAAAAACACCAACATTCCAACCCAGAAATGAGCACCGTTGAACGCAAATGAATATAAGTGTTACATAGGCCTGTCCTCTTGAAGTGACGTTTATTTGTGAAGGAAATCATCTGGATATAAGCCGGAAACTTGTATGACAGTCAGAGGAGGAGGAAGGACCTGTAATTTTACATTCAGCTGGAAGTGCTTGATCCTGAATATAAACATGTATGAAAAATTGAGGTAAGATTTAAAGTAAACATTGATTTAACCTTACAAACAATCATGGCCCTGAAATACATCCTCTTAATGTTCTGCTAATCTGCTTCCAGATGTTTGTTTGTGAGTTTGTGTGATCGACGGCCCCCTCAGTCGTCTAAGTCCTGTCTCCGCCTCTACATGGCTCCAGCACCCTCATTTGCACAGGGTAAATATGTATTACCGAGTATACATTTTTGTCAGGTTCCCCTCACAAAAAAAGCCTTTGATTCCACCAAGGCGGCTTGTTGAAGAAAGAGAGAGGGGGGAAAAAATGTTCACTCTAGTTGGCATCTAATTTGGAGCAGCGGACATTAAAGCGGCAGCCAGTCACTAATAGGAGCCATTCCTGCAGCTCTCATGAAGAGGAGGTGTGCTGGGCATTTGTGCTTCAGCAGCTCTCTGAGACCTATGCTAATAGATTTCAGCTCTACTAACCTTTCATTCCCCCAATTAGCCAGCTTTAGTGTGGCTGAAAACCCAAGAGAGAGAGGGAGAAAGAGGGAAAGAGAAAGGGGTACATGAAAAATATAACACATATATATTTTTTAGGTTAAATGTAAGTAGTGTTTGAACACTTGAAGCTTGCCCCCATGGCAAACCTTTTCAGAAAGAATGAATGATAGACAGAACATGGATGGACCGAGTGGTAGATGGACAGATAGAAGCATAGACTGGATGCTTGGATGAATAAATAGAAAAATTGATTGCTTAATTGACTGATTGATTGATTGATTAAAAGACAATCAGACAGTTAGAACTGTGAATAGAATAAAATACCTAGTGATGAAAGAAAGAAAGAAAGAAAGAAAGAAAGAAAGAAAGAAAGAAAGAA
>CAIGQV010017386.1:4168904-4226506 GCA_903798115.1 Danio jaintianensis
TTGTCTGCGTCCCTCAGGGCCAGAGCCTACACTGCTGCGGGCCAGGCGGCTTCCGTTTTGCTTGCTATGGCTAGTCCAAGCGCTGGCGCAGCGGCACGAGGAAGGTTCCGACCCAGGCTTCATGCACTACGCACTGCAACCGACTTTGCTCTAAAAACACCAGGTCGGTTGCGAGTGCCCTGGGAAGGACGATGACCACACTAGTGGTCCAGGAACGCCACCTCTGGCTAAACCTGGCAGATATGCGTGTCGTTGACAAAGTTCGCTTTCTTAACACACCCATATCCCAGGCTGGCCTGTTCGGCGACACCGGGGTGAGTTCACCCAGGAATTCACTTCGGTGAAAGAGTAGTCAAGTGCGATCGGCGGGCTCAAAAACCGCTCTCCCCGTAGATTCGTCCACTTTGGCTGCTTCTCGCCGAGGGCGCTCGTCTGTGGCTCCAAAATCTGCTCCGCCGCCCTGTCCGTTCAACTGGTTAAGCGGCAGCGTTGAGCACCTCACAGACGATCACCGTCCCCCGCCTCAGGGCGCCGCTAAGTCCAGTACGGACCGCGAAGCGTCCCTGAGACGGGCCACTCGGAGAAAAGGATGTTTGCTCTTTCCCTGGCGGAGGGCCAGGGACACCCATATCATTAACAAAAAGGCCGTATGGCTACTAAATTTTTTAAGAGCAATTTTTTCCTCTCTCTGGGTGTGATAGCCCGAACACTGCCAGTATGGGACGCTATGCCTTCCAGCTCGCAGGATCGGTGCTCTTCGCCACAGGCTCTGTGAGTGCCAGAGGACGGGCTCCTTTCTCTCGCACTCCTAGCCGCCCTGCGGGCTCTTGGGACGAAGTTAAGATTAAACCTCTTAAACTTCCGCTCTTCCTTGGGACGCATGCCTCCCGGGGTGAGCTCTCCCATCCCGTGCTGCCCCACCGCTGGTGCGTCAGTGATTGCACCGATGATGTCACTCGCGTGGGCTCTGCCAGCCTGGTTAGCGCTGCCCAGCCCATCGCGATGGCTCATTCGGACAATCAGACTCGGCTATGCGATTCAGTTCGCTAAACGGTCCCCCAAGTTCACGGGCGTGTATTACACCAGGTGTCAGCCCTGTGTCCGCCCCTCTCTTGTGCGAGGAGATTGCTGTCCTCCTGGCGAAGGATGCAATCAAGCCGGTCCCTCCAGCCGAGATGAGGTATGGGCTTTTTAGTCTGTACTTCATCGTACCCTAAAAGAGCAGTGGGTTATGACCAATCCTAGTTCTGCGCATTTTGACCCGCTGCCTTACAAGCAGCCGCTCAGAATGCTCATGCAGAAGCACATCCCCCGGTGCGTCCGTCCTCAGGATTGGTCTGCAGCGATAGACCTGAAGGACACGTACATTCATTCTCCATTTTCCCACGCCACCGGCTGCGGTTTGCGTGCGAGGGTCGAGCATGATAGTACAAAGTCCTCCCTTTCTGGCTCTCCCTGTCTCCGCGGGTTTTCACGAAGCTCGCGGAGGATGCCCTAATGCCCCTTCGGCTCGCGGGCATCTGCATACTCCATTATCTCGATGACTGGCTTTTTAGCTCACTCGCGGGATCAATTGATTATGTACAGGGACTGGGTGCTCCGGCACCTCGACCTGTTGGGGTTTCGGGTCAACCGAGAAAGGAGTAGGCTCGCCCCCGTGCAGAGCATCTCTTTTTTTGGGTTGGAGCTGGACTCGATCACCATGACGGTGCGCCTCCCTCGAGAGCGCGCTGGGCTGATGCTGACCTGTCTGAGAGAGTTCGACAGGAAAACTGTGGTCCCACTGATATCATTTCAGAGGCTCCTGGGGCATATGGCATCCGTGGCCGCTTCACGCCGCTCGGGCTGTTCCATATGAGACCGCTTCAGCATTGGCTTCCCGATCAGGTCCCTAGACGCGCATGGCACGCGGGCACGCACCGGGTGACTGTCACTCCGCTGTGTCGCCGTGCCCTCAGCCTCTGGACGGACCCTGCGTTTCTACAGGCCTGTGTGCCTCTAGAACAAGTGTCCAGGCATGTCGTCGTTTCGACGGATGCTTCCAGTACGCGCTGGGGGGCCGTGTGTTGCGGGCATGCAGCTGGGGGTCCGTGGAAGGAACCTGGTTGCATTGGCATATTAATTGCCTGGAGCTGTTGGCAGTGTATCTCACGCTGCACTGTTTTTACCGGTGCTAGAGGGGAAACACGTGCTGGTCAGGACGGACAGCACGGCGACGATGGCGTATATCAACCGCACAGGGGGTATCCGCTCTCGCCGCATGTCTCAGCTCGCTCGCCGCCTGCTCCTCCGGAGTCATTCGCGGCGGAATCGCTGCGTGCCATTTTTTTCCCCCGGCGAACTCAACTGTGCAGCCGATGCGCTCTCACGGCAGTTCACGCCCGGGAAAACTGAGACTCCACCCCCGGCTGTCCAGCTGTTATAGGTGCGCTCTGCGCGCTGGCGAACGCAGCTGGCCCCTGGGCGTGCGTAAATACGCATTTCTCTCCAGTGAGCCTTCTCGCAGATACTGTGTTACGTCAGGGAGGACGAGGACCAGGGTCTGTTATTGCGCCTCTGGCTCAATCTGATCTGTTTTCAGCTCTCTCCTCGTGAGAGCCCCTCCCTGGCATATCCCTTTGAAGAAGCTCCTTCTTCTTTGGAACAGGCACCATCTGGCACCCGCGCCCAGATCTCTGGAATCACGTGTAAGGTCCATAGATGGAGCGTGGAGGACTTAGGTGACTTACCGGTTCGGTGGTTAACACCGTCACTCAGGCTAGAGCACCCTCTACGAGGCATGCCTACGCCCTGAAGTGGAGTCTATTCGCTGTGTGGTGTACTTCTCTCCGAGAAAGACCCCGGACATGCCAGATCAGTGTGATGCTTTCCTCCTTCAGCTGGCTGAGCTAAGGCTGTCCCCTTCGCACTGAGGGGTTGGCGTTACGATCATCCCCGCTCTGAGGACGCGGGGATGGCGGCGCGCTGGGAAAGCATCGCCTCATCATCCAGTTCCCAGAGGCGCGAGACGCTGGTTAATTAAATCAATCCTGTCCCCCTCTCATACCCACTTGGAGATCTCTCTTAGGAGAGGTCTGCTCGATCCACTCGACTCAGTATCTTTAAGTTTTCTGTCCAGGTAGACAGCTCTGCTGGTCACGTTGGCATCGGTCAAGAGGGTCGGGTATCTGGAGGCATTTTCGGTCAGCGAAGTGTGCCAGCAATTTGGGCCGGTCCACTCTCACGTTTTCCTGAGACCCCGGCCCACCTATGTGCCCGAGGTTCCTACAGCGCTTCTTTAGACTATGTAGTGAACCTGCAAGCGCTGCCCACGGAGGAGGCAGACCCAGCCCCTTTCTTGCTGTGTCCTGTTTGCGCTCGGCGCTTGTGACCGCATTAGAGCTTACGACTCTAAGCAGCTCCTTTTCTGTTATGATCGGGAAGTGCCATATCCATTCTGAGGTTGGCCCACTGGATAGTGGATGCCATCTCCCTCGCTTTTCTATGCCAGGGTGAGCCGCGTACCCCGGGAGTGAGAGCGCACTCGACTAAGAGTATCGCCTTCTCTTGAGCGTAAGCTCCCCATTGGGCAGCAGGTGGCCTCCGCAGCGTCCTCCCTATCGGGACTGCACGCTTCCCAACGTACTGTCGTAATTTAAAATTCCTAGTATCTTAACTAGGTGTATTTTTTACGACTCCCCAAAAAATATAAATAAGCCTTTAAGTGCTTCACAGGTAAGTAAGGTAAGTTAGGGCCAGGGGACACGTTGGTGGGCTGCGTCTCTGGTGATGATGGTGCGCTCACGCCGGAGCCTGGCAAACCTCTCACCAGCGACGTGGTAAGGTTCAATCACTGTGGCGTTTTCCATAGATTTCCCCATAGTGGAAGTTTCCACATAGCATTGTAGTTCCCCTCCCGCTGGGGAACGTAACGGTTACTAAAGTAACCCTCGTTCCCCGAGGGGGGGAACGGAAATGCTATGTTCCTTCGCCACAGGGATTGCGCCTTAGCTGACAGCTGTAGTTCGGCTTCTTCAGCTAGAAAAGGTGTGGTTGTGTGGCACAGCGGGCATTCTTATTCACAAGCTGATTATGATTGCTGCCAGCTGTGCACGCTGACACCGCCAACTCATTGGCATTTCATTGGCCCGTTTAATTACTCTTCAGAATGATTGGCTTTCTGACGAAATCCCCATAGTGGAAGTTTCCACATAGCATTTCCGTTCCCCCCCTCGGGGAACGAGGGTTACTTTAGTAACCGTTACGTTCTTCCGGTTGATCTTTGTTTTGTTTTGATTTTTATTTTTATATATATTTTTTTTATTTCTCTTGAGCCCCTCTGAGATACCCTTAATCTTATTTTTTGTATCCTCTTCGGAGCAGTTTTTGTTAAGATTTCTTTTGTCATCCCTCCCAGTGCTCGAAGACTTTTGGAGATTTTGTTGTTTTTTGTGAGCCAATAAATATTTTTGAGACCTGCACTTGTGTCTGTTCGGAGTCCTTGACAGTAGGGAATGTTTTCCATTATTCACCTTATTCAATCCACAATATGAATATTTAAAGTCTGTGTTCAATCAAAATTTACAATGTTTATTTTACTAGTTCACATTGTTATTCTTTAGGTGAACAATAACCTGCGCAAGTTAATCCACTGAAAAATAAACTTTTGTTTTGGTAATTTGTAATCAAAATCTGAACTTTTGCTTCCACGTTTGGAGTGGCAGTCTTTCTCTGTTGATGTAAGTTTGACAGTTTCAGTTAACTTATTAGTTTTTACAAATTTAAGTGGATTGAACATAAAACAATTAAGTTGTCCCAAAAAAACCCCAAAAATTTTTTGTCTTGTGAATTGTGTTGTTTCACCTCATAAGTAGCTTGAACAAACAGCAAACGTCATTTTTTGAGTGTACACAATATTCAGTTTCAGTTGGAAGTACATCAACATCTTCAAGTTTCTTTCACACTGACTTTAAGGCAGTTCTGAAGGCAATAGTGTAAGAGTAAATCCCCAATAATATGTCTTTAAATTAAATTTAAATTATTCATTTTTTGCTCAAATGTCTGCTGCACTGATTGTGAGGCAAAGCATGTATGAGGCCAGTATTAGATGTATGGGAGCCATTTGGTGCTGTTTTTTTTTTAATGAAACACTGATTCACCTGTCTTTCACTTTTAGAACCACATGTATCAAAACAAAAGAGATATTTTTGGGTGAATTGAGTGAAATAATGAGGTAAGCATGTGAGCATTTTGAGAACATTAAAAGTTTTCCTTAAACATTGTGAGAGAATGAGTAAATGATGCATTTCATTTTCCAAAGAAATATTCCATTGCTGCCACACGAAGAAAATGTCTCAAATTAAAGGGATGAACTCACTATTTACTCACCTTCAATTGGTTCCAAATCGTTTTTCTGTTGAACACAAAACAAGATATTTTATAGAAAGCTGAAAACCTGAAAACATCAATGGTTACAGATTTCCAGATTTCTTCTGGATCTTCTTATGTGTTTAATAGAAGAAAGAACGTCAAGCAGGTTTTGAACAAGTAAAAGCTGAGTAAATGATGACAGAATTTCTATCCCTTTAAAAACAGAAATGAATAAAAGAGAATGACATGAATGCTATTTTACCTGGTCTTCACAACATCCAATGGGTGCATCAAACAAATCTCCACGAGACCTACAGAAGACAAAAAGAAGTAATTACGTATCTGTAACACTGCCCTGTTAAAACAGACATAAATCGGTCATTAAAACGGGACATGAGCGCAACCGAACATGTTATTATTCGCTCACAGGCCATTAAGCTGTCATTACCAAATGCAGAGCTTTCTTTCCTTCTCTTTCACTCTCTTTTGTCATATTTCACTGAGCTTTTTTAAAGTAATATTTCAGCATAATCCAATTTTAAAGTCCTATTGCACTGTACAGCAAACGTTTTAACTGCATAATCATCACCAAAAAAAAAAAAAAACACATACACACACAGCTTTATTTCATACAAACTCTTCAAGGTCCTGCCAAGTGAAAAGTCTCCTGAGACTCAAACTTTTGACCTAATCCACAAACATTTGGCCATGTTAAAATGGTGATGAATTATACACCGCCGTCCATATATTTGTAAATACAAATAAAAAGTCACAGATGTTTGTGTGACTCCATTCATCATCTGTCTGGGTGAATGTGTGTGGTTTGTCCATGTCTGTATTCAGCAGGCGGAGGTTTTCCCCCCCAAAAAATCCCTATGTATGTAAGAGTCCCTTGAACTCACATCCGACAGGAGCTATTTGGCCAGCAGCCACCTTCGTCACTCTGATCTTGTTTTTGCCTCCTTGCCACTCCACTGCAACTGACAAGCATGCGGTAAGGGATCTGGCAACAAAATGGCCTCCATGCAGAGATGTGGGACGTTGCGCTCGCCTGGCCTGCAAGTCATTACCATCATCCATTTTATTCTGTTCCAACGCACTGATGGACGTAAAATCCCAAAGTATTTTTGAATCCTATTTTATCTGGACCGGCCCACAGAGAGGCTGCCGTAATGGCCTTTCTAATGCCAGGATTCCAGTTCATAAGCGCTCGGGCCATGACAGAAGAGGTGAGGGCTGGTTAACATGCTGAATAATGGGAATTTCACACAGCAAAAGACGGCGTTGTTACCACACAGATCAGGTTCCTTTTAACAGAGATGGTGAACAACTGTTAAAATCGTATCTAGGTTGAGCTGCAAGTTATGTAAATAGTATGAAATCTCTGTTGAATGCTAAACAGTTCATAGTATGCATCTAATTTTGTTTACAGTAGCAGTTTGAGGGGGTGTTACTGTAGATTAGATGAGTGTAATTCATCGCAATGTGGTTGTAGAGGCACTTTTGCACAATTATGCATCCGCATCACAGTTCTCAGTTCTGTTGAGGCATTTATTTGAATGGTTTCCTTCACAGATTCCTCTGTGTGTACACAGCTGCTGAAAAATATGCCCCTATTCTAATTTCTTCCATTAAATGCATTGTCCATAAATAAGACATTGCTTCCTTGGGGATTTTCCAGGAAAGTAATAATCAAGAGAAATTCCAAAGAGGAATTGCGGTCCACCATTGTGACTTAAGGCAATTCACACCAAGGAGGATATCTATTATGATAAAGATATAGTTAAAAGCAAATACTTTAAAAATGTAATGTCAATTTGTCATGCATTCTAAAAATAGTCTCACAGCCAGATCAATGTAGTCTAGAGTCACATATATTTTATATAATAATTTCATAACAGTATAATATATGAATATATGAACTCACCTGTCAACATGTCTGTGAATTGCTTAATTAAATTAAAAAAGGCTATCATTTATATCTACCATGATTACAGAAGACACATTCAGTATAAAAATAGTTTGTATATTAAAAAATCTTGTCAGACATATTTAAAGAATAAAGTGATGACATATTAAAAGACTTTAATTTATTATCAAGCTTTATTTATTATTTCAAAAATACTAATTCGCAATTATTTTAAGTAAAAAAAGTATTTTGCCACTTTTCCTTAAACCATCCATTCGCCAGTTATAATTATCGAAACAATTATGATAACACAACTTAGCATGATTAATTATTCTTTAGTACCGATTATAATAATTTTGAAATTTCATTTCACAAAAGCTACTTTTAATACATTACTACATGTAATTTGCCTTCCGTTTATATATAAACACCTTTATAAACCAAAACGGGGCGTCTCATCTTTGACCCATATACAAAGGCGATACAGACAGGTTTGCGCTGTCTGTTTTTTTGCATGTTACCTGTCAGGAAATGTCAGTCTTTTGAACAAAAAATGTGGCATATAATCACAAACAAATCCTACCAGTAGGACTGGTGAAAGCTTGTGGATTATGCATCAGTATGACGAAAATGAGGAGAAAGGAAGCAAATTAGGTATGTCATATAGTCTCCTTGTCGCCCAAGGCGATATAACGCAGTAACGTTTATCATTAATTAATCACGGCTGTCAGGGCATCACAGGGGAAAATAATGTTACGCACTCAGGAGACACATGTTTTCCATTTCAGCACTCTATCCATCCTGAGGAAATAAAAGAGAAGGAGGCCAGTGAGAGTCATCTTAGCAGCGAGACAGCTGGAGGAACAGACCCATCTGTACTTGACGCTGAGGTGAAGCCTATGGTAAAGGATGTCTTTTTAAAATGCCACACCACTTGATAAACATTTTCATTACAGTGAATTAATTACAGTAATTTTGTGTAGCAGGAAATGGTCCCAGAATAACATTCCATCATTTACTTTAGATTTCAGGGGATTTAGGGCTTATTGTTCAGAACTGATTTAAGCAAAGCATCATCAATTCAGTTCCTGAATTTAAAGGTGACATAGATATCAGAGAACAATTTTATATTTTGTATCTATGCATTCTAAGTAGAACGTATGCAGCTTAAGTAAGTGTGAAAAACGACGTTTTACAAGTCCATTTCCAACCCTAGGTATTGGCTCTAATATGATATGGTTGGTATTGACCATATTTGGAAGGGTACATATACTGAAATATAGGCTAAATTATAATAATACTTGACAAAAGGGGCCTGACAGAGATGCATTTAGTATATTTAAACATACGTGTTGCCTCATTAAAAACATAAACAAAAATTTCACAATATACACCAGGGTTTTTCCTGGCTCAAAATGAGGCAGATGTGGTAACAAAGGTCGCAATTTTTTTGCTGCTTGAAACAAACAAATTTCCGCTTTATTCTTATAATCTAATCCTTACAAATATATTTAAAAAAATTTCACAATATACACATTAAACTAAAAAAAAGATACATTTAAGAAGACCTTACGCCTCTTCAGGGTGATTTTGAATAAATGTACAATCCATATATACTGCATTTTTTACATTCTGACACACTTTGGTCATGCATGACTACCTGCTTCACAAAACTGCTTATTCCCCTTTAAATCCTGTCCTAAATAAGAGTCCCACATACATGGCAAATATAATACAAGCTTAGATAAAAATGTAAAAAATAAGGCTAAAAAATTATCATTGTTGTAATCTCAATAGGGAATGTTGTGGCCAATTAGACGGTGGACATTGATGATCCACGTGGAATGTCACAGTCTGTGTTGTCTTTTGACTGGCCTGTTTTTCAACAGGATTTTACACTTACGGAATTTATATGAGAACGAGGAAACAATGGTGTTTGAGGCTCACTGTACGTCTTTTCCATGTACTGAACTCTTATTATTCAGCTTTGCATGGGTATATCCAAATGTTCATTCTGTAGCACCTTTAAAATCATTTTAACAAAAAGAATCAAGATGTAATACTGTAATTCAAATTTAAATTACAGTTAGATTCTGTCTCTTTATAATAGTAACAGCAGACAAACATTGAATAGATGACAGAGCCATACATACACTTCTTATACAATTATGTATTGTAACTTGATAATAGTTGCATCTGCACTGGTTATTAATAAAATCACAGTAGAGTAATAACTTCTCCTAATTAATCAATCTAAGATTTCAGTGCTGCAGTAAAGTATGTCTTTACAGACTCCTGTAACTATTTTTGGCTTCTTATCATTTTGCTTTATTTCATGTTTGATTCATCGTGGGATCCCTCTTATGTCACACTACATTGTACCCTGTCACATCAAATTCAAATCCAATTCAAATGTTATTTGTCACATACACAGTCATACACAGTATGATATGCAGTGAAATGCTTACACAACCACTCGTAACCTTAAAATAATAACAACAATAACAAAAATAATACTAATAACAATAGGAATCTAAATTATGGAGAAATAGAAGTTATGGAATAGAAAATAAAAGCAAATATAAAATATTTAAAGATTTTCGATATAGACTATGTGGCTGTAGAAAAAAGTATAAAGAGCTATCTGTACAAACAGAAACATAGAAGTGTATCTAACAAAGCGCCTTGTGCATAAAAGAGGAAGGAGTGTATCCTATATGTATGAATGTGCACTTAAAAAAGCAACAAAAATATAAAATATAATTGACTACATATAGTTGTGCTTACCATGTTCAAATTCAAATATTGATCAATCAAGAAATCTTGGTAAACTTCCAACCACAGGTCAAACGCTACAAACTTGCAATGCTGTTTGATGTTTTTTGACATGCAGAATCTTTAAAATGAGGTGGAAATAAAGAATGTGAAAAAGATGTTTTCATGCCACAAATAAACCATTTTGGATTTCCCAAAAAACCTTCCAGTAATTTTTTTAAATGTAAAAACAAACTAAGAAAAAAACCCCCACAAGAACAGTACTATATATTTTGCTGACTCATACTAAATTAAACTGGAAGTCTTTTAAAAAAAGGAGTTGCCATAATGACCTTTGTCAGAATGCTGATTCCCACAAATTAATTACACTTTAATTTTACACACAAATTAATTAAAAAAATCTCCTGAAGTGCCTTGAAATGTATTTGTTATTCTATGCATTGACATAATTAACTGAAACAGGAAGACAGGGTGGTACATATAAAATGTTTTCATCCCTCTTGAATTTTTTTTTGTAAATGACCATTATTGTTTTGTTCACAGCTCGGTCACAGTTATTGAGCTCAGTAAAGTTGCACTTGACCACTTATGACAGCCACAGTCTAATAGCATTGCAGTGTCTGTCAAAACGTTTCTCCTTATAACCACCTCCATATTGGTTTAAAATACAGTATCAAGTGCAGAATACAATGGAGTAATTGTGTGGCCTCTGCCAATCAACTTTATGCAATCGTGATGAACTTAAAATGGAAATGAATAGAGAAAAAACTTTTGCATTCAATTATTTTCATATTGAAAAAAATAAAATGAATCACTGCTGGTCTTCTTACATACTATGGCTTTCTGTTGTTTAAAAGCTGCTGTTCTTAAATAAAAAAATAGCATCAATACATATTGTGTGAATGCATGACAAGTTCATTTTATTTCCTGTGATAATCAGCATTTTGCCAGAAATGCTGTCAACTAAGAATATTCCTTTAATGCTCAACTTCGTCAAACCCAGCAGAATTGTTTGTTTGACAGAAATGCTGTTTCAGAACCAGCAAAAAAATTCCAAAATGATCCAAAAACACAGGCGACATGGTTAAAAAAAAACTAAAAAACTAAATCAGAGCCATAGTTGAGGTAAATGTGGAGGAAGCTTGAATCCGTGTGAACCCTGGACTGTACAAGAGGGGCTCGTTGAGGATCAAAGGTAGGAAGCAGTGAGTAGTTGAAAAAGCCTGTCACTCATTTGAGTCTAATGAACTCCATGTTTGGCGGAAAAAGAAAAGAACACCCTAGTTAAGCAACAACACTCAAGAGTTATCGTCTAAGAGCTTCCAAAAGAGGGGAAAACACACAAACAAGGTGAGAGGGCTAAAGAATAAACCACAGCCATCGTTGGCATGTTCCATATGGGTGGATTTAAGTGAGCAGGAAAAAGACGAAAAGAGGGGGGTAAAGAGATGGTGAGATTGAAAGGGAAAGCAAGACTTTCTCTACACAACACTGGCAAATAATTAAAACCGTTTAAGTGGATGCAAGCTGTGCTCTTGAAATAAGTAAGCCTCTAAATGTTAGCCACACTATATAAAGACATAATTATTGGTGAAACTGGGAAAAATGTTGGGAACGGGGCTGTTGTCATTGGGCTCCTTACCACAGCTTACTCATTGGAGCCAGAGAAGAGATGACCCACCTATAAAACATTTGGACCTTGCTCTGGGAATGCTAGCGATGGCACTTGGGAGTAAAAATATTGAATTTAGGAGTATTTGCAAACTTTATTTGATAATTCTTTTACACCTTGCCATTGTTTCATACATAGATAGACTCTGGGAAAATATCCTTTTCAAAGTTTGCAGTAAGAATTTAACGTGATAAAAAAAGGCAATGAACTGCTAAATGATGACAAGATAACACATTTTGTTGTTGTCAGATTTAGGAAAAGTTACTCCGAATGGTTATTCGTACTGAACCAAAAGCTGACAGCTCAACCAGTATACAGTATTCAACATTTGAAGTGGATCAAAAAAGTTTATGAAATTTGTATCTAACTATTGAACACTTTTTCTTGTTTTAGGACAATTCTGATCTTTTTTTTTTTTTGATCCACTTCAAATATTGACTAATGTAGTTTGATTAATGAACAAATAGTATTTTCTGATGGAAATCCTTTGAAAAAAAAAATTCATATAGCTCAGAGACTCTTTTTGAATGGTACCATTTGAATCAGTCAAATAAATTTTTCACTAATTAACTAACATTTTTTTATTGCTTATTCAACATCAAGATATCAATTTCTTTCACTGATATATAAATTGTATTTTCTAAAACATGTTTTTTTAAAAAACTTGTTTTCATGAGTTTGCATAAAAAATATGATAAAAATATACAAATACTAAAGTAACGTTGGTATATTGATCAGTCTTATTGGACAAACAAATTCAACTTTATCGTTTATATTCTTTCTGTTCCTACCTCATTGCAAGGTTCAGTTATCTTGTCAACAAAATAGTTTTCACTAGATTAAAGAAGAAAAAAGAAAGCTTGGCCATGTGAACTATTTGCATGTTTTCCTTGACAGCCGAGTAAAAATAAACAAACTCTTATGGTGAGCGTGTCGAGAATAAAGTTGGTATTCAGATACAAGGGTTACGATTGGACAGCTTATCAGATCTCAAATCAGGCATGACATCACAACCGAGCAATATTTCATGACTTTAATTGGATGGAAAATACGAGGCTTAGGTTTTCACAGTACTTCCTGATCAGGGTGTGTCATATGATTGCATTGGTTCTGTTTATCGCTTTCACGATCTTCCAAAAATAGTACATGGAAAAGACAAGCTTGTTTGCAACCATATAATAAAAGGTAACAGCTGCTGGCAACAACTTTTAAGTTTAAGTATGTTGTTCCACAACAACAACTTTTCTTTCTTTTTTTTTGATGCCAGCACAGTACTGTTTGATTATGTCACTAAAAGGGTGAGTTCACCCAAAACTGCTGTTAGTTTACCCTCAGGCCTTTCAAGATACAGGTGACTTTTTCACTGTTAGAACATCAAGATTTTTAGCTGAAACTGTGATCCTTGGTGATTCATAAAATGAGGGCCAATTATTAATTCATTCATTCATTTTCCTTGCGGCTTAGTCTCTTTATTAATCTGGGTCGCCACAGCGGAATGAACTGCCAACTTATCCAGCATATGTTTTATGCAGCGGATGCCCTTCCAGCTGCAACCCATCACTGGGAAACATCCATACACACTCATTCACACACATACAATATACGGTCAATTTAGCCTACCCAATTCACCTATACCTCATGTCTTTGGACTTGTGGGGGAAATCGGAGCACCCGGAGGAAACCCACGCGAACATGGGGAGAACATGCAAACTCCACACGGAAATGTCAACTGACCCAGCCGAGGCTCGAACCAGCGACCTTCTTGCTGTGAGGCGATTGTGCTACCCACTGAGGACCAATTACTCAAAAAAAACATATATAGGCAAAACAAAGTTAATACCAGTGGCTCCTGTGACACGTTGAGGTATTAAATGCTAAATTATCTGTCTGTTCAAGAAACTGAATTCTGCATAGGATCTCCAAATAGACCTTAGCATGTTCACAAGCGTAAACAGAAACAAAATAGCTAAGTTAGCAAGAAAGCTAACATCACTCATCAACTAGCAAGAAAATTCAAGATTTGGATCAGCAAAACTATTTCCCTAATCGCTCTATACTTCTCTATTCAACGCTCTATGAGCAATATCTATATATAGTATATTTTACCACAAACCAAAAGCATTTTCATTCTTTTCGTTTTTTCCAGTTCGCAATGAGTGCACAGTATCCAACAGGATGTGTAATGTGACTAGCCACAGCTAACTAGTTATAGCGGTGTGTCGGGCGGTTCTTTGCCTCTATGTCATACATTTAAAATATTTTAACGTATGGCAATATGTTGATTTCCCCTTACATAAACCATGGTTTCTCTAGAATCATTGCTTTTGATTTTGTCTTTTGGAAGTTGAATTCAAAACCCACCTGGTTTAAAAATCAGGAGACAAAAAAATAAATGTTTCTTTGCCTCTATATGTTTAATTTGACTCTTAAAGTGCTGGTAGCCACGAACAAAGCCAGAGTTAGAAAATTAGTGAGGTCTGGGGGTTAAAAAGTCTGCTATATTTAATTGTTACAAGAAATGTATAGATGTGTTTCATTCAGCAAAACATTATTATTTTTTTGCTGTAACAACTTTTCAGCATGACTTCCACTGTGAATGTTTAGCTAACTACTACACGTGAAATGAAATAGCATAGCGTACATCCTGATAAGAGTTTTAACTTGTTCTACAGATCATACCATTTTTATTTCTCAGCAATAAACTATCTGCACACTTATGTTTGACTGTCGCCTGACCATTTAAGTGCTGACAATGCAGTGTTGCCAGATATTGGTAAAACAAACAAAAGCAAGCCCCTCAACTCAAATATTGTACCTTTAACACCCAAATTATTTTATAAAAGCTGTCAGTATTAAAATCAAGTCCAATGACGATACTCTTATAATGACTAGATCTGGCAACATGGCAGACTTGAGACTGCAGCAGCCCCCTCTAGAGCTCCTTCACTCATATATGTGGTGAGTCAGGGATGTAAATTAATTCAGCAACGTGTTTTAAATCATTTTTTCATTTATAGAACTTCAAATTTTGTTCTTGAACATGACAATTTAACAGAGGTCTGGAAATGACCAAATTAAAAAAGAAAATCTCTTTTTTCAATTTTGGGTGAACTATCCCTTTAGGTGAAGCTGAGAATGGAGAAAGTGGAGAAACAGAAAGTCTCTTTCTGAAATTCTCTTTAATAATGACATTTAGTCAAAGTGCAGGGAGAAACTGACCTGCCATCTGGTTGGTGTTTAAGCTTAGTTCCGCCTTAGTGAGTGACACATCATTGAGTTCCATTATTTGGCGTGTCTTTTGTCTCCGAATCACAATAGCACTGACAGTTTCTGTCAACTGTGCCGTCTACACCCGCAGTTACATGCGAGAGAACAGCCACACACACTGACAAGGAGAGGAGATGTGCCCTCAAGATGCTGTCATAAACTTTACACAACCATTAGTGACATTATCTGTTTGAACAAAGAGCATATTTCACGATCAACCCTTAATCATATAAATGATTTAACACCGATGGAAAGTTTGACGTAAGGTTTTCCTTAATAGAGTGCTGCAGTTACGAAAACTAAGAAGACTAATTCCCCAGTGGTGCCCTCAAGATTTTCCTATGGGCTTTTTAAATGGAGATTTTGCTTTCATGAGTAAAATAAGCTCTGTGGTAAACATGACTCGACAATAATTGAAATTTTTGTTCTACAACATCAACTGCACATACTCACACCTCAAATGTTCTTATTTTTATTTATTACAATGCTTTAGAAAATGAACTTAACATTTAAAAAGTCTTTAAAGCAGTAGAATAATCATAAACCTGATTTTACCCATAAATTGACAATGTCCAATTTAAAAACTCTATTGGGAACAAGTAGGGAATTAATCATGTTCAAGTCACGATTGCAGCAATATATGAGATGTGGGAAGACCAAACATGAAGATACTAGTATCTTGCAAAGTAACTAGAAAAATATTATGTACTGTCATCATGACAAAGACACAAGAAATTAGTAATGGTAAAATCAGTTTGTTAAAACTATTAAGTTTTTAAAAAATGTGTTCTCTCCATTAAATATTACTTGGTAAATATTTTATGAAGAATAAAAATTTCACAGGAGGGCTAATGATTTTATTTAGGGCTAGTAATTTAGGTTTATATGGTATAGAGTTATATAGTTTCAAAACATAAAAAAACAAACAAACCAAAAAAATAAATATTGAAAAGTATACATCCATAGTGGCTGTGCTTCAAGGAAATTAATTTAGAGACAACTTCTCTAAGAGAAATTCAGAGTTCAAACTTTCCAATCCATGAAAAGCACTGTTGCTAAAAATAGCAAAACTACATAAAAATAATAATTAAAAAAAGCTATGTTGACATTTCAATCTTACTCTTCCCTGACTAGATGTACACCGTGACCCAAGCACACACATTCTAATACATCAGCACTGTTGTATTACGAGTTGCCTCGAGCACTGAATTTTTGTCGCCTAAAAAGCCAATGTTCCTAAAAAGTTAAGAATAAGATGTCCAGTCCACAGAAGCGATATGTACTCCAGGCAAACTCTTCTTCGGCATGCATTCATAATAGCCTGATATATTCCCTGATAGAAGACCATACATCACCACTGTTGAGATTGCTATCTAGCAGTTGGTCTTGGCTCAGGCAAGTAGTCGAATCTTGCTCCCACGCAAAAGTGAGAAAGAAAAATAGCACAGTGACAGTAAATGATTGCTCAACATACACAGGTATCATCCATCATCCAAAGACAGTGACTGAGTGAGCAGATTTCCCCTAAAAGCCTCTGAGAAAAGGTTAGCGGGCTAGAAAAAAAGGGGGTGTTTATGTTAAGTACAGTGAATTTTGGTTGTAAATAAAGTTAACTACCAGCGCTGTAACTATAATCCGTGTTACTTGACAAATACAGCTGTTGGCATTGACTCATCAGCTATATGGGTTACAGTCACACTTGAGTTACTTCAAACCAGGCAGAAAATGCTCTTGGCTTGGACTTCTTGGATAAAAACTCCTTGCTATTATTATTTGTGTTATAGTACATTTGCATATTTAAGTAATTTGGCAAGTGCTAATTGCTTCGTTCTTGTTTACACATCAATCATTTTGAATGACATAATGGAAACGTCAAGTTGTGCAACCATGCGTGAAATAGTAGTGATGGTTTCGACAGACTGCTGTTGGTGACACTCCTCAAAAATTCTTTTAGCAGATAATTCACCAATGTTTCCATGCAGGGCATAAATCTTGTTGACAATGATATTAGAACATCTCTGAAGTCTATCTTAATTTTTTTTTTGTATTCTTGATAGGCTGTTGATTGGGATTTGAGTGTCAGACATTTGTTTTATTTATTTATAATATTACTATTATTATTAGGATATTTTGAGTAGTACCTAATTAATTTAAATGTAAAAGGCTTTATTTTACTACTTAACGCATACTTACCATAAATATATATATATATAATTTTGTTTTCCAAGCTTCATAAAAATGAATACAGCTTTAAAATGAGTTTTTTTTAAAATCAAATTTAGCTATTTGTATCACAATGTGTCCCATTTAATTATATATTTATACTATGATTTACTGAAGATACCCACTAAATAATCCACTAAAACCTAGTGGTTTAAAGTGTAATGGTAAACTAAAGATTTAGCAAAATTATATATAAGAAACAAGCTAATTAATACTTGTTTGTCTGCAAAAATGCTAAATTCTGTTATTTTCCTTTGAAAATGTACATTTCTTGTCAGAATATCCAGCCCAATCTCATAAGGAAACATAACTATTTTAAATATTGTCAGAAAAGTAGCTAATTGTAGAATTCATACAATTTCATTCGTGATTTTTTTCTTCTTATATTTTTTAAAAGGAGGCATGCCCCCAAACCCCACCCCTAAACCAACCCCTCATTAAGGGACGAGTAAATCATATTAAAATGTATGTATGAGATCATACAAATTAACATGAATGAACTACTAAATCAAAAAGTTATGAATTGCAGTGAGATTGCATTGAAATATTTGTCATTGTCTTGCTTTGTCTAACTCCGCCCACTGTCAGTTTACCCAATTACATTTCGGCATCTCGGGTTGCCTTAGTGGAAAACACAGAGTATTTAATTTCAGTCTTGAAGGCTGCTTCAATGTATTGTGGCATGACTGAAAATGCGTCCTCCTCAATAATACAAACGTAAACATTAACTGAACAGGCTACAGTGTAAGAATCGATCATGAGGAGCACTTGTTCCTGTTGGTGTTGTCAATCTGGCAACCTGCTTGTGTGTCAAGTCTAAAAAGAATGGGCTAGGAGAAAAAAAAAAAACTACAGAATATTTTGAATTTGGACTGTAATACCTAGTTCAACCACTGGGTGTTAGTCCATACAGCACCTTAATTATGACTTAACATCACTTTTATTATAGAGGTTATTATACATAGAGGTTATGTTTGATCCAACGTTAGAACCCATCTGAACTCAACTGAATTTTGAGGGATATATTTGCTTGTCAGGCATTCTTTTTCACATCATGCAATGAGGTTTGGATGTGTTCCCTCTCGGTAGCGAATCAAACACACCTTCATCATCATCGTCATCATCGTCGTTGACACCTCCATACTAAACCTTGTGAATACGGCTTCTCAAAACACACATACACAGGAATGCTAAACATACAGGAGGCACGACCGCACTGCACCATTTGTCATCCTGGTGAACAATGAACATCTGATTAGCCATCAGAAACCTCACACCGGCATCAGATTCCACCGCTGGCTCAGCCAAGGGAAAATACAAGAACTAGGTGAAGCATGAGCTATGCTGATAAGAGGTTCACCAGTAGTACCTGTGAGCTGAATTTACATACAAGTAGGTAGACTTTTGGAAAGCCAGACAGGACATGTGTGTTGATTGATTTAGAATCGCAATTGTCATAAAAGCATGGAGATGAGTGAGTAAAACTGACAAAAAACTGGCAGTGGTGATTGCCCGAATATTTTAAAAATACAGTAAAAATGCAAATGTGTTTACAGAATGAACTGTAATTTTTACAACTGCAAAACAACAACGACAACAACAGAAAGCTTTTCCATGGAAGATGAATTAAAATAAAAAAGTTAGTTTTTGGTTGAACTTTATTTTATGGTGTCCTTTTTACAGTGTAACTATTCATTTAACTACTAAGAAGTATTAATTACATAAACTTACTAAATGATTAGGGTTAGAATACCAGGTTAGGTTTAGGGTTAGTCAGGTAATTATGCATAATTAGTTGTAATTACTAAGTAAGTAAATGGAATATGTGTAACAAGGACACCTTAAAATAAAGTGTTACCTATAGTTTTTTTCTTCTCACAATCTGGTTTCATGCAATTTTGAGTTTTACATTTCACAATTTCAAGTCTAAATTGAAAAATGGGAATTCAGAATTACAAGAAAAAAGTCTGAATTGTGAGTTATAAACTATAACTAAGTAAAAAGTATAAACTTAGGAATTCAAATGGAAAAACAAGATATAAACTGAAAGTACATCTAAGTGTTTTCCTCACAATTCAGAATGTGAGTTAAAAAGTTGCAATTACCTTCTTAATTTTTTAATCCTATGGTGGAAACAGGCTTTCATACTATCCTGCTGTTTAGCAAAGCCACACTGCTACTAAAACCAGTTTTGTACCTTTAAGATTTACTCTCAATCACCACAATAATAGCAGAGTCCGTAATGAGCGAGACACATGATAAATCAAATATCAAAGTAGCTTTTCCACTAGCTGAGGTAATTATTAATGTACATGTGTTGCACATGCACACAAATACATAAACTGTAAAAAAAAAAAAACATCTGATTTAACATAAAAACGTAAAGGGATAGTTCACCCAAAACCGAAAATTCTGTCATCATTTATCACCCTTCACTTCTTAAGAGTTTCTTTCTTCTGTTGAACATAAAAGAAGTTTAGTTTTTTTGAAAAATGTATTTGTTTTCCTACTATGGATGTCAATGTTTACCGGTTTTTAACATTCTTCAAAATATATTCTTTTGTGTTCAACAGAAAAAGTAAACTCATAAAGGTTTGGAATCACTTCAGTGTGAGTAAATAGTGAGTAAAATTTTCATTTATGGGTGAATGTACACACAGGGACATCTGGTAGTGTCAGTTATACATTGTAAGTTAATATTATTTGTTCACTTTACCTCCAATAATTGCCACTTTACTGGTATTTTAGACTGTAAAACATTATCTGTAAATTAGCAGTTTTCCGTATTTTGTGATTCATGTTTTTATTTTTCCCTGTTTATTTATTCTTTTGAATGGCAATATGGCACATTGATATTTCTTCCAACAACTTTTAACCTTGAAAAGTTCGAAAAGGTGACTTTTATGAAATTTTTAATAGTTTAAATTGATATATTGTCTGGATAGGTTGGTGTTGTATATTACGGTACAAAATCCTTTTAAAAAACTGCCAGTACAATTTCTGGTATTTTAAAGACTTACGTCTCTACATAACTACTCAATAAAGGTCACTTTGTTAATCTGTAGAGTTGAATTTTCAACATCAAAAGTGGACAGAGCAGAGATCAACATCCCATAATGGAATTCACAACCGTAAATAATAAGAAAACAATATTTTTACAATGTATTTAGATTTTTACTATACAATGTTTGCAGTCTTTTACATTTAAAATGACAAAACCTTTTCAAAGACAAGAAATGAAATTGAACATTTTGGTTATTTATTCTAATTGGCAAAAAGCCGTGACACAAATCACCTTGCATTGTGCATTTAATTTTAGTTTGCATGCCACGGACTACATCTTCTAGCAGAACCTTATTAATTTGCCTAACAAATCAATGTTTTAATGAAAATTTGTTTCATTTTATTATTAAATGAGTGCATTTTATTGTGTGTGACCATTACTTGAAACTATATTCACAGCGCAGACATTGTGTGCACCTTATAACTTGATATAAGGCCTGAATAAAACAGCATTTCATGAAGAAAGAATACATGCCTGAATATATCATTGAACAGCAAAGTAAACAAAACGAAGAAATTGCAGCATTACAGTTTATATACAACTTGGCATACAGTATAAAAAATATGACATCTGCAATGTTTGAATCTGGTAACTTAAGTAGGTGTTTTAGAAAGAAAAAAAGAAAAAATAAGAAATACAAAAACATTTGTCTAATCCTTCCCCAGAAGTAGACAGGTTTTTTGAAGTAGACAACTTTTATCTGTCTACTTCTACATTGTTTTAACAGATTTGCAAGTATAAAGAATTTCTTTATACAGAAATGATATTATATAAGAGGATTAACTTGACACAAAGGGTTGACACAAAAATATGCACCACAGTTTTTCTAGTAATACCATGGAACATGAATATGGAAATCATTGTAATGCAGTACATCAAATGTACTATTGTTTTTCCATCTGATACATCACTGTAATCTTTTCTCTAATGTAACAGAGATAGTGCTAAAAACAGGGTTAATTAATGTGCCACATACAACTAAACATATTCACTAAACACATACAAAATGCAATTCATAAAGACAATTACTTACAATTTTTTAAATAACTTCCAAGATGTAATGTCTGTAAGCCTGTTTTAATTTTTTGTTTATTTATTTACATTTACATTTTTGACATGACCGCAAACAATTATGCATTTATGGAATTCTAGCACCATCGTTTTCTGCAGTTGAAAAATACCTGAGATCGGATTTCATAAGAGCACACATGATGACATTTGTAACACACAATGCAAATGCCATCAGGCCTACACATAAACATGCGAGAGATACAGCAGAAAGGCTGGATATTAGATGCAAATTTTGCGTTAACTGATGCTAACAAGGATCCTAGAGATATATTTGGAGCTGTCGTCTGTTCACTTGTACAAGCAAGTGAACCACCAAAGTCTTAAAATTGTTTTGAAAAAGCTCAAAAGTTAGCTGTACATAACACTGCATTGGTAACATGATTTTGTGGACTAAAACCAAGAAACGATTAATCATTTTAGCACTTCTGGTTACATCGTCCTGAAGTCAGAAGTATTTTTCAATGTTTTTATTTGGGTTAAATGCCTCAAACAAAGTCTGAGGTTTACACAAGCTCAATATATTAACTATCTATATTAACTAATATCAACTAACAATAACTTGTGATTTTTTTTTAAAGGTATTTGCTAACAATTGAGTAAATGGGACTACTGAGATTATCTGAGAATATTATCACAATGTCATTACACTGAAAAGAAAAGAAAACTTACTCAATAGTCTGCTTTCGTAGTTTCATTCTTTATAGTAATGCTCTTGCAAACTGTTCTAACTCAACCTAAAATATTTGTGGTGTCTCAGGAATCCAAAATGTGTTCAAATAACAAATTAAATCATAAAATCCTAAACGTTTATTTGCCACATACAATAGCTTATTTTATGTAATAATCTAAATGATGATGAAAAAATGCAACTGCACTCTAGTAAACAATGGAAGCATAGATTGGAGTATCTGTCCATCTCTGGAAATGTTTTAAGCAGATTCCTTGCTGCTGACGGCAAGCTATTTTTTTCATTTCTAACTTGTTAGGCTAGCTAGGCCGGATAGCATAAACAAACAAAAGCAAAAACCATCCATCCACCAAAACGGCTTTTTCTCTGTATAGGGTCACGTGGGCTAAATCCTATCACACTGTGCCTTAACTGAAGATAAAGTGATACCAAGAGACACGTTAAAGCATATGTTCTCGAGAGTTTTTGTCCTACAGTAACTAGATGCAACAATGACAAAGTTTTTTCTTCTGGAGAAAGTCTTATTTGTTTAATTTTGGCTAGAATAAAATCAGTTTTTAAATTTTAAAAAACATCTTTAGGTCAATATTATTAGCCCTCCTTAAGCAATTTTTTTTATTGTCTACAGAACAAACCACTGTTATACAATGATTTGCCTAATTACCCTAACTTGCCTAATTAACCTAGTTAAGCCTTTAAATTGCACTTTAAGCTGAATACTAGCATCTTGAGAAATATCTAGTAAAATATTATGTACTGTCATCATGTCAAAGATAAAAGAAATCAGTTATTAGAAATTAGTTATTCATTCATTCATTTTCTTTTCGGCTTAGTCCCTTTATTAATCTGCGGTCGCCACAGCGGGATGAACCGCCAACTTATCCAGCATATGTTTTACACAGCGGATGCCCTTCCAGCTGCAACCCATCACTGGGAAACATTCATACACACTCATTCACACACATACACTACGGACAATTTTTTTAGCTTACCAAATTCACCTATACCGCATGTCTTTGGACTTGTGGGGGAAACCAGAGCACCCGGAGGAAACCCACGCGAACACGGGGAGAACATGCAAACTCCACACAGAAATGCCAACTGACCCAGCCGAGGCTCGAACCAGCGACCTTCTTGCTGTGAGGCGAACGTGCTACCCACTGCGACACCGCGTCGCCCGAAATTAGTTATAAAAACTATTATGTTTAGAAATGTGTTGAAAAAAAATCTATTATTAGCCCCTGTATATTTGTTTACCCCAATTTCCGTTAAACAGACATTGGGGTAAAAAATATACAGGGGCTAATAATTTAGGGGCTAATAATTAAGGATTTTGATGTTTATATTTAATGTAGCTCCAGATCCCATCAGGAAGAAGTTGAACCTTTGTTTGCTTCATTTTACTGGAGATTTGTTTACAAGCAAGGCGCTGCGTTTTTAGAAAAATTGATTCAAAAAGATGATCGATTATATTGAATAACGTTGCACCACTTGTGTGAGTAACTGTTATTAAGTCTTCACTACTTCTTTGTCTGTCATTAAAGATTATTTGATGTGTACACAGTATTTAAGCATTTAACCTAAATCACAATGGGTTGAAGATGCAGTCTGTCAAACTAATGCAGAAGTTTACATCGGCCGGCACACATTTGTCCTTTCAAACTTTCTACAATTTTTAAATATGCAAAACTGTTAGTCAATCATATTAGAGGGGGTTTACAGTCTACTATGTCTATTCAAAGTGTTTGTGTTCCAATGAGGGCAGAAAAAAAGGACATTACGTCTAAATTACGATGCCTTTTTAATGTAAAATCTTGATAACAAATAAAACAATAACAATAAGTACAAAACAGAACAGTACAAAATAAAATAATTTATAATTCCTGTAAGGTTTTTAAAACAAGAGGCTACACTTCGTTGTGGCATCCTAGAGAACTTTTTTATTAATTTGTTTTCAAAAAGTGGACACATCAATGTGTCTGGATTAGTCGAACAAGGCATCTACAAAATTATTAGCCCTCCTGTGAAATTGTAATTCTTTTTCAAATATTTCCCAAGTGATGTATAATGGAGAGATTATTTTTTTCAAAAATGTTAAACATAATAGTGTAATAACTAATTTCTAATAACTCATTTATTTGGTCTTTGCCATGATGACAGTATTTCATATTTTACTAGTTAATTTTCAAGATATTAGTATTCAGCTTAGAGTGCAATTTAAAGGCTTATCTAGGTTTATTAGGTTATCCAGGCCAAGTCAATTCATTGGACAACAGTAGTTTGTTCTTTAGCCAATCCAAAAGAATTAATAAATAAATAAATTGGAGGCTAATAATATTGGCCCATAGAGATTATTTTGCTTTTAATAAAATAATTGTATTCTAGTCAAACTAAGAGAAATAAGATATATAAAATACATACAAATATATAAAACAAACAAACAAACAAAATATATATATATATATATATTCACAGAAGGGCTAATAATTTTGCCTTCAATTGTACATATCTATGTGAACAATTTTGAGTATGAATAAATGTTTTATTGTCTTACTAAAAGTGACAACAAATATTTGACTACAGATCTTTCATTCATTCATTTTCTTTTTGGCTTAGTCCCTTTATTAATCTGGGGTCGCCACAGCGGAATGAACCGCCAACTTATCCAGCATATGTTTTACGCAGCGGATGCCCCTCCAGCTGCAACCCATCACTGGGAAACACCCATACACACTCATTCACACACAAACACCACAAACAATTTAGCTTAGCCAATTCACCTATAGCGCATGTCTTTGGACTTTTGGGGGGAACCGGAGCACCTGGAGGAAACCCACGCGAACACGGGGAGAACATGCAAACTCCACACAGAAATCCCAACTGACCCAGCTGAGGCTCGAACCAGCGACCTTCTTGCTGTGAGGCGATCGTGCTACCCACTGCGCCACTGTGACGCCTGACTACAGATCTTGATAATGAATTAAAAATAAATATGAATGCTTAAACCATGAACAAACGAGTGTATTGTGAGTTTGAGCCAGTACATTTTAATAAGTTATAATAAGTTATATATTCTATACCATTATATACCATTATAATGCTTTACTATTTATAATGCAGGCTCTACCCTCAAGCTCTACTAACATGAAAATTGCTTTGTCACTTTGTTCATTGTTGGGTCTTAATTAAAAACCCTTAGCAGACATTTAATGTCCATAATTTAAATGATTTTTGAGACAAATAATCATTAAGTTTCAATAAATTTCATAATCGTGATCACTTTATTTATCACACAGGACAGAATACCCTCTTGGGACACAGGCAGAGGACACCCTGCACTAACGGCCAGTCTAGTGATCCCACTCAAATTCCCCCATGGACAATTTAGCACATCCAGTTGACCTATGCAGAATGTTTCAGCATTGTACTAGAAATCCAGCGCACCTGGAAAAAAACTGAAAGAGAACATGCAAACTCGAACTGTGGACTTTTTTTTTTTGCTATGAGGCAAAAGTGCTAACCCACTGAGCCACCACACCTCCACAACCCAAAAACAATTATCTCTAATTCCACACAAACCATACGTAACTGAGCAATTTCCTTCTGCAGTGAGACAGATGCACAGCTAGCATGTTTCAGCGCTCAATTCACAGAACTCCAACACCTGAGCAAGTTAACAATGCTAAAACCAACATATGCAAACCCGCTGCCCGCATTTACATTCGCATTTCCACAGAAAACACACGGAAGGAGCTGTTGAACTTAATGCACCGTTTCCTTAAAACTAGCCTAGCCAAGCACAATCTCGATGCAATCTGATAAGGCCATCACCGTCAAATGGGGGTAGTTGGGTCAGCGGGCTCTGTGTGTGTGTGTGTGTGTGTGTGTGTGTGTGTATGAGAGAGAGAGAGTCCGTTTCATGCCTCTTTTATGTGTTTCAACTTCTTTGTCTGTGTTTCTGTTTATTTAAGCCAGTCGGGGCTTTTCATGTCAATTGGTCGTGCAGTTGGAGACTCGACTCAAAGAGCACGTGCTCATCTCTCAATGTAAAGCCAAACACTGGTTAGATATTTTAGTAGCTAATTATTCTGTACCATTCGGTACATCTAAAGTAGGGTAATTATTTATCTAAGAATAACGTGAATCATATTTAGGGATCAGCTCCCTTCCAGAATAAAAAAGAAATGCTGACAATTAATTCCTTATCATCCAAGATGTTAATTTCTTTCTTTCTTCAATAATAAAAGTAAATAAATAAATATTAAGGTTTTTGAGGGGAAAATAGGTAGGATTTCTATGGTGCTTAGTGGCTTGAAAGGCAAAATTGCAGTTTCTGTGCAACTTTTAATGGCCGTAAAGGGACAGTTCACCCAAAAATGTAAATTTCCTCACTATTTGCTCTCTCCCAAGTGGTTCCAAACATTTATGAGTTCTTTTTTTATTCTGTTAAACACAAAAGAAGATATTTTGAAGCTGAAAACCTGTAAACATTGACTTACACAGTACGAAAAACAAATACTGTGGAAGTCAACGGTTACAGGTTTCCAGCTTTCTTCAAAATATCTTTATTTGTGTTCAACAGAATAAAAAGAAAGTCAAACAGGTTTTGAACAAGTGACGGGTGAGTAAATGATGACAGAATATTCTGTTTGGGGCTATACGTATATAAGTACAACTATAACTTTATATGATCCCAGTCGAGGAATAAGACTCTTACCAAGTGAAACAATGTCATTTTCTTTCAAATAAATAAATAATGAATACAAAATAAAAGTACTTTTTAACCACAAAAGCTTGTCTAGCACTTGCTCTGCGATGTAAGTTTTTCTGGCTTAAAAAAGTATATAAATATAAATGATAGATCTTTTTTTGCTAGGTAAGAACCCAAACTGGCAACTGACAGACTTGTCATACTCTCTCCTGCAATATTGTGTGTAAAATGCCAGATTTTTCTCATGTCAATCACCCAGGAGGATGAGCTGTGTCATTACTGTCACCTAGTGGACGTTCATGAGAGAGTGTGAGGAAGGGGGGGAAGACACACACACACGATTTGTGACAGTGTGCAAATAAATACACACCCAGGAGTTGCTATATTCTGCAGAACAAACCATGTCCATCTTCACACTAGAGAGAAGGGGAAAGTGTTCTGTGAAGTAACAGAGGCATGGAGACGTCCAAATGAGAGTTTAAAGCGTGACAGAAAAGATTAGGATATGCTTCTCTCTGCACTTTTAAGGGGCGTTCACCAAAGTCGCAAAAAAAAAAAAGAAGAAAGTGAGTGCACTCGGTGGCCATCTTGATAATGTCCACATGCAGTTATTTTCAATGCGGGTAATTGCGCATTCAAGCAGAGCACCTTGAAACTGCTTGAATAAGGAAAAACCTGTTGGTTGAGGTAATGTTGCAGTAACGTATTTAAAAGAATTTCATTTATTTGTGTTCTCAAGTTTAAATCAAGTCATATAATGTTGTCGTTTTCAACATGTAAGTCACTAATTAGGAGATTTATCAAAAGCTGGTGAATAAATATGCACTGAACGTTTCACCATAGTTACTAGAAAGAAGTTTCTACCCCTGAATTACTTAACAGTACTTTTGAGCTAAGCCATAACAGAAAATAGGATCATAAATTAGATGTACTGATGTTAAGATATCAGAGTTTTGACAAGAAATCTACTTTCTTCTTACTAGAACTGCATTTGGATGAACAATTATCAATGAATAAACAAAACTCGGAAAACCCTAATATTAAAAAAAAAAATTGAATATTAATTAAAACTGGTTTCTGGTATATATTTATATATACAGTCCCGAAATTATTCATACCCTTATAAATAAAAACAAATAATAACAATTTTGGTCAGTTGCTACAGGGCATTGCACATCACACAAGGAATGTACAATTTCCAACCACTTCTGACACCCTATCTGTCTATTTTTGGTTGGAAATCAGAAAAGTAGATTTCACTTTCAGAGAAAATCACAATGTCAAATTTTCTCAACTTTGTCATGTTTTGGACTGAAAATTAATGCCACTATAAACAGAGCTTTTGATACTAACTTTAACTTCTCTAGAAATGTTCAATAACAAAATGTTGTATACGATTCATCATTAATAGTAAATTGGCAATGTGTAATATGACAAATACTACATCAACATATCAGTTATAATTAACTAACATGTAGTAAAAGATGAACTAATTATTAATTGAATTAAATTGGACATTAGTCCCTAATTAGCTAATCAGTGATTAGTTAATGAGATCACCATTATTTAGAGATTGAGCCTCATCTAATGTTGGCAAATTATAAGGAACTATCAATTAATTTCTAATCATAACATGAACAAAATGCATCTGTATTGGGATCTTTTGTCCAGTAAAATGGCCCATTATTTAAAATGGATAATGTACTTTTAAATGAGGTTGATTTTTTTGTTTTATTAACTACATTAGTATATTCATTCATTCATTTTCTTTTCGGCTTAGTCCCTTTATTAATCTGGGGTCGCCACAGTGGAATGAACCGCCAACTTATCCAGCATATGTTCTACGCAGCGGATGCCCTTCCAGCTGCAACCCATCTCTGGGAAACATCCATACACACTCATTCACACGCATACACTACGGACAATTTTAGCTTACCCAATTCACCTATACCGCATGTCTTTGGACTGTGGGGGAAACCGGAGCACCCGGAGGAAACCCACGCGAACACGGGGAGAACATGCAAACTCCACACAGAAACGCCAACTGACCCAGCCGAGGCTTGAACCAGCGACCTTCTTGCTGTGAGGCGAACGTGCTACCCACTGCGCCACCGCGTCGCCCTACATTAGTATATATTTCTAAATAATTTATTAATTGAGCTAAAAATACTGCTGTATTTTAATAATGGATTCTGAATATTATTTAACACAGTTAACAGATGCAGATTTGAATTATGTATTACTGATTCATATATTTTAGGTTTCAGTTTTCTATGATTTTCTAATGATTCAGTAATTACTAACTTCATAATGAACTCAGTTCTAAATCCATAATTACATGGTTGCATTTAGGTTAGTGTCATACTTTACCATTCAAGATACAATTCTCGCTATACTGAGAACAACTAACTTAATGATGCTTGCTGTTTGTTCAAACTACTTGTTTAAAATAAGCTGCAACAACACAATTATTGAGGCTTTTGGGGGACAACCTAATTGTTTTATGTTCAATCCACTCAAATTTGAAAAAACTAATAAGTTAACTTAATTTCCTTCATGCTCTTCCAACACAAATACAGCTTTCTTTAAATATTTTATTTTGTGTTCAACAGGATAAAAGTAACTTATAAAGCTTTGAAACAATTTATTAATGAGAAAATTTTCACTTTTGGGTCAACTATCGCTTTAACTAAGACTTTTAGCGCAATAAACTAATAATTTATATTACTAATGCATATTAATAGTAAGGTAGGATTCCACACAATGGATTTGTGTTGGGACAACATGAAGAAATTAAGTTAACCTATAATTTATTATTATAATTTTTTTTATAAATGAAGAAATTAAGTTAACAAATTTAAGTTGATTGACCATAAAACAATTAAGTCCCAACCTCAGCTTATTTTAAATATGTACAGTAGTACAAACAGCAAACATATTTTCTTGAGTGATAGTTAGGCTTAGGTATTGGATTAGGAATGTTGAATAAAATCATACTTTATAAGTAAATAAACAGCAAATATTTTAATAATATGATAATAAGCCAGTATAATTAATACTTAAACTTAAGTGTTACCAATATATGTAAACAAATAAAATGTCACTCTTTGTCCAGCATTATTACTAGCACACTTGCTAATGAAGAACCATTATTCAGACAATATAAAACTGCAGTTGCTTTATAGATATCTACTATTATTTATTAATTTTTTCCATCTATAATTTTTAAAAGCAGAAATGTCTGCTTCATCGTGCTTTTTTCCCGGTCAGATTGTAAGCGGTTGTGAAAGCGTGCGATCTGGAGACAGCATGTGACCTCTTCAAACTCACGCACCATGTTTGACCTGGAGAGCGGCTACCGAATGCTTTGTCCACTGCTTCAGAAACGCTCACCTATAGTCCATAAAAGCTGATAATGAACCCAATTATGAGCCAGGAACAGCAATAATAGAGTTTTAGTGGGGCAGTAAATTCTTTAATTACCTGTTAACACCCCTGTGTCTCTTTGGACAAGTGCAGGAACGGGGGCTCTGGAACTGCGTGGACCAGAGGCGCCGTTGGGGAGAAGGAATGTGTGTGCCAGGACTCATCCCCGCCGTCCCATCAACCCAGAGTAAACCAACAGACGAACCCGGCGTCTCTTTTACAGAGGTGCAAATGGGTCGAAAAACAGCCTTCTGCCTGCAAGGTGCAGATCAGAGAACGATGGGAAAGAACAACGGACATTCTTCAGGAGTGATAGGATCTTTCCTTTCCCCAGGTGGTCTTTTTGAGGAAATATTTGAGGGGAAAATAAATATCCATAATGAAAACACATTTGAGCACTTGCATACTAAATATATCTGACGCAGCTGATGATAGTACAAGCTGGAGCTGCCAAGAGATTATTTCACTCAAATATTACTGAATGTTCACTGGACTAAACAAAAAAAAGTTGACTCTGAATAATGGTTCAGTTGAAGTGGACTATTAGTTTACACAAGCAATTCCTCTGCGATGCTCTGAAGTAAGGTTAATGTCAAAAGTAGTTTTTATTAACTTTAGTTATAAACTGTTAACTTACACAAACACACAAGCATTACACAATTTTTTTCCTAGTTCCCAGCATGCTTTGCATAAATATATCGCAATTAATATAGAATACTTACAGTAAAATACCATACAATACTTCTATGGAAATGTGAACTAATTGTAAACTGAAAAATAAATGATGTAACCTTTTATTTAATATATCCGGGTTCTGACAATTTAAAAGATTCACAGTGTGTATTTCTCTCACTCACTCTGTGTGCGTGCGTGTGTGTGTCTGCTCTGTAGTGATTAAATGGTTCTAAAAATGTATAAGGTATACAGGGAGTGAGTGTGTGTGCTTGTGTGTTTGCCCTGTAGTGATTAAAAGGTTCTAACAGCTTATAAGGTTAATTGTGTGTGTGTGTGAGTGTGTGTGAGTGTGTGTGTGTGTGTGTGTGTGTGTGTGTGTGTGTGTGTGTGTGTGCGTGTTTTTGTGATATATCAGGACACAAATGTGTATATTGACATTGGTATTACACAGGTATTACAAGGCGATGAATTCTGAAGTTACTGCTAATGTCCCCATTTCTCAAAAAGCTTATATATCATATAGAATGAGGTTAACTTTTCAGAAAGTAAAACTGTACACAGTTTTATGTGAGGGATGGGTTTATGGATAGAGTAGGGCAATAGAAAAGTTGTACAGAATAAAAACAATGAAATCCTTTGTAATGTCCCCACAATTCACAAAAACAAACGTGTGTGTGAGTGTGTGTGTGCCTTGTAGTGATTAAAAGGTTCTGCCAACTTACAGGTTTAACCGTGTGTTTGTGTGTGTGTGCCCTGTAGTTATTAAAAGGTTCTGCCAACCTAAAAATTTTACTGTGAAAGAGTGTGTATGTGTGTGTGTGTGTGTGTGTGTGCGTGTGTGTGTGCGTGTGTGTGTGTGCCCTGTAGTGCTTAAAGGATTCGGCCAACTTAAAAGTTTCACAGTGAGTGAGTGTGTGTGCCCTGTAGTGATTAAAAGGTTCTGCCAACTTAAAAGGTTTACTGTGAAAGAGTGTGTATGCGTGTGCGTGTGCGTGTGTGTGTGTTTGTGTGGCCTGTAGTGATAAAAAAATTCTGCCAACTTATACGTTTCACAGTGAGTGTGTGTGTGTGTGTGTGTGTGCGCGCGTGTGTGTGTGTCTGCCCTGTAGTGATTAAAAGGTTCTGCCAACTTATAAGTTTTACTTTGTGTGCGTGTGCGCGTGCGTGTGTGTGTCTCTGCCCTGTAGTGACCAAAAGGTTCTGCCAACTTATAAGTTTTACTTTGTGTGTGTGTGTGCGTGTGTGTGTCTGCCCTGTAGTGATTAAAAGGTTCTGTCAACTTAAAAGGTTTACACTGAGAGAGTATGTGTGCGTGCGTGTGTGTGTGTGTGTGTGTGTGCGCGTGTGCGTGTGCCCAGTATTGATTAAAGGCTTCTGCCAACTTATAAGTTTACAGTAAGTGAGAAAGCGTATGTATGTGTGTCTGCCCTGTAGTGATTAAAAGTGTGTGTGTATGTTTTTCTGGTAGCATTGTGGAAGGGCCCGTTTGTCCCCTCCTCAAGTTTAGCGTGAGAGACTGAAGCAGGAAGCCATTACTGAAGTGTAAACGCACTCAGCCAGCACTGGCCAAACACTAGAGGAACATGTTTCACCAACCAACGACACACACACACGCACGCACGCACACACACACACAAGTACAAACACATTAGGCATCTCTAAACTGTTTTATAAAGTTCATGCCATCTCCCACAGACGCTTTCTTTCCAAACGTTACATAAGCGTTGCTGGCCAGCCATGGTGGCGGTTTGGGTCTGATGAGAGTCTGTGATTGTGTTACATACGGCAGCGGTTTGATGCGGTAATTATGAAATCAGCCGTGCGGCCCACGTGTTTTTCTGTGTATTTGAGCGATTGTGAGAGCGCGTGTGTGTGATGTATTGTCATTATTGAAGGCGATGTAATGAATTATCCTGAGCCGCAGAGCGAGTAACCTGTCGACTCTGATGACATGGCCGTCGTGACAGCAGCTGGCACCAGGTAACTTGGCTGGAGCGACGCATGGAGCGATTCCACGTGTGCTGGGAAAAATCGAACTTGTCATCATAATCCGCGGTTGGCATATAAATGCACACAATCACAGATGTGCACGCAGGTACACATACGCCGAAAATGCATTACAGTAATGAAAAATAAGAGTGTTCGTAACTGAAAACTCTAGTTCGAAACACATGTGCCAGGGTCTTAGAAATGCACTCTTTGTGTTCACTTCAGTTTCATATAGATTTGAGAATCTTTTATATTTTTTTCAAGTACAGTTAATGTTTAAGAATTCAAGAATTTCATCCAGTGTAACCGTCAAGTATGATACACATTTTTAAAAGTGATTTAAAGACTGATTCAGTGTAACAATATCACATAGCAAAAAGAAAAACAACAACAACAACAACAGCAACAACAAAACCATTTAGAAAGACTGGTTGTGAATATCTAATGTTGACTGAACCAATAAACACAAATCCAAGTATTATTATATGTTTTTTAAAGTTTGAGTCAGGGTCGGCCCAACTAAAAATATAGCACTTCAAGAAATATTTTGAAGATAGAAATGAAGTGAAAAAATATATTTTAAAAATCTGTTTGCTAAATAATAATTAGTGATTTTGTTTTGATGACATAATAAAAATACTTTATTTAAGGATCAAAATATAGCCCCAAAATACTTGTGGTCATTTTAAACCTTTATATTTTGCCACTATCCTTGAAAGGTTTTACCCATTAGTCAGCAAGACAATTAACTTAATCATTACAAATATTATATATATATATATATTGTTTGCGGTTTCAATATTTACCTAAAACACTGTTGCATTATTTCACTCATATTGTCACATTTTATTCACACAAATGGTACTTGAAACATTAAATCAGACATTGAAATGTCAAAAAACCTAGACAAAACAACAAGAGTCATGCTAACATGACGACAAATACGACAGTCTCCAGAACAAATAATATTTAATATACATTTAAACTAAAAACACATCTCTCACTCTCTCTTTCAGATATCACCATTATTGCTGAGCAGCAGAATTCATGCCACCAAAAAAGTACTATAACCACTAATGAAATTCAGCACCATGCATGAAAACAAGCACCATAACTCCATAATTGAAGGGTCAGGATCCTAATACTGGATACTATCCAAACCAGCAGATTGTGCTTTGGTCTTTTTTTCATACAGCAATTTGTCAAAGGACTCAAAAAAACAATGTCAAACTGTCAGGCTGAAATTGCACACGAGCCTGTGGAATTACAGCAGAACATTAAAGCAAACAGTGGGGCTAAGATAGAATACACTGAGATGGGATGTAAAAGTTAAAATAGAGCTTCTAAAATACACACACACATGAGAGCGGATGTAATATTAAACTTCAAAATAAGTGCTTAGGAAATATTTATTATTATTAACAGTTTTGCCTAAAATTTGAAAAAAAGGTAATTAAAAATGCAGTTGAGATTTAAATCATATCTGCACTGTGCACTGGCCCTCGCTTTCTTACAGTATATAAAAGAATGTTTACAATGTGTTAACATGTCTGCAGTCATTAGAGTTTTAGTAGACTGTCTGCTTAATATCTGCTAACACATTTGATGGACCATTCAGAGACATTGTACTGCCTATACCATACTATACTATACTATACTATACTATTGACCTTATCCTTCAATGCGGAAGTGCGCTCGTTTTTGCGATTGTTTTAGAACTTCCAATTCAGTTTCCTTTGGGAGAAATGAATAGGAATAATAAATGGCAGAAAAAGGTCAAACTACTTCCTCTTCAAACAAGTGTGTTCATGACTACTATACAGACTACGTAGAATAATAGGCTATAAAGGAAAACATCAGTTTGCAACATCAAGCAGCAGAACGAGCTGTTTTTAAAGTCTAAAAATGAATGGAAGTGAATGGGACCGGAGGTCTCGAGCCAAAAAGATTCAAATGGCTGTGCCCGCTCGTACTCGAAGAATAAGGTCTGGTCTATACTATACTATACTGTACTGTAGTATACTATACTATACTATACTATTACATACTATACTATACACTACACTATTCGATACTATACTATACTACACTACATTACACTATTCGATACTATACTGTACTACACTGCACAACACTACATTATTCGATACTATATATAATATACAATACTATACTTTACCATAATATACTATACTACACTACACTATACCAAACTATACTATACTATACTATACTATTGTAGCCAGACCTCAAACTGATGGCCGAATGTCTGGGAACTTAGGCCACTTTGAATGGTCAAGGACTGCGCATGATGCTATATAACTGACAGGTTAACCAACCAATCACGTTTTATTTTGTGCCACATCATGTTGTGGAAATGTCTGCATAATCACAGCGCTAGGGCATCTAGGGCGCTGTTCATTCATTTCTTGAAACAACTGCGCATTAATATCTAAAAAGATCTGTCAGCAATACACATAGGATTCTTTTTTCTGATTTTCAGTTCTTTTTTCGGTAATGCATTTCTCCATAAAGATCAAGCATACTGAAATGAAAATGCAACCCATTAGTTTTCTTTGCTTTATGAAAGCAAATGGCTTTGTTGTATTTGTGAGTAAAATGTAAATAGAAAAAACCTTTAGAGTTTTGAATGAAATCTGTATGACAGAATATTTGAAGGTTTGTTACGCTGAAAAAAAATATTCATTGGATTTGCACACAATTTATATGGACTCAATTTAAACAAACAAATTAAGTTGAACATTACTCAATTTTATTTGTTTGTTTAAATTCAGCCCATATAAACTGTTTGCAACCACTTACCTTAAAGATTTTTAGCAAACTTAATGAATAATTTTTTCAGTGTACTGTCTCAAGCGGGTTGAAGCATTTATGCAGTAAACCTTGCATACGTTTAATAATCTAGCATTTAGCCAAACTGATATGCTCATCATCACAAAAGTTATCCTCACAACAGACGCAACATGGAGACACAGGACATGGTCCTTGTCACTACTTCAAGTTGTTTATTTCTCTGGATTTGAACAGTCTTCGAAACATTTGGGATAATGTAAGTACCTAAGTCAGCAAAATATATAACATTGTTCTAGCGGTGGGGGCGTCACGGTGGCGCAGTGGGTAGCACGATCGCCTCACAGCAAGAAGGTCGCTGGTTCGAGCCTCAGTTGGCATTTCTGTGTGGAGTTTGCATGTTCTCCCCGTGTTTGCGTGGGTTTCCTCTGGGTGCTCCGGTTTCCCCCACAAGTCCAAAGATATGCGCTATAGGTGAATTGGGTAAGCTAAATTGTCCGTAGTGTATGTGTGTGAATGAGAGTGTATGGGTGTTTCCCAGTGATGGGTTGCAGCTGGAAGGGCATCCGCTGCGTAAAACATATGCTGGATAAGTTGGCGGTTCATTCCGCTGTGGCGAAGCCTGATTAATAAAGGGACTAAGCCGAAAATAAATGAATGAATGTTCTAGCGGTCTTTGGATATTTGAGTGGAAAAAATCATACATAGTGTGACTTTAAGGTAAACAATTAGTCCGTTCAAGTTAATCCACTAACAAAACAACATCCAAATGTGTAGCACAATGTGACTATATTGTACTACAGGTCTGGCAAGATCTGGTAAAATGACTAAAAACGATGTATTAGTTTACCACGCTGTTTAACTGTTTGAATGGGCATTATTTTGATCATATAAATATTTCAGACAGAATTCAGTCTGAATGATTCGGACAGACGAAACTTCAACAAACCACCTTTTTGCAGATGATTCTTTTCATTGAATCAATGAAATGTATTAAAACGGAACAGTTCGCTATTCAGTCTGAGTGACTCAATTAATACCCCAAAAAGTGCAGCTTGAACATTCTTCAAAGCATCTCCTTTAGCACAGAAATCAGTCAGTCGGACATCCTTTTAGGCTAATTATTTAAGTTGGAAAAGAGGCTGAACATACAAGCACATCTTAATAAGACTGGATGATGACCACCAACAATAAATGAGAAAAAAGCGAGTTTGTAGATGCGGAGACCGAAAAAGAGACAGAGCGAGAGAGAGAGTGAATGCATGTCTGTTGGAGCTCTTTCTTTGCCTCTGGCAGATGTGGACAATGAACTCTTGACACAGCCAAAGCCACTTTATGTTCAACATGTGTGTTTGTTACTGTCTCTGGCAGGCGGGCTCGATGTGCATGTGTGTGTGTGTGTGTGTGTGTGTGCAGAAGATGAGCGTAGCAGCAGGATATGTGGCAATCTGGGAGGTTGGCCGTAATGACACACGAGGGACAGATTAGCTTCCTGTCTGTCAGAATTCCTTCAGAGAGCAGCTGATTTACAGCCTGCACTGACCAGGCTGCCTGCCCCGTACCCAAAGCAAACACACACATGCAGACACACACAGATACGTTATTTGTATAAAAGCTTTGAGAAACATTCATTAAACTGGAATCCAGTCCGCTCTTCTAATAGCATACAGTATGTGGTGTCTCTATTGCACTGCTTTAAATGTGTTACACTGAGGGTGTATTGGTGTGTTTCTGCACAGTAACCCTTCAGTGACACCCAGCATGTCGTGGCCTGCTGGTCCCGGAACGGAGAGAGGGAAAGACGGACAGACGCATTAAACAACATGTCACCCCCAAACACAACGATTAATCACTGCAAATTATAAGCACCTGTACGACAGGCTACACATCACTTTCAGCACACACACAAGCAAGGACACACACCTTTCTTTCTCCTGACAACATAGCCTCTTAAACACACATATCTATAACTTCCTATACTGTAACATTAATCTATAGCATAAAACAGACATTTGCACATTTTTGAAATGTCAATGATCTGTACATTTTCCTTATTGTTCAAAATGTGGTCCAAAACATGAGAAAATTGCATATGAAACTCTATATGAAATTGTGTATGAATCTGTGCTACTTGGTAGTTTTTTTGAATTGTTAGAATGCATACACTCTCAAAAAGGACTTTTGCTGCTTGTTCAAACTACCTATTTAAAATGAGTAGTAACAACACAATTCCTAAGGGTTTTTTGGGGACAACTTAATTGTTTTACATTCAATCCACTTAAGTTTGTAAAACTGATTACGTTTACTTAACAATCTGTGTTGGGACAACATGAAGAAATTGTGTGAAACCTTTTGTTTTTTTACAGTGTCCGCAATTATCAAATCACAAAGGTTGTAATTAATCAGATGAACAGTGTTTTGGATGAATTTGCAGAATATGATCCACACAAGCTCCGTCTCTGAGTCGCTTATAATGAGTTTTTGAAAATGCCACCACACACGCCAAACATCTTCTCAAGTTTGCAATAAAAATGATTTATAAAAATAAGCTGTCAACAAAAAAAAAGCATTTTAAAAGAGATTTTCTCTATTGTGTGCTTGAAAACATGCCGAAAGCAAGAATTATGAAATATTTGACAGGTCTTTATTAGTACAGAGATTGAAAAAAATCTTTATAATTTAATTAAATAAACAAACCAATAAAACATATAAACATTAAGACATGTTTCCCAGAAGAAGTCAAAATTATTAGCCCTCTTGTGAAAATGTATTTCTTTTTCAAATATTTCCCAAGTGCAGTTTAATGGAATTTTTTTAACACTTTTTAATCATAATAGGTTAATAACAAATTTCTAAGAACTTTGAATAATCTTTATAATGATGAAAGTACATTATATTTTTCAAGCTATTTTGATACTAGTATTCAGCTTAAAGATCAATTTAAATGCTTAGCTAGGTTAAGGTTAACAAATTAACTAGGCAAGTCACTGGACAACAGTGGCTTGTTCTGTAGCCAATAAAATAAATAAATCAATTAATTAATTAATTAAATAAATTACCCCATGACAAACTGAAAGAAATAAGACTATATTAAGTAGAAAAATATAATAGGAAACTTTGCTCTGTTAAACATCACGGGCGTCATGGTGGCGCAGTGAGTAGCACGATCGCCTCACAGCAAGAAGGTCGCTGGTTTGAGCTCCGGCTGGGTCAGTTGGCATTTCTGTGTGGAGTTTGCATGTTCTCCCCGTGTTAGCGTGGGTTTACTCTGGGTGCTCCGGTTTCCCCCACAGTCCAAAGACATGCGGTACAGGTGAATTGGGTAAGCTAAATTGTCCGAAGTGTATGAGTATGAATGTAAGTGTGTATGGGTGTTTCCCAGATATGCTGGATAAGTTGGCAGTTCATTCCGCTGTGGCGACCCCTGATTAATAAGGAACTAACCCGAAAAGAAAATGAATGAATGAATGTTAAACATCACATCAATTAAAACTTCGCAGGAGGGCTAATAATTTTGTCTTCAACTGTATGTTTTGAATTGTATTTTTAGTTAGTTTTATCCACTTTATTAATTAAACCACCTTATTAAGTGTTTTTGTTAGTGTGAGTACCACAACATCAATATTTCTTAATATCCATATCCAAGAAACTCATAAAACACACAGCATGCTTATCCTTGTAGCCTCTTCTCCATTAAACTAAATATAGCATCTATTACTCTATGTTATGGGAATGTAAGCTGATCTTGGTCAAACATCATAAAACTATACTATGTTAATTTTTACATTTTTTGGATCTTTTAATTTACATCTTTAAATCTTTTTTTTGGACATTAAGTGCAATTGTGCATATAGTATCGATCAGCCAATCCTCGACTCAATCCCTCTTTCAGCAGAAAACAGATCAAATAAAGATGTCAAGTTCAGAACAAGAAAATACAAGCAAAGAATTAGCGCTGCGACCGAGCAAAGGGAAAAAATCCTCAGGGAAGGAAAGTGAAAGTAAATAAATCAGAACCATAAAAACACAACCGACTTTTCTGTAAACTTGTGTTGTCTGTTTGTATATGCAACATATTCTGATCATTGTGCGTCTTTGTTATCGGGTTATTGACAATATCCGGCTTAAACAGATTTCTGTTTGTTGTTAAAGCAAGCTTTTGAATACCAAGTCTACAAAATACAAAGTCTGTTTCTGACACAAAGAAAGGTTATAATGCTAATAAATGTTATAATCATCACTCAGTAATTATTACAATAATTAATTACATTTAATTAGTGTTATAGGCATTTTATAACTTATAAAGAATTGTTTATCAAATGAATAATTATGATACCTTGTCCATATAACAGCTTTAGTTTATTTTTCAGAATCATGTTTTAGAATCAAAAAACACATTATGTCCTTTGAAGCAGTGTTAGTTATTTATGAATAATTATTTACTATTTTTTATTTAGTGTTTTTTTATATTATAGCTTTTTTAGTTTGAAGATAGACTGAATGAAAGTGAGTAACATTTCCTTGGCAGTTTTCTAACATAAGTGTAAGCTTTTCATACTTTTTAGAATACATTTCTTTTCCAGTTCATATTTATTTATTCATTTAAACGTTTATTTATTGTTAGAAGCAACAGCAGTGGTAGTATAATAGTATACAAATTATAAATAGTATTAATAAATATTTTACAGTTTAATTGAAATGATTTTGCATAAAAGCTCCAAATATTTATATTTGAAGTTTACTCAAATAAGTTTAAGGTTATAATGTGTCTGGCCACAAAAAAAAACGGAAACTCAGCATTGTAAAACATGTCATTGAAGTGCCAGTGTTCATTTGCTCATTCACCGGAGAAAAGGAGAACAAAGCAGCATCTTTCTCTCTCTTTCTTTCTTTTTGCTCACCTGAGCTCATTATGCTGAAAAACCTCTGGCCGGCCAAACAGACACAGTGGCTGATGGGAGGAAATGGCAGTGTGATTAATGTGGCCTAAATTGAGCTGCGCCCTGTCCCAGTTAAACCAGTCGCTGGTCATCAGCCTCAAACTGCCACACTGTACACACACACATGCACGCACACACAAAGAGCAGAAATTTGAAATAACCTTCTTTTACTTAAACATATTTCAAAGTGAATTTTAGGGTCAAGAAAATACATTTCCAAACTTACAGACATCAAATTAAAATTTTCTTCCAATGTTATGTTAATGAACTTTGTTCGAAAGTAATTATTTGTAAAGACATTTTGGGCATTTTATGTATATTTGAAAGTATATATACGGTAACTATTATATGCGCTTTTTAGAATTTTTTAGAAATAGAGATTTTTGCAGTTGTACTATTCAATAATACGTAATAATAATAAAACGTAAAAACATGATTTATGAAAACTACAAAAAAGATTTCTCTTATATGACTCTTCAAATGTACAACAACAACAACAAAAACATGATATCGGAAAATTACTAAAATTTGAAGTCTCTTTACATACTTTACACAAATCATATATATATATATATATATATATATATATATATATATATATATATATATATATATGGGCATATCTGGGCAAAGATTAATTGCGATTAATTGCATCAAAAATAAAAGTTTGTTTTGACATATTATATGTGTGTGTATTATATATTTATTATGTATATGCAATAGATATACAAAAACAAAATTATAATTTTGCTACACACACATATATAAATATATATATATATTTTCTTTTTTTTGTTTGTTTGTTGTTTTTTTGGGGGGATGGTTATAATGAATGGCTTAGACATGGGAGAGCCTAAGAAATAAAAAGCACATTTGACCAGATGATTAAAGCAGTAAAGCTTTTGTTTTCTTTGAGCAAATGAAATGATAGACATATCAAAGGTTGCAGAGTGTTATATAATGCCATCTAGCACACACATACATATATATACATACATATAGAGAGAGTTTCCCAAAGAAGCACAGCTGAAAAAGCCTGAGAGAGAGAGAGAGAAAGAGGCCCCCGGTACCTGCCTATATAGTCTTCTCTCTCCAAATGTTTATTTTGGCCCAGACTGGTGGCCAACTGGTTGCAATTGACCCTCTACAGGGACGAGTTAGTGAGCGAACATGAAACTTTTCCTTTTGGGAGCAAAAAGGAGGGGAAAGCCACACACATACAGCAGACACAGACACGCAAGCACACATGCAAATGAGCTAACAGACCCTCACAAACAAAACATACACATGAAAAATCAACTACATAAAATAACAGAAGCCAAGACGTCAGAGAGAACTACGCTGGAAAAGAATTATTTGAGGTTGAAAATTATAATTTTTTGAAGTGCGTTTTAAAGCAAAATGCAATTTTAGTCTTACTATTTCAAAATTTTATGTTAAATTTTGTATTACTTGCAGGTAAATGTGTGTGTAATTATGTAGATAAGTGTAGATTTCAAACTGTCAGAGAAGTACATTATAAAAATTATTATTCACAGTTGAATTATTCACATTTCATGTTTTATTCAACGTGTTCTTATCATTTCTTTGTAAATGTGTGTGAAATTAACAATTTGACAGCAAATGATTACTTTCAGATATTCCGGACTATAATGTTTCTGAAAGTCTGTTTTGCTCAACAAGGTATTTATTTGATATAAATACTATAAAAAACAGTAATACTGTGAAATATCACAACAAATTAAAATCTCAATATGCAAGATCTTTTCTGTCGTGTATTTGTAAATGAATTTTTAGATTATATTTGTATTACTGTAACTTTTCTATATTTTAAATCAAATTAATTAATTTTTTTAATATAATTTTTTAAGCACTCAGGCAACAAAATCATATTTAAAAGTTGTAAGTTCAATATTTTTGTGGAAACTGATAAATTTTACCAGACTCTTTGATAAACACAGGACCAAAAAAAAAAAACAGTCAGTATTAATTAAGTAATTGATTGATTGATTTTAATTTATTCTGATTAATTTAATACTACAATCAATCAATCAATCAAATTAAAATGAGCTTTTGAATGATCTGCAATATCTGTAATATATGTTTTATTGAGTGGACAATATAAATGCTATATATTATCAACTTAAAATGGCACAGGAACACAAATCACTTTGATAATAAATGAAAAAATTCTTCAGCTGTACACAGTGCAAATGCACGGGGAAGATCATTAGAGGTCATCATCTTGTGTGCCATTTCTCAGGAAAATCCATTCCAGGAGAGAACATATAATCCAGATCGCAGTATCTGCACTGGGTATACTGAAATCACAGTAACCTGCACTTAACACATAATCCATTTAGGCATTTAACACTGTAGAACATATGAAACATCAGAAGCCAATAAACACTTCATGCTTAAATTAAAGATTGGGATGATCAGACTAAGATGGATTTAAAACTTGTAAAACCTAACAAGAATATTCTGGTTAGGCAAAATGTGATGCTCATTAAAATTTACATTTCTGGACATAGTTTTGATGAAATATTGTTGTAAAATAAAAATAAAAAAGTAATTGCATTAATAAGTATAATAAGATATATGTAATAATGTCACAATTTTACATAACTGGTATTTTAATTGCTTATGCTCCCCAAGATTGCATGTAGTTCATTAACAATGTATTAAAGGCTGTAATATTGTGAATATACATTTATTACAATTTAATATTTTTGTCTTCATATTTCTGATGAAACCATTAATTTTTTTTAATGTTTTTATTTTATTTACATGATTCTATAATGAATCGATTATGATTATTTTAAATGCAAAGCAATATTTCTTTTAAATTGAAATATTAAAATTGCCACTTTTGATTAATTTAATGCGTCCTTGCTTAAATAAACAAACAAACATATAAATTGATAAATGACAGACCCCAAACATAGAATACTAGTCTATATGTGAAATTTTATACACACAGTAAAAAGTGATTAGTTGACTTTACTTAAAGAGAGTAAACCCCTTGTTTCAAAATTATTAAGTAAATGTATATGTGCATGATTATAAAAATTAAGTTAAATCAACTTAACAGTTCCAAGTTACAACTCATTTGTAACTTGGGTTTGCTCATTTAAAAAAAAAAAAGTACACTTTTACAGTGCAGATATGATCATATCAGTGCAAAATATGATCATATCAGTGCAAAATATGATCATATATTATCATTTTTACCATGATAATGGCTGTTATCAATTGCTAGAGGCATTTTTAAATGTCGGATACATTTGTGCCCATTACTAGTTTGGCATGTAACATAAAGTGGGGGGGGGGATGTTGCGCATGGATGAGCAGAATTAGAGCGTTTGCCCTGAAGCTCAGCCACCCAATACCCACAGCCTGAGCTTACAGTCAGAGAGAGAGAGAGAGAGAGAGAGAGAGAGAGAGAGAGAGAGAGAGACGCTGAGAGCAGTCCTGGCCCTGTAGACTAAATAAAAGCTCTTAATCCTCATAAACTGCTCCATATGAGTATTACATCCCTGACTCCACACGGGACTCTGCAGGAATGGAACTCATTTTGGGGTTAAAGCATTACCAGCGATGCTCCTCTTCTACTTTCTCGTCCTGTCCTGGTAATGAGCTCTTGCTGCCCATCTCTCCCACCCCCCATTCTGACAGCAAAGTTCACTTGGGATGAAAAATGCCCACGAGGATATAAATGTCGGGGTTGGAAAATGGAGAAGATTTGGAAGTGTGTGTGCGTGTGTATGTGTGTGTGTGTGTGTGTGTGTGTGTGTGTGTGTGTGCGTGTATGTGTGTGTGGACTCAAGGACATCAATGCTAGGGAAGTACCTTTTGCCATATATTGTAGCAATGTCATCAATTGTCTAATTGTTGTTTTTGCTTATATAGTTCCAAAAGTGTGAAAATATGGGTCAAAAGCAAAATAGTTTTCAAGCATCAAAGCAAAACAAAAATCTATGACTATTACTATAATGACTATTGTAGGTTTTTCAAGTGAATTACACAAGAGACCCACTGAAATGTTTCCCAGTCTAATATTACAGTTCAGAAAAAAAAAAATTATTTAAATTATTATTTAAGATTATTTAAATATCACAGCACCAAAATACTAATGAATTGGGTTTTTTTTATCTTTACACTTTGCCTCTATTATACAATCCCAAAGGTTTAACACATTTGTCACCAAGAAGATTTTAATTATTTATTTTGAATAAAATGTTTTAATTGATGGTACAAGTCAGAATAATCTCTGTGAATGAAGATGGAACATTATTGCACATATTTTCACATTTTGTTTTACAAACATTATTTGAAACATTAAAGAACACTTGAAATGCTGTGTTATGGAAGCATGTTGTGTTACTAAAATGTAGCATAAGATCATTTAAAAAAAAAAAAAAGCTTAAATGTTGATTGACATTTACTGTCATACACTCAGAAAAATATTTAGGCCTAACATAAAAAGATTTATGTATTCTGATTGAATATAAAATATCCATCCATTTGGATTACATCCTTTTAACATAGTTAAACTAATAAACTTTATGTGACTGATATTTATTAGTTAAACATAAATGAAACAAGTAAGAACTATAAATAAGAAGATTTATGAAATAATATCAATAAAACAATGTGTTTTATTTTCTATTTTATAATTTAAAAACCAATTGGATACAATCTATTGCGTGGAGTATGGAGTTGCATCAATTTTGCCCCTGAATATTAAGTAAACCAATCTCATAGAATTTAACTAATTGGATCTGGCTTTACAGATAAATATACCATTAAGCCAAATATACAATTTTTTAACTGATTAAATCTACTGGTATTCGGTTTTAACACATTTAGATTGATCCTAAGGAATATGACAACATACATTTAAAAAAAACTGACAAATAAAATAAAAAGGTTATAATCAGTCAATGATAAACGTCATCATGACAAATGCAAGTAGAATTGCCTTTTTTGGTGCAAAAAAAATAAAGCATTACTTAATTTACATGTGTTTTTGCCATTGATGGCTCCATGAATAGTATTTCAGTAGATTTGTTATACTTGGATGCCATTGGCTGCTAGTTTCCAACATTCTTCAAAATATCTTTTTTTGTGTTCAACAGAAGAAAGAAATTCATAAAAGTTTAGAATCACTTGGGTGTCAGTAAATGAGGACATTTTCAATGTTTAAGTAAACTATTCCTTTAATATCTAAGATCACAGTCCATAGAAAAATAGAAAAAAGTTATTTAGATTGTTCTTCACACAAAGCAAAAAATATATTTTATGAAATGTAGAATGAATTGTTGTGTGTGTGTGTGTGTGTGTGTGTGCGTGTGTGTGTGTGTGTGTGCGTGTGTGTGTGTGTGTGTGGAACCAAAAATAGTTCTTCTATGGCACCACTGCAAAACCACTATTAAGTCACTACTTAGACTTTTAAGGCCTTTTACAGTCCAATATGTCAATCTCAAGCCTCTCCTGTTCAATTTCACTTAAAAGAGTAGACTATGAAAAATTCTGTATCCCACTACAGTTTCATTTTTCAGCTAAGCTAACCCTTTAAATCCCGAGCTATACATGATAAAGCAAGTATAAGCCGGTTATAAATCCTCAAAATCCACCTGAACGAGAGTCGGCGAGCGGGACAGTTCATTTCTGCATGTGACTGCAGGGCTCTCATTCATCACGGCTGTCACATCCAGCCCAACACAAAATCAATGAACGCGAAAAATACGGATGTGTGTGTCTGTGTGTGCCCAATTCAGCCCACAGCCCAGCTATGAACAGCTAAGTGCCAGGTCGACCACACAAACACCATGGTCGCCCACGATTGACAGACCACTGTCAGTAGATTATGCATGAATGTTTATATTCTGAACGATTCTGAGAAAGACGGAACGAGTGACTAAACTAATGAGAAACGCAGACTGAAACTCTCTTTAATCGGCATGTGCGAAGCGTTCAGGTAAGTCCGTCAGACACAGGAAATGTATTAACACCGACCACAGTTTACTCTGTTAACCACACTGCGGCCCTGTGGGACAAGCCTGCAGGGCAGCGTCTGTTTACACACACAAAAACACACACGCACACACCCCAGAACACTACTCAGCTGCTCGTACGTTTATTACCATCATTTTTTATTCATATAAACATCCATACACAATCAATTAACACCCCGGCCAACCGCTGCCATTCCTATGGCAGGTCGTAAACAATTATTTGTGGAACGTGGCTGTCAAACGTATGCTCTGTGTGAGTTCATATTTCAGAGAGAGAGAGACTGCAGTGAGCACTGGCTTCGCAGCTAAAGGACTGAAGCCTATGCAAACATCATTGAGCGCAGGCACATTCCTCTGCTGAGGGTACAGTTTGAGCCACTGTATGAGGGACAGTTTATTTACACATCAGGACAGGTAGTTCTCACCATCAATTACTTTATGACAGGAGTCCAAAAAACCTTCCATTTGTTTGCTTTGTGTCTTAATGCTCTTCGTACTATTTAAAAAGTAACAGACACTGATTCTTTCTAACATATTTGATAGATTTGACTTTCTGTGCAATGCAAAACAAGTTTATTTTTCTTAGTTTTAATATGAGTAGGTTTCATTAAATAGGATCAATATAATAATAATAATAATAATAATAATAATAATAATAATAATAACTCATATACACTGCACTCACATTTAAATGACTTAATAAGATTTTATATAGATTAAATGAAAGCTTTAATTCAGAAAGAACACACAAACTAATTGATTCTTCAGTGGTTCTTTGTGGCAGTTGAGGTGCTATTTGGCTTATAATCATAAGTGAACCAATTTACTGGCTGCATAGTACCAGTATTGATTCTTTAGTTGTTCTTCGAGATGGTTAAGGTCTATACTGTAGCACCATCTTTAAAGATATAGATGCTAATGTAGAACTTAAAATGGTTCCCCTATGATTATATACCAAAGAACCAGAATACTAGCTGCAGATGGTGCACTGTTACTTCCCTACATGTACAGTACTAATGTATGAAAGTATTAAAGATGTTAAAGACTGGATGACCAACAATTTCCTTCTCTTAAATTCAGACAAAACACAATTATTATTTATTGGGCCTAAATCCTGTACACAGCAGATCTCACAACTCGACCTGCAATTAGAGGGACACAAAGTTAGCATTAGCTCTATACTGTAAAAGATCTGGGTGTTATACTAGACAGCAATTTAACTTTTGAAAATCATATCTGCCATGTCACAAAAACCGCCTTCTTTCATCTGAGAAATATCGCTAAGTTACGAAGTATGCTATCCATCTCAGATACAGAAAAGCTAGTTCATGCTTTCATGACTTCTAGGCTGGATAACTGTAATGCTCTGTTCGCTGGTTGCCCAGCATCCTCTATTAATAAACTTCAGCTAGTACAAAATGCAGCTGCCAGAGTTCTTACCAGGTCTAGAAAATATGATCATATCACCCCAATTTTATCCTCCTTATACTGGCTGCCTGTTAAGTTCCGTATTGATTATAAAATATTGCTTCTTACCTATAAAGCTTTAAATAATCTAGCACCTGTTTATCTAACCGACCTTCTGTTTTGCTACAATCCAACCCGCTCTTTAAGATCTCAAAACTCAGGGCTGCTGGTAGTACCTAGAATAGCAAAGTCAAGTAAAGGTGGTCGAGCCTTCTCATTTATGGCTCCTAAACTCTGGAATAGCCTTTCTGATAATGTCCGAGGCTCAGACACACTCTCTCAGTTCAAAACTAGATTAAAGACCTATCTTTTTAGTAAAGCATACACTCAATGCATCGCATAACGGTATGATGCATGAATGTGGTCCACGCAGGTTTTGGCATCTCGTTTATATACACTATGAACAGCAGCTACGCTAATTATTCTCTTTATTCTCTATTTCCACCTGGGGATACTTATCCCGAGGCCCCCAGAGACTATGCAGCGCCACTAATGCAATCCAAGACCTGTGAAGATACCAGGCCATATCCTGAGAAGCTGCTGTGGTGGTCATGGAGGAGTGGAGAGCATGAGACTGATTCCTGTGAGACCCCAGTAACAGACGTGTCTTCGCTGACGTCCAGCGTTATCCAGCCTCCGGCGCCTAGACTGCTGTTCTACACAAGACGTTTGGCCATAGGAGAAATGGTCGTGCCCAACTGAGCCTGGTTTCTCTTTAGGTTGTTTTTCCTTCACTTTCGCAAATTGGTGAAGTTCGTTCCTCGCCGCTGTCGCCACTGGCTTGAATGGTTCGGGACTTGTAGAGCTGCGCATCGATGGATTTGCTTTGGATTCAGGTGAACAATCAGCCTCAGAACTCACCAAACTGGTTTTTGCCATGTGTCTTCAAGACACAAAGGAACAAAATGTTACAAAAAAAAAAGCACATTACAAGAAGGGACAAAAAAATGGATATTACATAGTGCTGGTTGGTCTTTATGGTATTCAGCACAATACCTAGGCTAATATATGAAAATGTTTCAGATTACTGATTACTGCAAAGACACCAGTCATAGACGAATCTCTGCATTGATCCTGTCTGCTAGTTTGAACAACTGCTCGATGACCTACTGGGACCTGCACCGTCTTCATGACAGCTGCTACTCATTCCCAAGACCTCTGATGTCCAGAACTGGTCTGGTTTCTCCAAAGGTTTGTTCTTTATGTCCGCCACTTGGTGGAGTTTTGGTTCCTTGCCACTGAGTATGTTTACATGGACACCAATACTTTACCAATACAGATTAAGACAATACTCTGATTAAGAGTCTACCATGCAAACAGAGATATTTGATGACTTTAATCCAACTAAAGTCATAATTGTATTAAACACATTTCAGTCGCATTATTGAAGTGCATTACAGACATGTAAACACCTTAATCAAGCTATTATTGTCATGTCGTATTTTATTGCAGTTAAAGTAGAAAATTAAAAAATTAAACACCTGAAATTACATGATATACTATAACATGTAAAACGGGAACATAAAAGGAACTTTCTAAAAGCAACTCATATAAACACCTTAATCATATTACTGCCTTATTTAGATTAAGGTAAATAATTAGATTACTAATGTCCATGTAAGCGTAGTCACTGTTGCCTCTGGCTTGATTGGTTGGGGCTGGCGGAGCTGCACTTAGCTGGAGCTGCTCTTCAGTGGATTCCTTCAATAGTGCGATTAGTATTAATCTGAACTAAATTAAATTAAACTGAACTTCAACAGTGAAATTTATATTAAATTGAACTGAATCAGATTTGAGTTTAGAATGTATAGGTCCAGTGAAATTAAAATAATGATTTTTAGATGTTAGTAACAGTATGTTAGTTTTAAGTATATCTGTAAGCTAGTGTGATACAAAACAGTGACAAAATTTGCGTTTAGAAGATATAAAACCGATATAAACATCTAAAGCTTGTAGTTTGTCACTTCCGCCTAAATGGATCAACGTGTTTTTTTCAAACTTCGGTTTTTCATAAAATCTTGACCAATCAAATGCTCTCTAGTATCTGATGTCCCACCCCCTTCAAGACGCTTCCCGTTTACTTTCATTTGATCTCACTGGCAGAGCTGTGATAAAATCTAAACGCTGTTGGCTGTTTTTAAAAAGGGGAGGCGCTACTATATGCCCTGCCCTCTCTTCGTGTTTTAGTTGAGATTTCATCAATCATTGAAAAAAAAAAAACTCACAGAACCTTTGAAAATGCGAGATATGTTTGTTTCAAAAACAGATTAATCTGCTTCATAAGACATGCGTTAACCCCCTGGCGGTGTATGGGTTAGTTTTATGACGGATTAATGTGCTTTAGCAAGCTTAAAAAAAGGGCCACTACCCAACATCATTACAAAGCATGGAAGAGCCAGGATAAAATATAAAACTACTCGTACAGTATTCATCTGAAAGAAGAAAGTCATACACAAAGAGGATGCCTTGAGGATGAGTACATTATGGAGTAACTTAGATTTTTGGGTGAACTATTCCTTTAAATAAATTATATCAATAAAGCAATAATTTGTATTATTATTTTATTATTTTTATAAGACCGGCTGAGACAATATAACCAAATGATGCGGCTAACTTCTGCTAATGTCCAGCAGGTCTGTGTTCTCCTGCCACTCTCACTATCCGTCTCCACCTCCAGCAGAAGTCCTCTCGTTCCCCCTGCTCTTTCTTCTCCTTCCAGGAACCGTGTCTCTTCCATGGCTGGAAGCTTGTAATTTGTAACAGGCGACTCGTTGGGCTGAGATTCCCTCCTCTTATCTGGACAGGGAATCACTAGCAAATCATATCAGAGAAGAGGCCTGTTTAAATATAGGCCTAATTACTGCAATCATTTGTTGCTGTCTTCTTTTTTTCCTCGCATCCTCAAGCCCTTTTTTCCCCTCTTTCTCTTCCTTGCTTTTATAAGAGCGAGTTCTGAGTGTTTCCTCCTCCTTGTATCCAGTAAATCCTCGCTTTTGGTTTCGGGGGGCTGACAGTTGCATGACAAGAAATGTTTCCCTTTGTAAGAGCTTACTTCCTCCTCGCGCAGTTTTAGCCTAATTGAAACATTTCCTATTGGGCTCAATCAGGAGGGCAATTACCTAATTATTCGCTTATGCCTAAGTTAGTCCTGTACACTGACAGAGAGAGAGTGACTGCATTTTTCAATGAATTCATGACTTGTATTTTTCCTGTTTAACTCATTTCTTCCTTTATTGACAGAATCGGCAGGAAAAAGCACGTTACATGGTCCAGATTGAGTCAGCAGTTCACTTTAAGTTATGCCATTTTACATTTGTAATTGTGTGAGGGTTTTACATTTTCACATATTAGAATAGAGATGTAGCGAGAAATTGTGTGAAATGAGGAGGGAGGCTTTATGAAGCAGAATGAAGGGATTTTATGGGCTCATAAGGAGAAGTATTATCAAAGAGGGAGAGAGAGGGAGAGGAAATACGACGGGGAGGCATTAAAGGATCTGGAATGTTACGTCCCAGCTGAACATTCCTCCAGCACATTTAATAATTAGACAGCTCATAAAATATAAATGTATCGCGGATAAAGAGTTTTTCTCACTTCCATTTGGGTTTCATGCTAGGCAAAACCACAAAAATTAAAACCAAATAATAAAAAGCAAAACAAAATGAAACAAAAAGAGCACAAAATAAATAAATAAGTAGTTCATAAACACTGTTTATATAAATATTTTAGTTAATTACATTAAAAAACTGTAATTAAATGTAAACTTTTTCATAATAAATAATAAATAACTACAAATCTAATGCAAATAAAGTATAAAATTGTATGCATGTATAACAAAATATTAATCTACACTGTAAAATACCTTACATTTTTTAGTTAAATCAAACTTTTCTAGTCATCTCAACTTACATAAATCAAACTGACAAAAATATTAAGTTTTAATATTTTAAAATATTATATTAAAATTGAAAATGTTATCAAATCAAATCAAAACTTAAAAATGTAGTTGAAACCTGATTAACTTATTAAAATAACATATAATATTGTCTGTCTTGACATCTTTTACAGTGTATTGATATATAAAATAAAATAACTTAATAAAAATGAATAAAGTACATAACAAATATACCACACACGCGCACACACACACACACACGCACGCACGCACACACACACATAATTATACTCACTCCTAATTTAGTTACATTTACTTAGTTGCATTTAATGACATTTTGAAATGTATAATTCATTTATAAATGGTAAATAGACTTTCCTTGCATTTGGGTTTCCTGCTAACTAGCTAGCCAAATAAATAAATACATACATAAATATAACATTGTTTTATTTATTTGTTTACACATCCTTTTGATTAATCGCTTTAAACCCCATCTTTATAGCTGAGAAACAACAACAACACACACTTTCTTTTTCATACCATAACATTTTAAACAAATACTCCGCGTCCATGTATGCAGACAATGTAAACACGTGGGCCTGTATAAGGAAGCTGTATGTTTTCAGCTGTAAATCCACCCTCCTTTTCCCCATCGCTGAAACCCACCTAAGCTCCGAGAGGTCATCGCTTCAACAAGTGTGGGCTGTTGAGCTCTTAAATCAATCATTTAAATCTATGGCTAAATCAGCGAGCTGTCTGAGTTTAAGCACACATGCCGTAGCTTAATTCACCCGAGCCAAGGAGCTCAGCGGCCGTATTTCAGCCAACATGTGCGCCACTGTTGTCTAAACAAGCGCTGTAAGGCTGGCTGCGGGACATGGAAAGCGGTTCGAGGACATGCATGCGCAAACACACACACACACACACACACATAAACACAGGCCATGAAGAAGACTGGAAGGGCTTGGCTTGAGGTCATGGAAATGGGTTATAATGCAGCCTTTCACTGGGGAAAAATCAGAGGCTTTCCTTGCACACACACAAACACACACAAACACACACACACACACACACACACACACGCACGCACGCACGCATGCACGCACACGTACACACACGTACACAAATATGTATAAACACACACTCTTGCATACAATGGTCAGCATATTCACACACACATAGATACAGACTGGGTGGGCCGGTTGACTGTTGTGTCCAGGGATGAGAATAGGGGAGTTCACAAATTAATCCTGCAGACAAAGCCGACAATCACACACAGCCGCATGCAGCCGCAAAAGAGACTCATAATCAACTGGCAGGCATGTTCATCATGACATCAGCGGTCTGTATTTAAAGGGACAGCTCACCCCCGAAATGTAACGTGTCACTGTTTACTCATTCCTGTGGTATTTCGAAAAAAAAAGCCATAGTTCAAGCAAATCAAAAGCATATATATTTTATAGACACACACAAGCATGCACAGACAAGCGCACACACAGGATAAATTCTGAAACTTCCAAATTGTAAGAAATAAAAACCACATTTTGTTTTTAAAGATTTACTTTTTGTCATGAAGCTAATCTATAAAAACAAAAAATAATTGTAATATTTAATAATCATCTAATAGAACTGTTTAATATATAACACTTCACAATAAGCTTTTATTTGTTAAGATTACTTAATAAGGTTAAAGTTACTTAATACAATTTTGTTCATATTTTACTAAATGTATTCATCTTAATATTAATCTTGGCATACTAAAAGAAACCATTTCAAGCCTGTGTGTTATTTTCTAATTGTGTTAACTGCTAATTAATGCACCAGGACTAACATGAAAAATTCAGCAGCTACCATTAATGGTATAGTTCACTACCAAAATGAAATCGGTCATCATTTACTCACCCTTCACTTAAAATCTTCACCTTAAGACAAACTTTTAAATATAATCTTTAGCAAACTTCAGAATAGATAATAAATACAAATTTTACAAAATGTACATAAAAACATAGCATTTAAAACCATGGAGCATTTTCAGCAGCGGAAGTTTGGGTAAACTTAGAGAGCAAAGAATGAGACAGTACCACAAATATCTATTTATTTATTTATTTTAGGATTCCCATTGGATCAAAGGGAAAACCCCATGATAGCGTTCTTTCCAAAAACTTTCAAAAATTAAAAATAAACAAAAATGAGAGAGAGAAACATCAGAAGTCACAGTTACTGTCCTTCCCACAGACGCTGCATTAGAAACACCCTGACATAGCATTCACTATTTTTTGTCATTTGATGCAAATAGTATAGATTTATAAATGTATGTTTGCTCAAAAATCAACAACAAAAATTTCATTTTGAGGATTTACAATGCTAATAACTGCTGCAATGCCAAATCAGTCTCTAGGATAGAATCCATTTCGTACATTCTTCTATTTGTTAACATATAGGCCCACACGGAATCTGAGCACGCAGAAATCAGCAAATTTTAGCAGAATTTTATATGTACTATATATATATATATATATGTGTATGTGTGTGCGTGTGTGTGTGTGTGTTCAGTTTTTATATTAATTTCAGTAATATTACTGATTAATATGCAAATGTTTATATGATATATTTACAATACAGTTTGTAAATATTTTCTGCCTTTTAGTAGATATATTATATAAGAGACTTGCTTTGTTTACCAAATAGGTTAATCTAATTGGATTTGCATTGTAAACCTTAAATAAAAATTAAAACAGTATTATTTTTTTTTGTTTTTAGTTACTATATTACCTAAATCATTACACATACATCAACAGATTGTTTTTTTTTAACAAAATCTTGTGCAGAAGTAGTAAAAAATGTCACATTTCTCACATTTACAACATCAATCTTTGATGCAGCTTTTCCAGTCAGATCAACCACAGTTCACAGCACTGCACAGCACATCATGTGTATGTGTGTGTGCGTGTGTGTACAGTATGTTTACAGTATGTGTGTGTGCACACATCACCCCCTCAGTAACACTCAAGGAAACAGTGAGCGAGCGAGGGAACGGTATGGAAAGATTGAGAGACACAGAAAGCACCGGAGCTCGCGTCAGACAGAGAAGGATCGCCCAGGTGGTCCTGTGTCCCACTGTGGCCGCTGGGCAGTGATCTGACGTGCAGACCCGAACCTGAAACCCATGCAAATGTGATCACTCCCGCTCCCACTGATTGGGGCGGCCGCGTATGATTAAATATAATTGCAAAAAAACCTCTTCCAAATGCCTCGGCGGTTTGGGGGGAAAAATGGGAAGGAAGGATTTAGAAGCAATTCTTGGTCTTTGAAAGTGGCGGCGGGGGTTCGCAGGGTTAAATATGGTGAAGTGTGCGTGTGAGAGGAGAACCGGGACTGTTTTCATTGTTGTTTCAGTGTGCTGGTTGCTACATGCAGGGAATGGAGAAAGAGAGAGAGAGAGAGAGAGAGAGAGAGAGAGAGAGACAGAGAGAGAGAGACAGAGAGAGAGAGAGACCTTTAACACACCTTTATTTATAATAACATTATGTAGACAGACACATCTTAACCAATAATTAACCTTTGCATTTATAAAACTCACAAATATTTAATTCTTCAAAAACACTGCCCGCCTACAAATTGGATTTTTGTAAATAATACAAATAACCTTTTTACAGTCACATAACACAGCAATAAATATATCGCCAGTTCATTTTCACAATCTGCTGTACACAAAAAACTCATTTCAAGGCTAATTTTCATTAAAACTCTACAAATTATTTGTTCATTTAAAATATGCAAATTCTGCCCAGATTCTGTTTGTTAAAAAAGCTTTTTGAAACCACCTCAACTATTCTCAAAAGAGAGAAATGTATATAATTATGATCTTATATGTTTTTATTTATTATGATCAATTGATATGTTCTTATTTATTACACTGTTTATTTAAGTTTAAATTGTGATGTTTTGTTTGTGTCCTTTTATTTTTGATCTTTTCAATGTTATTATATTTCTCCACATATTCCAAGTTTTGGCAATATTGTATTTTTTACAGTCATGCCAATAAATACGTTTTTAATTGAATTAATTGAAGGGGGAGAGAGATAAAAGAGAGATAAAAATATAAAATACTTAATATAATAAAATATTTAATTAAATTATTATTATATTTAATTTATTATATAATTTAATATTTAGATATAAAAGCAAGATCAGTCTTTATAATGTTGTTCAAAATTGGTGGTATTATTATTATTGTTACTATTGTTATTATTAATTGTATTTACTTATTTATTTACTTTATATATAATATTCATTATTTAGATTCATGATCTATTCTTGTTTTCTTTTTATGTATTATATAATTGCTTTGGCAATTCTGTGCAAGTCATGCCAGTAAAGCTAATTTGAATTTGAATGTGAATTTGAGAGAGTGAGAAAAAAAGAGAGAGAGAGAGAGAGAGAGAATGAGAGAGAGAGAGAGAGAGAGAGAGAGAGAGAGGAGGAATATTTGCTGGCAGAAGTTTTGGAGGGTTCAGAAGCCGCCTGTCACCCGGTCGATGATTGATGGCTCAGGCAGAGCGCTAAAGTCAACAGTGAATGAGCACGTCCAGGCTGTCCCGAGCAAACCAAACCACACCGACACTCCTCTCAGCACCCATGCACCCATTTACAGGTCAGCAGTCTCTCAGGAATGACAGGCCTCGCCATTATCTTATCAAAAACACAGAGAAGCAGAAAAACTGTCTGCGCTATGAGTAAGCAACAGTGTGCACTGGGACAATAATAATGACTGGAGGTCGCAGTCGATCCTCTTTAGGTCCCAAGCAGGGGTTGACTTCAATATTCAGTGTGTCATGAGGTGAATCGTGTCAGATCTACAGAAAGGAGGTCTATAATAGCTGAATAAAGCTATTACTGTCACATGAAAATTTTTTATATTTTAGATGTGTTTCTTATTAAAAAAAAACAATAAAAAAAGCTAAGTTAAGATACAACATCAAATATGTCCTGTGAATATGCATTCGAATAAAAGCTGGAAACCTGTCATGTAATCTTTAGTTCACCCATATAATCATTTCCATATACCCTCATAATGTTCCAAACCTGTTCTGAATGAGGTTTTTATAGAATGCATAAGAAATATAGAAGTATTTGATGTATCTGAAAATATCTGAAATATCTAAGTATTCTTATATTTAAGTATTAGATATTATATTTAAGCTATATAGATATTATAAGTATTCTTGTTATAAGTAAAATAAGTCATATAGGCTTGGAATAGCATGCTGGAGAGAGACTATCAAAATATATAATAACTATTTAATTATATTTCTATAAATAGCTTTACTAAGTTTATTTTTAATACAATTGGATGGATCAATTAATAATAAACAGCTATTAAGTTTATAAATGTAGTAGTAGTGACAATGACAACAAAAATACATTAGATTTTTTTAAATCCTATTTTTTATTTCAAATTGAACATATGTTTTAAAAAAGAAATCATAAAAACAATTTATTTGATTAAATTTGTATAACATGATTGAGTTAAATATGTTTTAATTTATCAATAATTCAGTAACTAGCAAGTATACAATTTATAGTTGGGATGGTCCCTTTGTTATGCAATAAAACAACATATGATTATTAATAATAATAATAATAATAA